>OY744564.1:948315-1252459 GCA_963556235.1 Cryptophagus acutangulus
AGAAAATATACTGCTCCATGTGTATTTTGACTGGGAAGACAAACCTTTCAAATGAAAACGAAAACCATTCACATGATCCGTTGCACCAGTGTCTCCAATCCACAGATTATTGCCGTCAGTACTAAGCGATTCACAAACGAATGCTTCGTCTTTCGATGTATTCGCGACTCTTTGTATCTTACTTTTGCAATTACGACGTATATTGTAGTGATATGGACTTATATAAAATTAGAATAAGTATTAAATAATTTAGAATGATTCTTTGGAGATTTTTCATGATGACTTGAGCGCATTTGTTTATGCAGCTGCACGTGTGAATTGAGGTCAAGCTTACAGTAGCTAGACTCATATTAGCCAATCATATTGATTTGAATAATCCTACTTAAAAACAGTAGCGGAAGGAGAAATCATATAAAAAGGATTGCTACTGGAATAAGAGCGAGCAGTTAGTAAGTAGCGAGTAATAGAGAGCAGTTAGCAAGTAACGAGTATAAGAAAACAGTATCCAGTCTTAATCAAGTCATAGTCAGTCCAAACATAAGAATCAGATAGCATTTTAAAAGATAATAAAATTAAAGTCTAAATTGCCACTAACTTTACCTAGAAGAAAGTTATACGAGAGTTGTCTAGAATAAGCAAAGAGAAATTGTGTAATTTCCGAAATCATCATTATTTTGTATTTTGAATAAATATCAAAGTTAAATCCGAATCGAGTATTTTATTGAACGTTCATCCGTGATCAATCCCAGAGGGAAGAAAGTATCTTGAAAACTAGAAGACGAACCCGATAACAACGTTAATGATCAACCGCCCACAGAAGTCCAAGTCCAACCGCCCAGAATTGCCAATGGTTCTGCCGTCGCTCCTAAGTAGTAAGTCAATTTAAAAATCTATAACATTGGCTGGTGTCAGAAATAAACCTGAAGTTTTCCAACCGCTCAACGAAAAGTAACAAATCACCGATCATTACATTGGTGTCAGAAGTGGGATATTATAAGTGGGATAAATAAAAATTTTGTTTTTAATTACGTGATTTTCTATTATTTACGATTGCTTCAAGATTTGGTAGTTTTATACATAATAATTCCAATATGTCGGAAAATGAAGGAGAACATATTATCAATGTTATAAATAATCCAATCACTGTTTCACTCGATTCTATCCCGATTTATGATGGACAAACTGATATTCTATTATTCTTTGAAACAATTAACGAAATTGCAGAAATTGCAAAATGGTCAGATAAAAATAAAATAACAATAAGTAAACTTAAATTGAGAGGAATTGCAAAAGAGTTTTTAAAATCCAGTAACGCAACTGAAGAAATTAGTTGGAGACAGTTTCAAAATTTATTCATCACTCAGTTTTCAAAAACTAGAGTTCCTGGTAGAGCTTTTCAGAATTTTGTAGAATGTAGACAACAACACGACGAATTAGTTAAAAATTTTGTAGTTCGATTGAAGTTAGCAGGAGCAAAAACAATTGTGCTCACTGATAATGATAATAATAATTTAGTATTACAAAGAAATTTAGAAGAACAAATGCATTCACAATTTTTAATGGGGTTAAAAAATCCACTTAAACAAAGAGTATTTTCCCAAAATCCGAGAGAATTAAAAACTGCAATAGAAGTGGCAGAAAGAGAAGAATTTATCGAAAATATAACGAATCCCCCAAAAGTTTATAAGGTTTTTGGAATGAATCAAAATTTTGCTAAAAATAATCCGATATGCTCGTATTGCAAGAAATCCAATCACACGATAGAAAATTGTTTTAAGAAAAATAAAATTTGTTTTACTTGTAAGAAACCAGGGCACTTTGCTAGAGACTGTAGAAATATAACAACAAAGAATCCTTCTCAAAATATACTGTTTTGTGCTAATTGTAAGAAAAATGGACACGAATCAAGAAATTGTTATCAGAAACAAAATTCAGAAAGAATGAATACTTCAAAAAACATATTTTGTTTTAAATGCAATAAGCCTGGACATATCGCACCACAGTGTAGATCCCTTCCGTCGCAACATTTAAACGCCAACGCAGCCCATTTCGAGCCCCAGAGATCGGCTGCCACCTCAGAAATTTAAGCAAACAGAGTCAAGTGGAGATACAAGCAGCAACGAAATGTTTAAAAACACCCCGAAACATAGTAAAGGTTCAGATAAAAAATATTAATTTAATAGCATTAATTGACTCAGGAGCAGCTGTATCTCTAATTAAATCGGATAGTATCGGGGATTTAGATTTAGATAAAAATAGTAATGTATGTTTAACTGATATACAGGGACAAAGAATTCCAATTAATGGAAAAATTGAGTTACCTATTTCATTTAGTAATGAGAATTATAAGAATACTGTTGAACATAAGTTTTATGTAACGGATACATTAAGTTTTGAAGGAATAGCTATTTATGCAACCAGTTAGGAAATGCATTTTTTTGTGTAACGAGCGGATTTCTGCGGGACGAGCGCAGCGAGTTCTGCAAAATAACGCGAGTTACACAAAATAGCATTTCCTAACATGTTGCATACAAGATTTTTTCTAATTTTTACAAGAACCTTCTCAAAAAAGAGTTTTTTAAACTTATGATATTAATAATTTAGTGAATTTTATCAAAACAAGTAGGCTTTATTCGGAACTTTTCATCACCAGTTGTGAAATATTTTTCATTACATCACCAGTTGCGTAAAATGTGCCGTTTGCCAACTACAATCGATTTTGAAAAGTCACATTTTACATGCCAAAATTAGAAAAACATTATTATAGGAATATATTTTTTGGAAAAGTTTAAAGTAAATTTAAATTGGGAAAAGGGAATTTTGAGAATATGTAATCAAGAATTTTTGTTACTAAAGAAAGATCAAATGTTACGAAACGGAATTGTCACTAAAAGTAGTGAGGAAAATTATGGAACACTTTTTAAGGAGTTGGAAAATATAAAGGGGGTTATAAGTGAACTCCAGCGGGATTTTAAAAATAGCAAATCTCATTTTCATTCACTGATCCTGAATGAAAATGAAGGTGATGAAGCGAGGATCAGCCGCTCTATTACTAATATTTCATCGAATGACTATTTAAAAAAAATTCCAAAAGTAGATGAAGGTACTCGAGAACCTTCTGTTGAAAATAATTTTCTAAAAAAGGAAATTGTTGCTGAATTGGACATATCAAGATGCGCCTCTTCACCTAAACAATTTCTTAATGATTTTCATAGCAATGTTTTTGCATTGGAAGATATTATTGTTCCGCCAAGAACGCAGATGACGTGCTTGGGGAAATTAAAGAAGAATAAAAATGTCAAGTCGACTGACATTATTTTTGAACCCAATTTGAATACTGATAATGGAATTTTATTAGGAAGAAGTTTACATAAGCATAATGAAATTATTACTGTAAGGATAATGAATATGACTCAAGAAGAAATCGTCTTAAAAGAAAAGACAAAGATAGGTGAAGCATACGAAGTAGAAGTAGAAAGTGAAAAAGAAATGATAAATGTTCAAAGTATTTCGATAATTACGAAGCAAGATAATGATTTAATTTTAAAACAATTGGGCTTAGAGATGTTAATATTGTATCTAAATATGTCAGTCGCGCCATCTATAGGTGCTTTCAAATATCTCAAATGTCTTTGTCTTTGTCGATCGATATAATAAAATTCATTCTCTAGCGAGATTTCAACCGAAACAGTTTGCATCACATTTCGTTCCATCACCCAATATTATCAGGTTATGGGCCCAGCCCAGTTGTTGAAGTGTGCAAAGTTTTAGTTGTTTCGCAGATTAAAGAATCAGTGATATTTGTAAGTGCAGAAGATGGCTTTAAACTATCTTGCCAGTGTTACAAAACTGAAAGGCCGCGATAACTATGAAGAATGGGCGT
Source organism: Cryptophagus acutangulus (assembly GCA_963556235.1). Lineage (NCBI taxonomy): Eukaryota > Metazoa > Arthropoda > Insecta > Coleoptera > Cryptophagidae > Cryptophagus > Cryptophagus acutangulus. Next base: position 952,199 of record OY744564.1, read on the forward strand.
ATGCCATGGAAAATTTCTTAGTCTTGGAAGGCTTATCTAAGTGTATCGACGGATCGGAAACCGATAGTGTGATAGTGGCAAAAGCAAAAGCGAAAATTGTGTTGTCGTTAGATCCGGCTCTATATGTGCATGTGAAAGAAGCAAAGACTGCAAAGGAAGCGTGGGAGAATTTAAAGGATCTCTATGAAAATAAAGGATTCACAAGGAAGATTGGTCTACTTCGATCATTAATTTCGCTAAAGTTAGAAAGCTGCTCCTCAATAGAAGAATACGTAAATAAGGTAATTGAAACATCCCAAAAGCTGGAAAGAACAGGCATGAAGCTAGGACCAGAATTAGTGGGAAGCTTACTTTTGGCGGGATTGCCTGAGAAGTTTTCTCCGATGGTGATGGCGCTGGAGCATAGCGGAATCGACATAACAACAGATTCGATCAAAAGTAAGTTGCTGGACATGCATGCAGATGGCGCTGATTCAACAGCAGGCGCATTTGTCAGTAAGACAAATGACAGAGAAAGTTACCAGAAGCGTCATAACAATGAACATAGTAATGTTATGAAGAATCGAAATACAAGCAAGTACAAACCAAAAGACAAAAGTGGAATAATTTGCTACAGATGTAAGCAGCCCGGCCATTACATGTCGAAGTGTCCCCAACTCTCCCAAAATGAAAACGTACAGTTTAAAAGTGCTTTTAATGTTGTTTTCTACAGCACAAAGTTCAACCAAGAAGATTGGTACATCGATTCTGATGCAAGCATCCACCTGACATGCAGAGAAGATTGGTTATCTAATGGAAGAGAACCTATTCTGAAGGAAATCATGGTTGCAGATAATAACATAATTCCAGTGAAAAGTTGTGGCGAAGTCGAAATAATCACCAAGATTGGAAAGAAAATTTTTGAAGTGGAAATTCGAAATGCGCATTATGTGCCCGGCTTAACTACAAATTTGTTATCGGTGAGTGAACTAGTGAAAAACGGGAATTCGGTGGAATTTAACGAAAACAGCTGTAGCATCTACAATACTAAAATTTTATTAGTAGCGAAAGCCTTTCTAGTTGATGGAGTTTATCGAATCCAGTCATCATCCAGGTGTACATTGGCTGCACTAGCATCTGGCGAAGTTTGGCACAGAAGGCTAGGCCATATCAATTCAAATTATTTGAACAAAATGAGGGATGGTCTTGTTGAAGGAATTAACTACAGCGGACAATTGAGCATCGATAAGCAAAATTGCCAAATTTGCTGTGAAGGTAAGCAAACCAGACTGCCGTTTCAACATCAAGGAACTCGAGCAACAGGTCTGCTTGATCTAGTGCACAGCGATGTCGCAGGACCAATGGAAACGACTTCCATAGGGGGGTCAAGGTATTTTGTTACTTTTCAAGACGATCTCAGTCGCATGTGTTTCGTATATTTTATCAAAAGTAAAGATGAAGTGTTTGATAAATTTAAGGATTTTCAAAATTTGGTTGAGAAGCAACTGGATAGAAAAATTAAAGCGCTACGAACCGACAATGGTGGGGAATACATCAGTCATGAATTCCAGGCTTATTTGAGAAAACAAGGAGTAATCCATCAGCTAACTAATCCATATACACCGGAACAAAATGGTCTCTCGGAAAGGATCAACAGAACAATAGTCGAGAAAGCTAGATGTTTATTGTATGAAGCAGATCTAGAAAAACGCTTCTGGGCTGAAGCCGTAAACACAGCTTGCTACCTCAGAAACAGATCAGCAGTTGCTAGTATTCCAAGAACACCATATGAATCATTCTTTGGCCGTAAACCAGACTTGAGTCATCTCAGAATTTTTGGCAGTACAGCCATGACTCATATTCCGAAAGAAAAGAGAAGAAAGTGGGATAAGAAATCCGAAAAACTGAAATTAGTGGGTTTTTCTGAAAACACAAAAGGATACAGGCTCTTCAATCCTAGAACAGGTCAGGTTACCACCAGTAGAGATGTTTACATTATCGAAGAAGAAATAAGGAAGAATGACGTAGATTTCTACAGTGAAGAGAACAGACCAGAACAAAGTACTGAGCACGATACAGCCGAAAACCAACCAAGTGACGAAACAAATGTTCCTGAACGGGAAGAAAATAATACACCACAAGTTTTAAGAAGATCTAAGAGGGAAAAGAAAGAAAGAATTTTCCACGACTACATCACTTATTTTGCTTCTGAGAATAAAAACTTTGGGGACATTCCAGTTTCAGTGGGAGATCCACTTTCCATCGAGGAAGCATTGGCGGGTCCAGATCGGCAAAATTGGATTAGTGCGATAAACAGTGAATTTAAAAGTTTTAGTGAAAACAGTGCGTGGGACTTAGTGGACCTTCCGGAAGGTCATTCGCCAGTGAAGTGCAAATGGGTCTTTCGTAGAAAATTAAACGGCAATGGTAATGTCACTTTTAGAGCGAGATTAGTTGCTAAAGGCTTTAGTCAAAGAGAAGGTATAGATTTCGATGAAACATTTAGTAGTCATCAACCAGTAGTCAAACATTCAACTTTAAGATTACTTTTAGCCTTATCAGTTCAACTTGGCTTAGATGTTTTTCATTTAGATGTAGTCACAGCCTTTTTAAACGGTAAACTGGAAGAAGATGTTTTCATGGAAATACCTGAAGGTTTTGTAAAAGAAAAAGAGACAAAAGCTTTTAACAACCAAAAAGGCAATGTTTTGAAACTGAACAAGGCAATTTACGGCTTGAAACAGTCTTCGCGTGTTTGGTACAAAGAAGTTGAACTTGTATTGTTTAATTTAGACTATAAAAAATGTGACTATGAACCTTGTATTTTTGTTAAACGTGACAATAATTTGACAACTATTATTGCTTTGTATGTTGACGATTTTTTTATCTTTATCAGTTGACGAGACAGTCTTTTTAAAGGAGCAGTTGGCTTTAAAGTTCAAAATCAAAGATTTAGGTCGAATGAAGCAGTGTCTCGGCATGAGAGTCAGAATGGATAAGAATAAAAATGAAATGTTGTTAGATCAGGAACAGTATATTGACGAAATTTTGGCTAAGTTTAATATGAAGGATTGTAAACCTGTGAACACGCCAATGGAAAGAAACATTAGTTTTGACCAGGCAAATCCTGATGATTGTAAAAAGGAACTGCCTTATCAACAACTTTTGGGTAGTCTAATGTATTTATCAGTGTTGACTCGGCCTGATATAACATTTACTGTAAATTTTCTCAGCCAATTTAACAATTGTTTTAACGAACAGCACTGGCAATGTGCAAAACGAGTGCTAAGGTATTTAAAAGGTACCAAATCTTTATGCTTAGAATATAAAAAGGACGATTTGGATTTATTAGGTTTTGTTGACGCTGATTTTGCCAGCAATATTTGTGACCGAAAGTCATATACGGGTTTTGTGTTCAAGCTAGCAAATGGTGCTATATCATGGGAGTCAAACAAACAAAAGACCGTAGCACTTAGTAGCACAGAGGCTGAATACATGGCTGTAACCGAAGCATCCAAAGAGGCCATATTCTTCAAAAATGTATTGTTTGAATTATTGGGTATGAGCAAATCTGTAACTATTTTTAACGATAATCAAAGTGCTCAGAAGTTGGCAGCAAATCCTGTGTATCATAAAAGGTCGAAACACATAGACGTGCGCTACCATTTTATCCGAGAGGCAATTTCAAATAAATTAGTTCAACTAAACTTTTTAGCTACGGATGAAATGATAGCCGATGTGCTAACTAAAGCACTGTGTCAACCCAAACATACAAAATTTTGTAATGAATTAGGTTTAAGTAAGGCCTAACATTTATTTAGATAAGTGGGAGTGTTAATATTGTATCTAAATATGTCAGTCGCGCCATCTATAGGTGCTTTCAAATATCTCAAATGTCTTTGTCTTTGTCGATCGATATAATAAAATTCATTCTCTAGCGAGATTTCAACCGAAACAGTTTGCATCACATTTCGTTCCATCACCCAATTTTATCAAGAGAGTCCAATGAATGAAGATGTAGAGAAACTAAAAAGATTAGTAGCAAACTACATAGACATATTTAAAGCACCTAATGAAAAACTGACCTGCACCACTAAAGTTAAACATAGAATCATAACAGAAGACGTACCGCCGATATCGAAACGACCGTACAGAGTGCCGTATCAGCGAAAAGCAATATTAGATGCAAAAATTCAAGAATTACTTGATAACGACATCATTGGGGAAAGTCAATCACCGTGGTCTTTCCCGGCAATTTTAGTAGAAAAACGAAGGCACGATGGTGAAAATGCAGAATTTAGATTATGCATTGATTACAGAAATCTCAATGTTATAACAAAAACAGATTTTTTCCCGTTACCTAATTTACAAGATACTCTGGATCAATTAACTGGATCTAGTTTGTTTTCTACAATGGATCTTGCTAGCGGTTATTTTCAAGTGGAACTTGATGAGAGAGATCGAGAGAAGAGTGCGTTTTCAACACCTGATAACCACTATGAATTTAAGCGAATGAGTATGGGATTGAAAAATGCGCCTGCTACATGGCAGCGCATGATGTACGCAATATTCAGCGGTCTAACCGGAACAAAATGTTTAGTTTATCTTGATGATATTATTGTATTTAGTACAAATGATGTTGAAATCCATTTAAATCGTCTTAAAAATGTATTTGATAAAATGCGTGAAAGCAATTTAAAATTTAAACCAACTAAATGCCATTTTATGAAAAATGAAGCAAAATACTTAGGACACATCATTTCAGAAAAAGGTTGTGAGGCCGACCCAAAAAAGTCAGAAATAATTCGAAAATATCCGCAGCCAAAATCAGTTAAGGAAATTAGAGCGTTTTTAGGATTATGTGGATTTTATAGAAAATTTGTACCGAAATTTGCTGATATTAGTCAACCGTTAATAAATTTAACAAAGAAAGATGTACCATACACATGGACAGAAAAGCATGAAGATTCATTTAACATCTTAAAGAAAGCATTAGTGTCACCACCTATTTTAAAATACCCTGATTTTAAGCGTCCATTTATATTAGTTACTGATGCTAGTAATGTAGCAATTAGTGGAATTCTCTGTCAAAAGTATGACGATTTAGAACATCCGATAAGTTATGCAAGCCGTACTTTAAATTCAGCCGAGAGAAATTATTCAACAATAGAGAAAGAATGCTTAGCAATAGTTTGGGCAGTTAAGTATTACAGATGTTATTTAACTGGTACACATTTTACAATTTTAACCGATCACAGACCACTAAAATATTTGTTAACAATTAAAGATCCGAGCTCTAGATTAGCACGTTGGGCAATAGTACTATTAGAATACAGTTTTGACATTGATTACCGACCCGGAAAAATGAATACTAATGCAGATGCTTTAACTCGACTTAGGGAGATTACCGAAAATGACAAGGATGCTAAAATTGAACCATCATCAGAATTACTTAAAGAATTATTGGAATTTAAAGAAGAAATTAAAACTGAATTAATTGAAGAAATAGCTGCAATTTATAATACTAACGTGGAAGATGACGAAATATATCCCGTAGTTGATGTAATTTGGACTCGTCTAGAAATTAGAGACATGCAGAGAAAAGATACAAAATTAAAAGAAATTATTCAACACATGAATAATAATGCTGAAGAAGTTTATTATTTAGATAATGAAGGACTCTTATACAAGAAACGCATGCAGGACGAAAGGCAAGACAAAATTGTTGCACCTGATTGTATTAAGAAGGAAATTATGAATTTATATCACCGATCATTGACCGCCGCACATGGAGGACAAAGAAAAACATTAGAATTAATTCGGAAGGATTTCTATTGGAAAAACATGAGTACTGATGTAAAGAAATTCTGTTTAGAATGTCATTCATGCAACTTACGAAAAACAAATTATATTCCGCCAGCTAGTTTACAAAAATTGCCTGTGCCTAATTTAGTATTTGGAAGAATTTCATTAGATTTAGTAGGACCATTAAACCGAACTAGAGATGGAAATAAATACATATTAACTTGTATGGATTATTTGACGCGTTTTCCAGAATGTGTTGCGATACCTGATATAAAAGCTGAGACTGTGGCAAAAGCTTTTGTTGTCAATATAATAACAAAATATGGAACGCCTAGAGAAATTTTGACAGATTGTGGATCGCAATTTGTTTCAAAGCTATTTAAAGAAATTTGCAAAATCTTAGAAATTGATAAGTTAAAAACTACCCCTTATAGGCCAGCTTGTAACGGAGTAGTTGAGAGAATGCATAAATCGTTGAAAACCATGCTATCACACTATATAACAGAAGATAATAATTCTTGGGATGATTGGCTGCCTTTTGCAACCATGGCTTACAGAAATCATATTCACGAATCGACCAAAGAAACACCTTTCTTTTTAATGTTCGGACGAGACATGGAATTACCGCAGCACTGCTTTATTAAAGATCCTACAGTTAAATATGATCTTGATGAGAATTACGCCACCGAAATGTTGAAACGAATGCAAATTTCTCATGAAAAAGCAGAAGAAACGTTAAAAGCAACTGCTGTTAAGCAAGGATTAAATTATAGTAAAAAAGCTAAAGATCGAACATTCAAATTAGGAGACAAAGTGTATTTATATACTCCAGCAATTAAAACTAATAATTTAGCATCAAAATTTGAACCAAAATGGTCAGGGCCGTATCGAATAATTGAAATTAAAAGTCCAGTAAATTATAGAATAAAGGAGTTAAATGGAAGAAAAGAACATATAGTTCAAGTTAATAGATTAAAACTCTGCTTGAATCAAGATGCAGAGGAAAATATTAAAGATAAAAAGAATAAAACTCAAGTAAATATGGACTTACCCAATTATCAACCAAATGATAATCCTTTAGTATTTCCTTTAAATGATGAAGTTAACAATGAATCACAATCCGAAACAGAAACATATAACACACTTCACGAAGGTTCCGAAAGTGATGAAACCGATGATACCGCAGACGACAATAATGACAATGAAGACGAAAGCCGCGATGGCAGTGAAGAAAACAATTCAGAAACACACGAGAATTCTAATACCAACGAAACAAGTGAACCACAAAACGAAGAAACTGAAACTGAAAATTCTCAACCGCAAATTACACATCGTTATCAGACACGTTCAAGAGGAAGTGCTGACAACTTCGATTGGGTTTTAAAGAAACATATATAGAAGTTATTAAAATGAAACTCTAAAATGAGAGCGTGCGAATGTAAACAAAATTGGAATGCTGCATCTAGTCCGTACCCTAAACATAAACAATTAAAATAACCAAATCTTACTTGAAAGATTAGACCAATAATGCTTGAAAATAATACAAAGTCCATCAACAAAAAATTTAAAAAATATTTTTTTTTTTATATATATTCGGCAGTATAAATAATCGTAATGAGAAATAAATTGGTAGCTTAGAAAATACATTTTAATGTAATATATCAAGTTTAAAACAGTTCAAAATCAAAAACAGGGATATAATTGAGTAAACTATAATTTTAAAATAAAAATTGGAAATAATGCGCTGAAATAGTACACTGAAGTGTCGCACGAGTAAAAATTTATAATTATTCTCTTTCATTTGATAAAATAAAGTCAAGTGTGTAAAATGTTGTGTTTAAATCGAAGTAAAATAAAAACGAATAATTGTGGTAGTAATTTTGAATCTTTGTTTCAATAAAAAAAAAAAAAAATTGTATATGTTATAAATTGATCGAATTTTATGTGTTATGTTAATCAATTTAATTTTTTATTTGTGTTATAGAAATAAAATAAATAGTTTATAACGTAGTTTTAATATATTTAATTTTTTTTGTTATGGTTTAATTTCTAATTTTAAATAAAAAAAAAGGAGAATTAAATTGTGTTTTGTCATAACAATTCATTAAAAATATTGTGTTTGATGTAAAAGGAAAACATTATATATATTTATTTTATTTTTTATAAATTTATGTAGGTTTTAAAATTTTAGGTACTTTTGAGTTTGTTTTTGTTTATTTATTTTTAATGTTTTAAATATGTTTAGTTTATAAAATGTTCATATTGTGGCTAAGTAATTAGTTTAAATGAAATTAAATGTATTTTATTATGTTGCATGTAATATGTACTTTCATAAGGTACAAGATTTAAGAGTAATAGGCTGTAAGTGGTTTACCACATAACTTTATTGAAGAATGCAATGTATTTAACATTACATTCTTCTTGAGAATAGGGAGGTATGTAGTGATATGGACTTATATAAAATTAGAATAAGTATTAAATAATTTAGAATGATTCTTTGGAGATTTTTCATGATGACTTGAGCGCATTTGTTTATGCAGCTGCACGTGTGAATTGAGGTCAAGCTTACAGTAGCTAGACTCATATTAGCCAATCATATTGATTTGAATAATCCTACTTAAAAACAGTAGCGGAAGGAGAAATCATATAAAAAGGATTGCTACTGGAATAAGAGTGAGCAGTTAGTAAGTAGCGAGTAATAGAGAGCAGTTAGCAAGTAACGAGTATAAGAAAACAGTATCCAGTCTTAATCAAGTCATAGTCAGTCCAAACATAAGAATCAGATAGCATTTTAAAAGATAATAAAATTAAAGTCTAAATTGCCACTAACTTTACCTAGAAGAAAGTTATACGAGAGTTGTCTAGAATAAGCTAAGAGAAATTGTGTAATTTCCGAAATCATCATTATTTTGTATTTTGAATAAATATCAAAGTTAAATCCGAATCGAGTATTTTATTGAACGTTCATCCGTGATCAATCCCAGAGGGAAGAAAGTATCTTGAAAACTAGAAGACGAACCCGATAACAACGTTAATGATCAACCGCCCACAGAAGTCCAAGTCCAACCGCCCAGAATTGCCAATGGTTCTGCCGTCGCTCCTAAGTAGTAAGTCAATTTAAAAATCTATAACATTGGCTGGTGTCAGAAATAAACCTGAAGTTTTCCAACCGCTCAACGAAAAGTAACAAATCACCGATCATTACAATATGTCCAACACAAGCGCATCGATAGTACTTAAACGTTGGTGCTTTATTTCGATTGTCCGATTTTCCACTTGTTGTTTAATCGAATTGACAGTCTCTGATGCCACTGCTGCCACTACGATTGCTGTGGTCGTTCGTCCCTTGATATTTTGATGTAGTTCCTTACAATGCTACCAACTCATTATTCTTCTCTGATCATTGTTGTCTTCGTTTTTCGTCAGATGTCAGCAGTCCTATTAAATTGGCCAATCTGTGATGAGTTTCATGCCTGACCGACCATGCTTGCTGAAGACTCACGAACTTATCCGGGAGTGAGTCCAGCAATTTCACCATAACTGATGTCCGATCCAGCTTCACACTTAATTGCTGCATACGTGGCTACCATCTCGTCGACTAGCTTTTTGTTGAAACTGAAGTTATACTTGACATTACAGAGCAAGAAATTTTAAATGTTCTACTTCTACAATTACCATAGTTTTTAGTCCTGTCTATATTTGTCGATCAACTTTGTGAGATTAAGAAAAATCATTCGAACTTGAAACCAATTTTCAGTTTATTTTGTGGGTAAAAGTAGCTTACCTAGTTTAATCTTTTACTGGGATCTATCGTTTATAACCATAGTTTGCGCCCAATTACTATATAGCCTTCCGTTGCTTCTGAGGTTGCAATTCATCGAATCGTGTTTTGTTGTTGTGAACAGTCAAGTCAGCTGAGTCGGTTGATGACCGTTAACTTACACAGCTGACTTAACAGCCTAAATCAGCCTTAACTCGAAGTTCGGTATAGTTTGTCTATAAGTACAACTGTATCAAGCATATTGTCATGCGCTTGCATAGCGTAGCCATACATACAATCTTCTGAACTAGAACCAGCAAACTGATGACACGACCGCCACCTTTCTCTGGACAAACTATACCAGATGTTCGGGATGCCGCATCTAAAATATTCCCATAAAATGACGTATTTCCTTCTCACGTCACGTGGTAGACGCGCGAGCCAATTATCGCTCCCCTTTCGATCCTAACATGAATTGGTGATATCCTAACTGTAGTCGACAGTTAGAAACAGCATTCTATTGGGCCATTTTTCGAAAGTTGGTTAGATTTCAACGAACTTTGGTGCCACAAACGACACGTGTCGTTTGTGGCACCAAATAAATATACAGCGTTATCATGTATATTTCTGAGAATTTGGTGTGACAAATGTCGGCATTCTTTGTAACAATTGCAATAATCTGTAATAACACATGTGTGTGATAATTATTTGACCATTTTAATAGCTGGGGATTCTAACACATTGAAATCATTGTATGAAAAAATCGAGGTCAGAATATACGTGGGGCGTCTGGCACAAAATGCTGACAAAGCAAAAACGACCATGGGGCTACTAGAACAGCGCATTGTATAACAATATATGTGTTTAGCTGCGCATTTTATTATTGAGTATATCTTCTCAACTATTGGTGTTATATTACAGTAGAATTTCTGATAAATATTTTGTGATTAACATTTTTTAATTGTGTAATATAATCGAAAATAATATTCATTCAACAATTGATCTTCATCAAAGAAAGTTACTTCAATAAATTGACGTGCTTTGGTAAGTATATTAATGTGGTTACTTTTTTATTGTTTTTGATTTATAATTAGGTTTTTTTTAGTTTCTTTTTAATATAGAAAACAAAACAAAGAGAAAATGTGGACTTGCTATGCGTTGGATAATCTTAATAAAGAGCATGAAGGTGAAGAAGATACGTTTGAAAATAAAGTTCGCCATCATATAGGGCTACTAAATATTCTAGCTATGGAGTATTGTCTCGAACAAAATAAGTTAAACCCTATTATGGAGCCTGAAGAAAGTGTCAAGAAAAAATTGGATTGCTACAGCGCTATAGAGGCTTGTGAATATTACTTGGATGGAAAAATTAATAAAACACGTTTGAACCTGTTACTATCTGAGTTTAAACAACCGATGCGAATTAATAGTGATAGTGCTGATAACAATTAGTTTGTTGTATATACAAGAAGATAAACAGTTATTCATTTTATTTCAATGTATTTCTTATTGCGTTTTTATTACAAATTGTTTAATATATGTTACAAATTATTTTTTTTTATCCAAGAATTATCCGAGCTATCAAATCATAACCATTTAATTAATAAATTGTCACCACGTCATTCTTTTTACAACGATTTAATTTTGCGATGACTGGAAGAAGATTGTGGGCTTACATTAAAGCAGATTTAGCAAAAAATAAGAACCAATTTTAGTAAAAGTGTTAATATATCAACAATTGGAAATCTGTTGGAAGGCCAATTCTACAGCACAAAAAAAAATCCACACCCAACCAGTAACGATGAATTCTGCTGAAAACAAAGATTTGAGAGCAAGGTTTGTTGAAATGCTTAACAACAATATCAGAAATAGTAAACAAGTAATATGGATAGACCAAACAAATTTCAATTTATTCTGCCGAAGATCAAAAGGGCGCTCAAGAATAGGCCAAAGAGCTGTACTACGACTCCCAGCATCACGCGGACCGAATGTACATTTAATTGGCGGCATATCAATAGCTGGAGTTGTGCTGATGGAAAGAAGAAGAGGCCTTTTTACGGCAGAGAGAGCTAATGTATGGATTAATCGCTTATTAGACAGTTGGGAACAAGGAGGAAATAGATTAGAAGATCTTCTGATTGTTTGTGATAATGCGCCATGCCATGCTAGACTAGAAAATGTTCTACAACAACGAACGGTTACTTTATTAAGGCTTGCTCCCTACTCACCAATGCTAAACCCTATCGAAATAATTTGGTCTAAAGTCAAGTCATTTGTTAAAGCCCATCTCAGAATACCAGTAGTAGTACCCCCAGGTGTTGGAGAGCAGCGTCTACAACATCTTGAAGAAATAATTGATCTGGCTCAAAATACTATTACGGGAGGAGATTGCAGTAGAGCTGTGCAGCATTGTACAAGCCACCACGGTGCTGTTCTTGGCAGAGAAGACATGCCAGTTGGCAATTAATATTTTTTTTTATTGTTTTAATCGTTTTACTGTTGTTGACTGTGTAATTTGTTGTTTACTAAATCAGTTCTAAATAATTATTTATTTAGTGTATAAAATTAAAAAGAGTATAAATATATAAATATTTTAAAACCATCACATGTGATAAAAGAGTTTGATACTTATGAATCGCAACCTAGACTGTCTTCAACAAACTGGTGGAAGCGGTTTTAAAACTCAAGTTTTTCTAACATAACTATATTTCTAAAATCATATTTCGTTATAAATATTTGTCGGCTTTTTATGCAAAGAAAGTAGGGCTATTTCAATAAGGGCTTAATCTCATTTAGTAGAAATTAAAATCGATATATCTGAAATTCTAATAATTCAATATTCGAATAGCACAAAAGCTTTCATAATAATATTTTTTTTGCTGTGTTAATACACATGTTGTGGTAATAGTCTTTGTGGTAATAATCTTCAAAATCTTTCAGAATATTTTTACTCTTATACTAGGATACTTATAACGTCAAAATCCAGAGTTAAAAAACATTTTACATAAATTTTGGCCATAAACATTAAGATATTTTGAGTAAAAATTATTAATAAATGCAAAGTTAAGAATTTTAGACTTCTAATATCATATATTTTTAAACTTATCTCTTTGGATGGTATTCGAAAATTTACAAATTTTTTGAAAAAACTCTAAAGACTAAAAAAACAGAATTATAGTTCGAACAAAGTAAAATAGAACATAGTTAACATGAAGAAGTAGTTACCCAGAAATTAGTTAGCACCAGAAAACAGACATTTTACATTAATGTTAAAGACAATATTAATATAGGTGTCCCATTTATATTGCTCTCAACTACATTGACATAGAACATCTCAAAAATGCAATTTAAATAAAAATACACAATTTACCTACCAAGTATTTTTCTAGCAAATTACTTTTTCTAAACTATAAGTCACGTTTTCCAAACTACAACTGATGCTTTCCAATATTAAATTGATACTTCTAAAATACAAATGACGATTTCTAATATTAATGTGACTATTCTAAAATACAAATGATGCTTTCTAATATTAAAGTGTCATTCCAATCATTCCAAAATTCAAATGATCTTTTCTAAAATTTAAATAATGATTCTAAACTACAAATGATGTTTTCCAAAATTAACTGACCATTCTAAACTACAAATGATACTTTCTAAAATTAAACTGACTCTTCTAAAATACAAATGACGCGTTCTAATATTAATGTGACTTTTTCTAAACTAAAAGTGGAAAAGGTGTAGATCATTTTCCTGATTTTCCCGCTCGCTAAATCAAATTAATTAACTCGGTGTTGACTGTTTTGGTTAAAATTACTTCAATGCAACTTAATGTCAAGCAAAACAAAATTAACTGCACGTTTGTTTTTAGAAATTAGCGTTCCTTGGTTACCGATGATATAATCACATTTTTATTTGTTGTCAAAATATTAATTTTACATTTTTGCAACCAAAATTCAATTTAAAATCGATTGTACGAAAAATCTTGTATGTATTTCGAGCGCAAAGTGTCTTTGTCGCTTTCGGTAACATTCTGGCGCGCGCGACAAAGTATCACTTTGCGCTCTAAATACACAAATAGCTATTTTGTAATTTTCGATTAAAATGACAAATATTTTTACTTGCGATTTTTGATGTTGAAACAGCCTTCTATTTTTTTATTGTTCTAAAAAAGCGTGAAAAATAACTATTTATGCAACCAGTTAGGTAAAACGCGAGTTACACAAAATAGCATTTCCTAACATGTTGCATACAAGATTTTTTCTAATTTTTACAAAAACCTTCTCAAAAAAGAGTTTTTTAAACTTATGATATTAATAATTTAGTGAATTTTATCAAAACAAGTAGGCTTTATTCGGAACTTTTCATCACCAGTTGTGAAATATTTTTCATTTCATCACCAGTTGCGTAAAATGTGCCGTTTGCCAACTACAATCGATTTTGAAAAGTCACATTTTACATGTCAAAATTAGAAAAAATACTTTTATCCACTTTCGTTGAATATCGACTACTTTTGGTCACCAAAATGAGTGAGTAAAGTACTACTTTTAATCACTAGTGATTAAAAAATATTTAATCACTCATGCATTGACGTTTGACATATTATATAGTAATCTATTCCCAATGACATTAATTATTTAAATTACAACTTAAAAGCATTCACTAGCATATTAAAGTACAATTGCAAATATTCTAAATCTATTACAGTGACAAATATTTTAATTAATTTTAATTTGGTATATAACTTATATGGTGCAAAACCTATAAAAAAATGTATTAGTTTAATTAGATAAAACCTATTTTTTGGCAGAAATGAGCTAATAACTTTTTTTTCATGTTAATTAGCATTGTGCTAAGAATTATTATCCACTTATTGTAATATATTATAATATATTACTGTATTTCCATTGCAATATCTAATTTGCTATATTACTGTATTTCCATTGCAATATTAATTCATTCAATAATTTTGTTAATATGTATGGTTTTATTTTCTACAAAAGTGGATAAAATCAGGTTTAGCACACGTGAGCAAAGTCATTTAAGCACACGTCTGATTGGGGCCCTCGCCTACGGCTCGGGCGCCCAACATTCAGACTAGTGATTAAATGATGCACTTTACTCACTTGTACTAAAAATAGCTATTGTCCACACTTATAGAATAATATATGCATTATTTAAGTGTTTTCTCAAGTATAATTATATTCAATATACACTAGTGTATAACTTTCATTATGCACTAGTGTATAATGAAATGTCATTGAAAAATATACGTTTTATATACGTTTTTTTTATATTATATAAAAATATATATTTTTTTTATATCATATTATATTTTTTTTTTCTCTCTATACGTTTTCGTCATTTAAAACAGAAGAAGAAGAATACGATAACCTAAAATATTTGATTTGTTGATGATAACAGAAAGTACAATATAAATTTTTATATATTTCAAGGGTAAGTGTGGACAAAGAATAGTATTCTACTCGCATATAATGGCAATTATTCACTCAGGTGATTTGCGAAACTCGCCTGCGGCTCGTCTCGCAAACATCACCGCCATCATTATATGCTTGTTGTATAATATACTATTTTTCACACTTTTTCTACTTTTTTTTCATTATTTTTTTTCATTATTTTAAAAATAGGTAAAAGCCTGGCAAAAAGTTATAAAACAGCAATGTCTTATTTTTTTACAATAATAATTGTACAATTAGTAAAGTTATTTAACTGAACTGGAACATATAATCAACACTTTCATTAAATTTGAGTTAGCCAACACTTCAGTTTGAATTATGTGAAAGAAACTGTTTGATTTTTCGTTCCTAGGGGCGATTTTAATTGTTTTATCAATGCTTGTTTTAATGGACAACAAGTTAAGCTTGAATCAAGCAACCGATTGTCATCTGATTATTAACTAATATTTAATATTTTTATTTTAATTAAAAATTGCAAAAAATAGTGTATACAACACGAGCAAAATTAGTTATCTTTTCACGAGTCGTAAATTTGTCCAACGAGGCGTCAGCCGAGTTGGACAATAAGACGAGTGAAAGTTACATTTTGCTACTTGTTGTATAAATAACTATTTTGCAATTTTCGATTAAAATGACATCTTTTTAGTTGCCATTTTTGATGTTGAAACGGCCTTCTTTTTTTTATTGTTCTAAAAAAAGCGTGAAAAAAAGACTTTTTTTCACTCTTTTTCTACTTTTTTTCATTATTTTTACTTTTTTTCACTATTTTAAAAATTGCTCAAAACGTGGCAAAATGTTATAAAAAAGCATTGTTTTATTTATTAATAAAATTAATTACACAATTAGTAAGATTATTTAACTAAACTGGAATCTATAAGCAACACTTTCATTAAATTTGAGTTAGCAAACACTTCTATTCAATTTGAATTATGTGAAGGAAACTGTTGGATTTTTCGTTCCTAGGGGCGATTTCAACTGTTTTATCAATGCTTGCTTCAATTAATAACAAATTCAGCTTAAATCAAGCAACCGATTGTCATCTGATTATTAACTAATATCTAATATTTATTATTTTAATTAAAAATTGCAAAAAATAGTGTATACAACCCGAGCAAAATTAGTTATTTTTTCACTCGTAGTATTGTCCAACGAGGCGTCAGCCGAGTTGGACAAATTTACGACTCATGAAAAAATAACTTAAAATAACTTTGCTACTTGTTGTATAAATAACTATTTTTTCACTCTTTTTCTACTTTTTATCATTATTTTTACTTTTTTTCATTATTTAAAAAAATCCCAAAAGCGTGGCAAAAAGCTATAAAACAAAAATGTTTTATTTATTAACAATATTAATTGTACAGTTAGTAAGATTATTTAACTGAACTAGAACATATAAGCAACACTTCCATTAAATTTGAGTTAGCAAACACTTCTACGTATTATGAATTATGAATCTTCTATGAATTATGTGAATAAAACTGATTTTTCGTTCCTAGGAAAAAAAAGTATTTTTTCTCCTATGAAAAAAAAAAGTAGCTACTGTATTAGTAAAAGACTTGAAACCACTTCTTTTGCTATTAGAGCCGCTTCAGGCGGAGTATTTGGTAGTTCTTCGTCATCGAGATCGGACATTGCGTTAATAATTGCAGTGCGAATGATGATTTGATTTGACAGATCAAATAATATGTAAAGAGTCATGACTACCTAATAATTACAGTACAAAATGTCTAGATAATTTTTAAATTAATGATTTTATAATAATTTTCTCGGCTGGAGAAAAAATAGTATGTGTTATTCGGATTAATAGTTATTTACGTAACAAGTCCGGAAAGTAGTGTCTTGCAGGACAAGCAGACGAGTTTCAGGCCGACGCCGCAGGCGGAGGCCTGAAAGTCGGCGTGTCCTGCAAGGAATCTTTCCGGACATGTTGCGTACAATATTTTTTGTGTCGAATACTCTTATAAATACATAGTTCTTCAAAAAAATGCTAAATAATAAATTGACAATGCAAAAAAATAAATAGAGCCATCTTTTGTTTTCTTTTGACACTAACAAATGTCAATGTCATATACAGTAATTGCAAACTTTCAAAATATGGATACACCAAAAGATATTTTAAAAGCTGCAGAAAATGTTATAAACAATTTATTGCCACAAAAATCTTCAGGCCGATATTGGAAAAATAACTAATTATGGAAACACTTTGGAAACACTTTGCAGGAAAAACTAAAAATGGAAAAAATATGTAACTATGGAAACCCTTTTCTGGTCTGGCGGATTTTAAGATGTAGAAATCTAGTCATGCCGTATGAAGGCGCAAAAAAGTACTTTGTTGGATTCGCAATATTTGCATTAGCTCGATTACGCTGCGCTTCGCCTCGCAAACGCAAACATATTGCTCATCAAACAAAGTGACACTTTTAATCCTAATAACACAATACTATTGTCAGAACAGAAAAGTAAGCAAAAAGCAAAATGAATGATATAGAACGTTTTGGAAGCGCTTCCAAAACTGTAATTATAAATGCAGTCCAAAATAGTGTACCGAAATCTACTAATGCCGACCATCAATTTGGAAACAGTTTGAGGTGTTTTTCAAAACTCGAAATTGTGTTCTTTCTGCATTTTTTGTTTTTTCTTTATTGGTTTGTAATTTTTTGTTTATTATTTGCAAATAATAAATTCGTTTGAGTTGTTTATTAATCTTCCTAAAATACACTCGAGATTCAATTTTAATCAGGATAATTTTCTTTTAAATTTACTCATATGATGATGATGACATGATAGTTAGTGCAGGTTGCAGAGATCACTGTAAACCCTTGTTTGTTCGCCTTAGAATATTAACATTACCTAGTTTGTATATTTTTAGCTGTTTACTTGAAGTTCATAACAACAAGTCAAATTTTAAAACACACTCAGATAATCATAAATATAACACAAGAAGTGCGAACAAAATTGTGTCAACTAAATTCAAAACTAAAAAATCTTTTGATAATAGCATAAATACAAAGCTATATAACATACTACCTATAGACATAAAGCTTTCAAATGCAACTCTTTTTAAAAATAAAGTTAAAGAACATTTAACTAGAAACGCCTTCTATAATGTTGAGGAATTCATGAAAACTCCGTTTCTAATGTGAAATTCTTACTAATGCTATATGCTATATGTACCCTTTTTTTTGTATTATGCGTATCTCGAGGCGTATCTGTATTGTGTTATGTAAATGTTATATTTAGTTCTAAGTTAATTTATTCTTAATGTTATACTTATTGTAACTTTTACGTATGTGTCTTTTTTACTATGTTTAAATGTAAAAACTGATTTCTTGACCTGCCATAAGTTTTGTAATTGTACGTGCAATGTGGTTGAATATAAATGTTTTCTTTCTTTCTTATAGTTTGTTGCTTTGAGGAAATATTGCTCGCAGAAAAAACAAAAGAGAAATACACTTCGTCTTAAAATAAAACCATTTTTCGTCTTAAAATAAAATTATCGGATAAAAATTGTATCTCTTGTGCATTTACCCCCAAAAATTGCAAAATATAGTGTATACAACACGAGCTAAATTAGTTATTTTTCCACTCGTCGTATTGTCCAATGCGGCTGACGCTTCTTTGAACAAATTTACGACTCGTGAAAAAATAACTTACATTTTGCTATTTGTATAAATAACTATTATATCAATTAAAAATGACATATGTAAACAAAAACTGGAAATTTCAACAAAAAGCAAAAAATGTAAATTTTTGGATGACTAAAAAGTAAAAATTATAAAAGCCAATTAAATGTAACAGTTGACAATGAACAAAGGCTGTAATGCGGAGATGTATTTTCAGGTTTTGTTCACTAGTACAATACTTCCCATATAAAAGAATTAATTAATAAATAGTATAGTTAATAAATAAAACGTGCATAACTTTTCAAGCAATCATTTCAACTGTTTAAAAAATTAATGAATGGAATGAAACATCTGAATAGTTTTTTATATTCTTTTACATTCTAAACTGAATATTAAATAATAAATACTTTAATATGACAAGGGTATTTATTGCAATTTTGAATTATCTTATACAAAATGTATGCTAATAGTATGGTATTAGATGTATTTTCTCACAATCTTTTCTATAAATTCTAGTGTAATTTCAAATAAAAACGGACAAAGTGTTTCACTTAATTGAAATTAACTAACAATGGCTAAACAGTTTTCCAAGCATTATTTGATTGCCAAATGGTTTCTTTATATGGCGGGATGTCATCCAAAGAGAGGAAATCTTCAGCTAGTTCTATTTTCTTGTCATATGCTGTCCTTTTTGTTGATTACGATACTTACTATAGCAAATTTTATTTATGGAACTATGGATGTGATTAATATCTTTAAGGGTTGTCGTACATGTGCAATTATTGTTAGAGTAAGTGGATGCATTATAAGTTAATTTTATTAACAATTAAAGATATTTTATAGGGTTTAGATAAACTAATAACTGTATTCAGAGGATCTCCGGTATTACTACACGTACAAGATTATTGCAATGATAAATTCTGGACAATTGAAAAATTTTCAGACTTTAAAGTTAAGAAAAAATGTTTATATTTCTTACGTGGTACTGAAATATGTCTCTACGCGTTTTATGTCATGGTAATTGTAAATGTAGCTTTTTTTTCTCTGGGGCTTTTCAAACCTGATGGAAAAGTGTTAGAAGCAATTTATCAACCAAAATGGGTTAATGATTGGATATTTAATTTTTTTCAAATGTATCTAGTAGTTATGATTGCTGGTGGAACTTCAGTTATTGGAACCTACATGATTATGTATTGCATTGAAATTAAAATACAATATAAATGTTTCAACTATAAACTTAAAAAGTTGGATCCTGCAAACACTGAAAAGGATTGTATTGACCAATTTTACGGCTATGTTAAATACCACTACATTCTTCTTCAGTAAATATAACATAATGCGTAATGAAAATTTTTAGACCATGTATTTGCAGTTGTATTAATTGCTTAAACTCAGTCTATTCAATCTCATTTTTATGCTATATAACGTACATAACATTTATATTGTGCGTAGAACTGGTCAATATATTTATAAGGTAAGATAACAATACATATAAGATATACAAAAACACCAACGAAAAGCGTAACTTAAAGATTCTTGTCCAGGGCTGGTGAGGCTAGTTGACTACGCAACGTCGCAACGAGTGCCGGTAAGATGCTTTTGAAATCGATTTTTACTTAGTAATTTTTTGGTGAGAAATGTAATTGGTTTACAAAGAAGCCTGTGCAAGCAAACTGAGTAAAAATCGATTTCAAAAGTATCTCATCGGCACTCGTAGCGTAGTCAACTATCCCCAGCAACCTCTCTGGGCTTAAATCAATATTACCACAAAAACAAGTGACTTTATATTATTTTATTATATACATTACTTTCATTTACAAATCAGTTATATCAGAAGTTTTTAATTTTAAGGGCCAATTATTTTGGATCTTAAAGACATTTAAGGTATAATCAATCCCAAGTTCTTTCACTTGTAATACTATAAATAAAATAGTTAATTTACGATCAGTTGGTAATACATCATTTTACGATCCATATAAAGACCGGAAAATATAATATTAACTAATAACCGCTTTGAAAGTAGCTACTTTCCGCATGAATCAAGTTTTTTATTGCATTTTCCGCTGCTTAACGGATTTCTGTGAGTACACGTAATTTTAATGCAGAAATGCAGAGAAACAATCATCTCAAAACAACTTTTATAAATTCAATTAACAGAACTATCATCTCATAGAAATAAATAGTTATTGACATTGCTAATTACAAAAGTGTACTTTTAGGTATGAGGGGGTTTGCCGAAACGAAGTCAATGCCACTCTATATTTCAGAAAATGTACTTTTTCGTCTGGGCCACGAAAGTTTTACTTTCGTAGCTAGCAACCAGATTCATTCTTTACTTTCGATATCAAGCGTGTTGCAGGGCTTAAACCACATTTGTTTGTTAGTCGATAGTAAACGCCATTTATCGAAGACAAAACCACAAGTTCATTACCTTACTAGCCAGTGTAATCACTTCTCGTGTCACTAACTTGAAAAATTGATTTTTATCATTACTTTTCGCTTAACAATAAAGTAGCAATCTAACAAGCAATAAAAGAAAAATAAATCTTCCAACTATTCTGAAATTTCCAAGCAGCATATTATTCGCCATTTTGACTAGAATCTTACAGATAATCCTAATGATAAGAATTGTGACATTTTCTGTCAATAGCCCTTGCCAATAGCAACTTTACAAGGGCTGCGAGATACTTAAGCAACATGATGAAATTTGTTGTCATTTTTAAAATTATATTATAATAATTATTATTTTTGCAAATACGGAACGACTAACACATAATAGTTATTTATGTCATAAGGATCGTAATATCAATTATCAGCGTTATCAGACTCGGCTGGCGCCTCGTCTGAACTTCACGACTGGTACCATAATGATTAGTTACGATCCGAATGACATACAAAATTTTATCTGCTTGCGTATATTAAAGAAGAAATTCGAAATGAATTATTTAGCTTTAAAAAAATGTAAAATTTAAAAAATAAATATGTTGCTGTCACCTAAACATCATTAATTTATCGATATAATCGTATTACCTAAAAATTGATCTATCATATTAGCCTTGAATGTTTCATTATAGTACTGAGTACCATAATGAATTCATTATAGTACTCAGTACTATAATGTAATCAGCTCGAAAATCAGTATAGTCTTTATTGTCATAATGCATGTCATTATGACATTACAAATTACACTCATAAAGTTGTCATTTCGAATCGCAAGCAGATAAAGTATTGTACAATACACGACAGGTAACTATTTTTTTCTAATACTATTTTAGAACAATAACATTCTTGAACTAATTTTGTTGACACAACATTAAGCTATTGTATTTTAATTAACGAATTATTCATTTAACTTATTAATTGTTGATATTAGTAATATTATAATTCAATCAACTAAATCATTCATATTTAGAACATTCTTTATGACATTTTATAACTAATTTTGTTTATTAATACGTATATTATAGCGGCGACATCTGTGAACTAATGGCCTAAAAGCGATAGGTACTAGACAGCGACACACTCCGTCACACTCGCCTTCGGCTCGTGTGACAAATTTCCACTCGGGCTGAATATTCTCATTCTGCACTCGTTGCAGAATATACTATTACTCGTTAAAGAAGTGACTGACTTGCCTAGTTGGTTTGACAGTCATTTCATCTTTTCAGCAGTACAATCTGTTATATTTGTCTGGTAATAGTTATTTACGATTAGAAAACTGAAAGAAAAAGTTTGCGCCCGCAGTTGAAGTTTGAGGTCCGAGGCGAAGCAAAGGCCTTTATTCGACTAAAAGTGTAAACTTTCGTTTAATCCGAGGTATGAACACCTGGATCAAAATTCATAATTTATTTGAAATAAATTTAATGTTTAAATTCTTAATATTAGAAACACTTTAGGTGGCTTGTGCCAAATGTTGGTTACATTTTTATATTATTTATATTTGTCATACGTTTATCAATATACAGAGAAACTAACGAAAACCGTAACATAGGGATTTCTGTTCACGGACGGTGGAGGTCGGCGAGTGAGGTACGGGTGCAGAGCAGATCAATCGGGTAAACTCGATTTTTATTCAGTGCGCTCCCACAGGTACTGGTTCTAAGACGACGATTTTCAACGATCGATCTCACCGGCATCCCCACCTCACTCGCCGACCCCCACCATCCGTAAACAGAAATCCCTATGTTACGGTTTTCGATAGTTTCTCTGTATACCAAACTCTTTATAACGTATAGTTACAATCTTTTGGGAAATGACCAGTTATTCTAACAAAACTTTACTTGTAGGTTACATACTTTAGTTCTTTGTAATTATGAGTGGCTTTGTGCCTTATGAAATACTGAGCCATAGGCGCGGTTGTACAATCAAGGCTTAACAAAGGGGTAGGGGTTAGTAAATTCAGACCCGGTTTTACAATCAAGGCTCAACATAGGCTGAACAGTAAGCAAGAAGTCAACCATAAATTTAATTTTGATTGAGCTCTTGCTAAATGTTAAACCTATGCTGAGCCTTGATTGTATAACCGGGCCTAACTGCTTTAAATAATACAACACACCACAAAAATATATTAAATATGATTTTCGTGTGCTATGCATTCAAAGATGTAAAAAAAAAACTTGAGGCGTATGTTTCCGGTATTTCTTTCGTTCATTGACAAACTGTCGTATTGAGTCACGTCCAGTTTAAATTAAAAGGAAATAAAACCCAAGTAAAACAACTGTAAAAGAAGCATTAAAAGTTGAAAAGGTAAATGGTTTAGACCCTATTTTTTAACTAATATATTAACAATTACTTCTTACAATTAATACATAGGTCTAGTAAATTTCAATATCAGTTGAAAATAATATTTAAGTTCTTTTCTATTTGATCAATAGCCCTGTAGT
The DNA here is from genome assembly GCA_963556235.1 of Cryptophagus acutangulus. Taxonomy (NCBI): domain Eukaryota; kingdom Metazoa; phylum Arthropoda; class Insecta; order Coleoptera; family Cryptophagidae; genus Cryptophagus; species Cryptophagus acutangulus. Next base: position 975,726 of record OY744564.1, read on the forward strand.
TTTGTGAGGTATCTTTAAGCTTTTAGGGACGTTATAGACAATGTTATAATTTATATGAATCAATGAAAATAAAAAAGGAATGCGACCTAGTTCCGAAATTGTTCAATTTATTATTGAAAATCGCACAACTATTTAAGCAACCAATAGAATGGCCGCATTTAAGCTTGTTGCTATGGTTACAATTGATCAACCACAATTTGTAAGTAGTTTGTTGTTGGTTTCCAACGGAAGCAGAAGTGAAAGTCGAGTAAGATAGATGTAGAATGGAAATATCTAGTAGTAAAATGTCATTATAATTTATTAAATATTTTATAAAATATAATATCAATTAAGAATTGTGCGATTTTCTTACCGAATACCATTCGTACAAAAATTAATTCCGAAATTTTTTTATCGCTTACACTCATGCATTAGTTAGCGTGAGAAAATCTGATTTCCACGCCAACTAATGCATTCATGAGCTTAATTTTCTGGAAATAATTTGTGCACTTATGGTATTACATGTGACAATCCAATTCATGTTCTAAATGTTACTCTGAGAAACTAAAAAGAAGGCTATTATTACGACAAGAAACCTAGATATGCTATTGTCGCTGTCAGAAATGTTTGATTGTCGCTGTCAAAAATGTTCGATTGTCGCTGTCAAAAATGTACGATTCTCGCTGTCAAAAAAATGAAACGTTAACAAGAATAACGAAATTTAATACACTTAATAATACTTAATTAATGATAGTTATTAACATTGCAATTATTGTATACAATTTGCGTTCCTTGCTTAGTACTTGCACTAGTAGCATTGTAAACTGCATTGCTTGAAATTGTTAGCTTAGCTTATGAATTACAAATTTATTTTGTCACTTTGACATACAAAATACAAACAGGAAAAGATACAAACTGTATACAAAAAAGGCACCTTGATTTTATCAGATTTTATCATTTTAAATTATTCATTGGATTGTCTTGTCGAATACAACTCGTGGCAGCAATCTTTTGGTAATTTTTACCAGTCAGATTAACTCGTAGCTGTTGCCTCTAGACAATCGCCACTCGCGCTGAAGCGCTCGTGGCGATTGTCGTTGCAACAGCTACTCGTTATCTATCTGACAGATAAAAATTGCCGGCAAGATAGCAGCCACTTGTTGTATTATATATGACAATTTTATTCGCATGTGAATACTCGCACATGGCGTTGCATTATGGTCACTTTGTCATCGAATATAGGGCAGTAGTTTTTATTACAGCGACAATATAATTCATAATCAACTAGAACCTGTTTAGGACACCTAAATCGCATAGCTCAGACCCTATCATATTGGGTATAATAAATAATATCGTAACCAGTGAATATAAAATTATATCCGCTATAACTCTCTCTTTTTATAAAGGCATTAGAAGGAGATAGTTATAGCGAGTATAATTTACCATAGCAACATATTTGTCAGTGTCACTACTAGACCGCCGAGGAAGAACTCCAAATATGACACAATAGAACTCTATTTAATAGAACTCTATTTAACAATAGAACTCTATTCAACTCTATTTAACTCGTTAAATAGAACTCTATTTAACTCTCTATTGAATAGAACTCTATTTAACTCAGACCTAGTTATTCATGCCAACGAATTCGAAACCGTGATCTGCAATGCACATGTAAGCTGAAAAAAGAATCTGAACATTCATACTATTTAAGCTAGGAAAGAGACTGTCTTTTCACAATGAGAATTTAATCCCGACGGAGCAACAAATGCACTAAAAAAAAAACGATTTTTTTTACAAATCATGGTAAGAGCCCGAAGCATCTGGTCTCAGGGTAACGAGCGTACTAAAGTGCTACTTGAGATAATCCACCAGCTGAAATGACCGGTCTGTAATAAAAGTGATATTTTTATTTCCACAACAGTGATAGTCCCTTATACATATTTTAATTACCTATTGTACTGTTCGCTATATGTCTTACAATCTATGCATATACTCTTAAAGAAACGGATTTTTTAAAATTACCTAGAAAAGTTGATTCTGAGGTGCTTGACTCTAGTCTGGCATTGCAACAAGTCATGAAAGTTGTAGTATAAGTGGGACATTTTTATTTATCGTCGTAGAAATACCTCTACTTTCAATTTTTTCTTTCTTCTTTATACCGATTCGGTTAGGCGGTATGAGTGCGGCACTAGCTCTCGAGGTGGTGGTTGTCACGTTCTCAACCCAAGCGCCACAATGGAATTGTCTAAAATTTCCCAAGTAATTTTAAATTTATTTTTAGCACCACCGTGGGAGAAATCCAGAATGCTGTTTGGTATTTAAGTGGGAATTTATTTGAGTTGTTTTTACTTATAATTGTCCCATCTGAACTTTTAAATCATGAGGTATTTCTGAATAAATACATAATATCTTCACATATAATATAAAATTTTAGACTAGCCAAACGATTTTAAGTTTATACAAATCCAATTGGTATGGTGAGAAATCAGTTCAATTTCGAAGGCAGATTATAATAATGATGACTACTAACCAAGTACCCAAATATATACAAGCAAAAGGATTTTTACCCATTACATATGAAACATTTTTAATGGTGTTTAGCAATTATGATTAATAACATACAGAAAATTTTATACATTGGTTTCAGATTATTAAAACCGCTGCATCTTTTTATACATTTTTGAAAACAGTAGTTTTTACATAAGTATTGAATATATTGAAAACTAGATATCTATTCTTACACTTGCACACATACACTTTACAAAATTGTGTTTAATGCATAAATATAATAATCAGACACAAAGTTCTACTAAAAATCTTTATATTGTGGCAGACTAGTTTCGATTATTTAATATAATCATTCTCAATGCCTATAAAAGTTACAAAATAAACAATATAATGAATAATTTATACAAAACAATAAACAAAAACCATAAAAGAAATCAATGCATAAAACAATAATTTAATTTAATGCATAAAACTAATAGCACTAGAGCAACCACGTAATAATTAATATAAAACATATTAGATATATTATTCCACAAATGTAAAGACCTCAGATCTGTTTTGCGAACTTTGCCTAAAGGCAAAATCTTTTATATTTAGCACCATGCAAACAATTTAATGGTATTTTTAGAAAACATTTTGAACGAACTACGTAGCCGCACTTATTTATTTATTGTTTATAAATTAGTTACTAAAAGGTAGAAATACTCAACTTTGTAACTAATTAAAAAAAATACGCGGCCGGTTGAAATATTTTTGTTGCTTTTGAAAAGATACCATTAGATTGTTTATACGCTGCTTGATGTTGAATATATGTTATCCAAAGACGTTCTCCAATTTTATTAAAAAAGTGTACTTACTTTTAGCCTTTTAGTGAGTAAAATACATCATTTACTCACTAGTAATTAAAAGGACCATATCTATCTCTCTCATATAATAACAACGTATATTGAGTCTATCTGCGATGGCAATACATATTTATATTACAACTTGAACATTTTTATCACGATCTTAACTAATTTTAACAAGACACAGTTTTTGGAAATTAGTTGAAATTTAGAATTGCAATACATTTAAAGTTTTTAATAATGCTTTATTTACTTTTTGGCCAAGTTTACAATACCCGTGGCTATATATGGATTCTTTTTGACAATGATTAGGACCAACAAGCTTTCAATATTTACCATTATTCAATTACCAAAATGCAGTGTTTCGTCTATTATGAAATTGGATAAAATCAGGTTTAGCACACGTGAGTATTGTCATTTAATCATTCGTCTGATTGGAGCCTTCGGCTACGGCTCTGGTCCAACTTTCAGACTAATGATTAAATGACAAACTTTACTCACTTGCACAACAATAGCTATTTTTAGTACAAGTGAGTAAAGTGCGTCATTTAATCACTAGTTTTATCCACTTTTGTAGAAAATAAAACCATACATATTAACAAAATTCTTGAATTAATTAATATTGCAATGGAAATACAGTAATATAGCAAATTAGATATTGCAATGGAAATACAGTAATATATTATAATATATTACAATAAGTGGATAATAATTCTTAGCACAATGCTAATTAACATGAAAAAAAAGTTATTAGCTCATTTCTGCCAAAAAATAGGTTTTATCTAATTAAACTAATACATTTTTTTATAGTTTTTGCACCATATAAGTTATATACCAAATTAAAATTAATTAAAATATATGTCACTGTAATAGATTTAGAATATTTGCAATTGCACTTTAATATGCTAGCGAATGCTTTTAAGTTGTAATTTAAATAATTAATGTCATTGGGAATAGATTACTAGATACTATGTCAAACGTCAATGCATGAGTGATTAATCGGGTATTAATTAGGTATAATTATAAGTGAATTAATAAGTGAATTAATAATTTCCAATATATATTATATATAATTAATCGGGTATTAATTAGGTATCGGGCGTATTGGAGATCTCGACTACGTCTCGATCTCCAAACACACCCTCTACCGGTAGTATGCACTTACTGACCTTAATACTTAAATAACTATTAATCACTGAGTGATTAAAAGTAGTACTTTACTCACTCATTTTGGTGACCAAAAGTAGTCAATATTCAACGAAAGTGGATAAATAGCTATTATTTTTGTTTGACATAATATATAAGATAGTACCTACCTGTAAAATAAAAATAACTGTCGCTTCACTTAGAACTACAAATCCGCATAGACTTCATATTAATGTAAAGTAATATACAATAAATTCACTTACTTGCATAAGGTTTTTACTGTTTTATTGAAGTGTATTGACTCTGCGTTAAAAAAACCTCCCATCCCAGGCCCCAGTGAAAAAACCAATAATAAAATTAAAGTGGATACATAATCAAAACGGCGAAGCAAGGCAAAGGTTGTAAAAGTAATTGACAAAAATAAAACAACTGTTCGCAAGATCGAACAACGCAAACTATGAAACTGATAGTTTAGAATGAAGTTGTTACACAAGAAGAATTTGTGGAACAAGGTGATTAGAAAAGACCGGAACCAGTGTTGGACGAAGCAAGTATGGTTATATCAAGACGACATCAACGAATGGGATGAGTTATGTCGTGCCTTATGCCACTAGATCGTGTCAGAGACCTATTACACAAAGGTACTACATTTCAATGTCCCAACAGGGGCATATATGATATCGAGAGCAATTTTGGAAGTCACAACCTCTGTTGTTGAAGAATTTGGAGACGAACGCATTTGGAGAAGAACGCATTCCAACAACCAACCAGAAAAAAATCGAATAAAAGCTAGGTTTATGGAAAGAACTAATTTTCCTGGCGCCATTGATGCAATAGACTACAATCATGTTGCAATTTTAGCGCCAATCGATGAAAAACACAAGGGTATCATTCAAAAAATATTTAACTTGTTAGATAAGTTTTACACTTTTCTGACAGTCTTATTCACTAAGTTTTTTACCAACGATATCGTTGTGTAACAACGCCGTTAAAATAAAATTTAACGACATTTAATTAACGATATTTTATAAATCGGTATTCTCTAATAGCAGTCGTTAACGTAACAGAAATAATACCAATGTCGTTATAAATTTCCACGAGAAGAAGCAGAGTAGCAATTTTAACCTAACATTTGTGGTGTCTAAGGGGCCTATTCACTAAATATCGTTATTAGACGACAAATTATTGCAACGACTTTATTTATAACGATACATCCAACGACGAAGTGAAAAATCCTATTCAATAACATTATCGTTAATGCATTGACCTTGAAATAAAAATCACAATACAAGTAGGAATTTTTGTTTAAAAGTTGATAGTGTATTTGACAGAAATAACCTTAATTTTTCTGTCTTCATTCGCATGCGGTTTTCATTTTGTTGTGTTCTTGTGCTTTTGTTGAAAATTTCTATTTATTCGAAAGAATAGCTCAAATGGCTGCATCTAAAAGAGCCCCCAAAACATCCCGTGCACAGTACGAACTATATTTAAATGAATTACGGACCAGTCAAAATTTTAGAGAAAACAAATTTACAGCAAGTGATCCTAATTCGCTTGATAAACAATGGGAAATGCTATGTAGCAAATTAAACTCGTGCGGTGGAGGTGCCAAAAGTATTGCGGGCTGGAATAGGGTAAGTTAAAGTTGGTATGAATTCTATAAGTTCTTAATAGTTTTGTTTGCATTTTTGTACAGGTTGTTTCGGATTGGAAATGCCATGTTCGGGCAAAAGCTCGAATTAACCGTAATATTCGTTTGGAAACTGGTAATCGTGGCCCACCGATCAAGCCATTAACAGATATTGAAGAACAATTGCTTTCACTGACTGGAAAAGTTGTTATAGAGGGTTTTAAAGCTGTGGACGAATTTGGATTAGGTATTTTTTTAAATATAATAACTAGAGCATATAAAAACTAATGTTTACACCGAGCACATAAGCTGCGGTTTATTATTGTGACTGAAATATTTTATAAACCGCTTTGCTGTATACGGAAAAAGCCCGAAAAACCTTACTCAATATGTAGTGAGTGGTAGTTCTAACAAAAAGTATTTTGTTAAATTCAACAGATAAACCAGATGATGAGCCAGATGATGAACCAGAAAATGAACAAGAAGTTGAACCAATTTTAAAAAACAAGGTCAATTTAATGGAAACCAAAACACCACAACGTCCAAAAGTAAATATAAAAAGCAAATACACTTCTAGCGAAGCTAGTTCCTCTAAAAGAAAGAGACCACGCAGCCTTGTGGGCTGTTTACAGGAAGTATTGTCTCCCCAATTCCATGAATCAGACGAAAATGAATCAGACAATAAAGAAATCTTAAATGTATTAAATTTAATTAATCAAAATGTAGTTGCTTTAACTAAAGTAGAAAAAAAAATGAAAGTTGAAACAATTAGAATTGCAAGTAAAATATCCGAATTATTGTTTTCAACTATCTGATAAGGATGACGAATCGGCAGTCTGCCGTGACTAATAACTATGCCTTTTGCTGCATTTATTTTTCTTTTATCTTGTAAAGTTAAGTTTTTGATTTAATTTTATTTTATTTAATTGGTTCAATATACGTATATACAGTGTGAGTACAAAGTAGTGAAACAAAGCTATTTTTTTTTTTAGAAATTAGAAAAATGTTTGTACTAATTATTGTCATTTTAGTTTGTACTAAAATGTCGCTATTGAAAAAGTTATAGCCTTGTTTCACTACTCTGTACTCACACAGTGTGTTTATAATATATAATAGTTAGTTTCATTTTAATTTAGTTTTAGGTTTTGAATTTAATTTTAATAAAACATTTATTTAAAATTTAATTTCGTTTTTATTTGTGGAAATACATTAACATAACAAGGAAGGTTTAAAAGACCTCATCTATAATTGTGAGATATTTTTATTGTATTAAAATGCGTATAATATGTTATTACATGTTGTTTAATTAAAATTAATTTTCCTCGTTTTTAAATCTGAAAATTGTTCCTAATTAAACGATTTCGAATTGTGTTTCCCCAATTTAAAATAGCTGCATCATCTACGTCATCAATTTCGTTTATACCAAAGTTCTCGTCATTGTTTTCCAAAATTATTAATTCTTCATCAACTAAAAATAGTTTTTTTTTAAATTTAAATCGTATATCAATATTATAAATGTTACTAGGAATATTTCTCATTAGCAAAATATTATGCAAAATAGCACAAGCATTTATTGTGTTTACCGCAGCCTCAGGATGGTAATGTAATACTCTATCATGATGTAAGCACCGCCAAATTCCCTTTAAAATACCATTGCAGCGTTCTATACAATTTCTTATTTGTACATGTGCATGAGTATACCGCCCCTGAGGTGTTTCTGGTGCAGCACCCACTATTGGAGTTAACAAGTAGGGTTGCAGCGGATAACCCGAGTCACCTAAATTATTAGTGTTTTAAATTTTTAAATACTAGATATAAATTATTTCTATATAAACCTATTAAATACGATGTATGGTCACCATTAATAAAATTTTGTTATAAATGCCGTTGTATGTTGCTCATTCTCCATATGGCTGCGTCATGAACGCTCCCAGGATATCGAGCATTAATGGCTAATATTTTAGTATTAACATCACAATTCTAAAAACAAATAATTTTAATTCCAAAAATAAATCGGAAAAATATAAATTTATACTATTTGACAATTGATACTAAAAAAAATTTTTCTGTTTATGAATACGTTTGCTGGATATCCTAGTCGAAAGTAGCTTGGTGTAACTATTTTTACGTGAGTGCAGTCGATGCACCCAATTACTCCAAGTATTTGAAATTTTCTATAAAATCTAATTACTAAATAAAAAATAAGTTTTGTCAGGGTATCGTTTGAACAGACCCCTCTTTTACGTTGGCCGCCTCTTCGGCCGTAGCAGGAAACCGTAGATATCTTCCGCCTAGATGCCTAACAAAAACATCCACAACTTCAGTGATTGAACGGCTTATAGATGCTTGTGACATACTATTTAATCGATCTTGTCCAATAGATTTTTGGTAACTCCCATGAGCCAAAAAGTGTATAGCAACAAAAAACTATTTCGTTTGATTAAAGAGTTATAATAAAATAAAATTATTGTTATAAATTTAACTTACTCGTGCAATAGGTGGTATTTTAGTTGTTCGTTGGCCCAGTTGCAAAAACTCATTTATTTCATTAAAAATGTCGAAAGCCACTTCTCGGTTTAGGCGATACATTCCTCTAAAAACCTCATCGGGTAGTTGAAAAGGATCACTAGAATCTCGTAAATTACGCATTAATTGTCGATTCTCATATCTAAAAAACGTAAAATATGTATAGTTAATTGACAAAATAATTAAACACATTTTTTTTATTCTATTATTATAATTAATATAAAATTTAAATAATATCTTACCTTCGTTCTAACTCATTTATCATTAAATTCACAAAATAATCTAAATTATTCATGTTTACTTTTGGCAAATTTAACCACAAAATTGTATGTAGTTATACAACGACAGGTTCAGAGATAATGTTGAGTAACGACGTTACTTGTCGTTGGTAAGCGACAGTCGTTTACTTATAGAATTGTAAAAATCGTTTACAAATCGTTAATGAACGATAATCGTTCAATAACGATGTCGTTAAGCTTACTGAATAGGCCCCTAAGCAAAAATATTTATTTAAGCAGAAAGTTTATAAGCGGTATTCGCAATGGATGATAATAAAAAAAGAGTGCAAAAAACAACAAGGCAACAGTATGAGATATATTTGAACTATTTAGCATCAAATCAAAAGTACAAAGTCAATAAATTTGATCCCGCCGATCCAACATTTTTAAAGAAATGTTGGAATGAGCTACAAGAACTGTTAAATTCTGTTGGTGATCCTCTAAGAACTCTCGATGGATGAAAAAGGGTATACTTAATTAAAAATATAAACAAAAATATTATCCTATATTATTGTTGTCAATTTAAGGTATTTACCGATTGGAAGTCAGGTTTAAAAAAAAAGCAAGAGTTATAGAATTAGATATAAAAAAATCGTTGGGGGGAAATCAGAAGTTCGAGGATTAAACGACTTGGAAGAGCGGTTAATTTCTGCTATCGGCTCGATTGTTATAGCAGGGCAACCAAATTTACCTAAAGGGAGCCTTTCCTTGGACGTTACTTAAAATAAATAAAATTCATCCATAAAAAGAATTCGATAATATTTGTACTGAGTTAAGAGGAATTAAAGAGGCTATTCAAAAGTCTGCAACTGCACAAATGATTGCAGCTAGAGTAAAGCTAGAAATTGTAAAAAAGTGCACAATATTAAAGAAATGGACGACTGACACGTTATTAATTTTAGTATATTTTATTTGCAATGTTTAATGTTTGTTTTATAAAAATAGGTTTAATTTATGTAGTTGTTTTGTTTAATTTATATAGTTGTTTAATTTATGTAGTTATAATTTTCAAACATAAATAAAGTTTTAATATATTTTATTAGAAATTTTAAATTTGAAAAAACTTTTTAATTAAACGATGTCTAACAATTCTTTCTTGCTGTAACATGTGCTCATTTTCCTCGTGAGCTATCGGATTTAGATTATCTACAAAAAAAAAAAATTTATATTAAGTATACCACATGAATAGACAATTTTTCCAGCCACAATAGGATCATAATGTAACACTCCTTTCTTTAGCAACGAAAAACGGTTTTGAGAATTCCAATTGCTCTTTCTACAGTGTTACGTGCAAGAATTTGAGCTGTAGTATATCGGCCTTCTGGTGTATCAGGATTAGCTCAAACAATTGGAATAAACAACCATGTTTGCAGTGGATACCCCGAAATCTCCTACGAATTGATTCTTAAATAAATACTGATTAACTAAAAATTTCGACCTTCTACCTATTAACCAATTGGTTTCACGTCTAAGCCGACGCTCGTTTTGTAGTCGTCTGTAGATGGTAGACATCATCCAAATAGCGGAATCATCAACACTCCCTAGGAATCTCGCATCTAATCCAATCATCTTTTATCTTTATCCAATCTTTTATCTTTATCCAATTATCTTTATAAAAAATTTAAATTTAATGTACAAATAATTTATAAATTTATACCAGTAGAACCTTTTCTATTAATATAAGCCAACCCAGGATTTAATAAATCATTGATTGGGGGTGGTACAATGTGGACATGAGTTCCATCAATACCGCCTATAATGCAAGAAAAATTGAATTTTCTGTAAAAATGTTGTTTTATAGTTAAAGTGGATGCGTTTGTCCTCAGGAAATTGAATTTTATGCAAGAAATGATTGGCCAGTAATGTACTATCATCATTGATACTGTAATGACTTTTCGTTGAGCGGTTGAAAAATCTTCAGGTTTATTTCTGACAGCAGCCAATGTTATAGATTTTTAAATTGACTTACTACTTAGTTTCCACAACAGAACTATTGCCAATTCTGGACGGTTGGACTTGGACTTTTGTGAGCCGTAGATCATTAACGTTGTTGTTGGGTTCGACTCGGATTATTTCCAGACGATTACTTTCTTCTTGCGTTGAATTCGGATGGACATTTAATAATTACTCAACTCGTATTTGGTATTTATTTTTTATATTTATTTCAAAGACAAATTCAATAGATGACGGAAATTACAATAATAATTGTAATAAATAACTTTCTTAAGAGTGAAGTTAATGGTGACTTAGACTTTAACTTTAAATTATATTCTAGTTCTTAAATCTGGACCGATGTTGACTTTACTAACTGCTTTCCATTACTCGCTACTCGCTGCTTTTATTCCAGTAGCAATCCTTTTTATATGATTTCTTCCTCCGCTACTATTTTTAAGTAGGATTATCCATCATATCAAAGCTAATATCAATCTAGTTGGGATAGACTTCACCTCAATTCGCAGCTGTTCTCAAATTTTATAAGAACTCATAATTACTTGCAGTTGCACCAACAATTCTGACCTCCGATCATGAAACTTTTATTAATAATCATACCAAAAGAATTTAATATTTAAATCACTTTCATAACGGTTCATATCACCACATACCTCCCTAATCTCAAGAAGAATGTAATGTTAAATACATTTCATTCTTCCATCAAGTTACCGTTTTGTTGCTCTTACATTCTCAAACATACATTAAATTTAAGCATATTACCAAAATTAAATTAATATAATTCTAAAAGTAGTGTAAGATGTGAGTTCTGGAACACAAAGGGATGCCGCCGTTCAATGTAAACAAATGAGTAGCGTTATCATGTATATTTCTGAGAATTTTGTGTGATAAATGTCGGCATCGATTGTAATAATTGTAATCATATGTGATAACACATGTATAAATGTGTGATAAGTAACTGACCATTTTAAGCCATGGGGATTCTGAAACAATGACGTCATTGTATAAAAAAATTGTAGCCAGAACGTATATACGGATACTGGAACAAAATGCTGACATAGCGTTAAAGACCCTGGGGATACTAGAACAGCGCAGTGCATGACAAAATCTGTGTTTAGCAGCACAATTTTATTTTCTACATGTACGCTTATGAGGGGTACTGAAACACTACATTTTTTGCTGTGCAAATATTTGCCGACTTAGCAAAAACTGTATACGACATTTCTGAAACAACACGGTGACGTCAGCATAGTAAAATAATACATATCACATATAGAGATAAAGACTGGAAAAAAAAACATTTTTAAAACAACGCATTATTATAAAACACATTCTGTGTTTATAGTTGTGCAATATTATTTTCTACTTATGTTACGGTACTGGAACACTTCATATTTTATTGTACAGTTATTTGCTGACTTAGCAAAAGTACGAAATTTCAGAAACAACAACAGAAGCTAAAATATAATTCATACAATTGCGCAGTGGTTGGAAAATATCATTATAAATAATATTTATTCTATCCTGCAATTGAAATCTAACTCTTGTAAAAGAAGGTAGTGTAATTAAAGTTGTGTACTTTGGTGAGTATTTACTTTTATTATCTCAATAAATAACTTAAATACACGTTTGTTTCAATTTTTTATCCATTTAATTTCAATTTTGTTTTAAGAAAACAACAATGAACAATTTTCCATCTGACATTTTTGACACCGATTTGCTCTCCTATGGAGGGTTGTTAAATCAAATAAAGTGAGACATCATATGGGAGTTCTAAATATTCTAGCTATGGAGTATTGCCTCGAACAAAATAGGTTGAATCCAATTCTGGAACCTGAAGAATGTGCAAAGAAAGAATTGGATTGCCACAACGCTATTGAAGCATGTGAATACTACTTAGATGGAAAAATTGATAAGACGCGTCTGAATTTTCTACTATCTAAATTTAAACAACCGATGAAAAACTCTAGTGATACTGTTGATAATAATTAGTGTATTGTTTAAATAAAATAAATGTATTAATAAAGAAAAAAAAATATTTATATATTTTATTTGAATGATTTTTTTAACTACATTTTTTATTACAAATTGTTTAATATAATTTATTACATATTATTTTTTTTGATCCAAGAATTATGAGAGCTGTCAAATCCTAACCATTTGACTAATAAATTGTCACCGCGTCTTTTAATTATTTTTTCCACTAGATAGATGTCGGGATTTTTAACTTTCAATAATTCTTGTTCGTAAAAACACCCCTCAATTTTGTTGTTTTGATAGTCTTTGATTCTATATGTCTTCGGATTAGTAAGCAAAATTTTGTCGATAGTAAATATTTCTGTAGACCAATTCGGTGTGTATCCTTTTTCAAATACCTCCTTATATTTACTAACGCGTACTTGTTCACCCAATCTGAATTTTGACTTAGTAGAATCAACCATTTTTATACGATTGAATGATTTTCTGAGAACATCTTTTTCATTTTTACTGTTTACATCTGTAGGTTTCATTCCGATGGTGCGATGTATTGAATTATTATAGTCTTCCAATAATGATGGAAGGATGTTTATCCATTTATATGATCCTTGTAAGCTAAATCTTTTCCACATTTTCTGTTTCAGGGTGCGATTAAATCTTTCACATATACTCGCCTTTAAATTGCTATACGTTGAATAATGATTTACTTGGTATGTGGTTAAGAGAGCTTTAAATTTGGAGTTATAGAATTCTTTACCATGATCAGTTTGCAAGTTTTGAGGACTTCGTCCACTAGATAATATTTTTGTCATAGCTTGAACTACATCCCCAGCTGATTTTCGTTTTAAAGGAACAGCCCATGCATATTTTGAAAAATTATCAATAACGGTTAGCATGTAATTGTAACCTTTGTTTACTTTTGCATATGGAATCATTTTGTGACGCTGTTTTCCGGAATTTCTGAAAATTGCTCGGGCGCCAGTTTTTAACGAGTTTGCTCTCGATTGGGTAGCGGATTCAGTCGGAGTAACAGGTAAAATTTGGAAACGCACACAGAAAACTCGGTTAAATAAACTTTATTACATATTTGAACGGTTTACAATTAATAGTAATGCTCACGAGAACGAGCGGAAAACGGTTTACAGAACAGAACGGTTATTTTACTTTGGTGAAAGTGTGGTCTCTAATTCGGACTATTGTCGTTATTTTAAAACAAAACGGCGGCGTGCACCAGGAATAGCTGGGATTCGTTAGAAACGTGTTCATAGAAAATTTGGCGGTTTGCACTCGAGCCAAAAGATCAGAAACTGTCTCATAGAACCCAGCCACCAATTACGTGACACGCTAAGCCTAAACGAGGTCGACGGAAAATTGCCGGTTTGCACTCGACCCAATCCCCAGAAGACCTTTGTGCAGAAAACTGCGGTACCGGAATGACAAAAACACAAGAGACTTGCACCAAAATAAAATTAACAAAGACTTACTGCATAATTTATTGAAGTTGGTCAAAAAAATACGGTTTGAACTGGTAATCGCGATACTACTGGTTTGCTTCAGTGGCACAGGAAAAGAGACTGAAATAATGAGCTCCTGACCCATTTATTGAATAAAATACATGCAAAAACTCATTGTTCTTCGGTGGATGAGAAGGAGAAACCGATCCCAAACTTCTGGTGCCGAATCTGCTACCCCAAATTCGAAGACAATTCGAATTTCCGCGCGAACAAACACAACCGACACTGGCGCACATTTAAACACAAAATTACCCATGATGCACTATTTAACTGCACTTCCGCGGTAGCACACGTTGTAAACAATCCCATTAACCTCTGCGGTGCACATACGTCAGGATGTTGTTCCAAACCTCATTACGAAACGAAGAAATTCCAATTGTCTCGACCAGAACTTGCTTCAGACAAAACAAACGGATAAATCGGTGCAATATTTGCAAGTCGGTTTAATTATTACAGCTAATTAAAAGCGATTCGGATTCGGTCGATTAACGCGTAGTTTAAACGCAACAGCTGACTCGTGAACCGACCGGTGCATACAGTTGACAGTTCAAACGTAAACAAAACGAGGCAGTTAGGTCGGCAGTTAAGTGTAGTGGTAAGTGCAAGGAAAGTGCAACAAAACGATGTGGACGCCGCCCAACTCCTGCAGGAAACACCCTCTAATGGGGTAAGTATCGAAACATAGTCGTTTGTAGTAGTGATTCGCACCTAACCTCAAACATTTTAGGTGTTTGCGGGAATCCACCTCGAAGCAATTCCTCGGGCCTTCGTACGGATTTGTCATAAACATGGGCTAGGACAGGCAGCCCTACCAGTTACGGTGAGTATGTAAAGTAGTGGTACCGTGGTAAAATCTAATTTCAGTGTTTGTTTCAGGAAAAACAGCGCAAAGACCGGCGTAACGAAAACGCTTCGTTACATCCCCCTCTTACTTCGGAAAGCAAAAACAAGCGAGAATCTATCCAAGGAAAACTTAAGGAAACATCATAAAGCGGTGTTCGGAAAAAAAAAAGTAAATGTAATAGATTCTATAAGCCCCAAATTTATTAAACAGCACCCCCTAATAACAACGGTAAATAAAAACAAAATAATAACAACTTCTAACTTTATCGGTCAACTAAATTTAAGTAAACAACGGTAAATCAAAAAAAAATAATAACAACTTCTAACTTTATCGGTTGACTAAACTAAGTAAAAAAACGGTAAATCAATCGGATTTGCGGCTCGACTATTCGTACCACACGGTAAACGGATAGCACCGACACTTGCTAGACAACATTCCCCGACGCCCACACTTCGAGCAGAAGACTATCGGCGGGGCGGAACAATGCGTACGTCGGTGGCCTATCTCCCCGCATCGCCAGCAGAGGTCGGACCAATCCACGGGCAACGGAGTTCGCTCGAAACAAAGCTTCTGGCGGTGCATTAGACAGCTTACGTCCCGAGGAGGAAAACCCATCACCTTCAGGGCGATGGCGATTTCCCGAAACTGCGCCGGCTTGGCGTCTGGAAACGGTACGTAATACCGTGGAAGCTGGCAAGCCGTCGGGGTTCGTGTATGGCACAGCAGTCGCCACAGGGTCTGATGCGCCGGCGGGAAATCCGGTGGAGCATATCTCCGTGAATGGAGATACTCCGGTGTGTACGGCGGAGACTTTGGTCGGAACACCCCGTCGACTGGGGCTGGAACTGACTCGGGGTTGTCCAGGTACCTCCAGTATTCCGGATAGGTATGTCCGTCTACCTCGGCTATCCCTGTGGGCTTTGGAAGGCGGAAGTCAAATTCGGTTTTAGATTTGGCGGGACCAGTGGGTTGCGGTGGCGTGGCAGCGGGTGACGCCGTAGAAGGACCAGGCTCGGGACTTCCTGATTCCACGTTGGTTTTGGTGGCCCTTTCCCCACCCGAGGAAAGGGACTCCAAGTCAGGGGAGTCCAACGTCAGGATGTCCTCGGCCTCATGATCATTATCCCCGGAAGTCCTGAAACAAAACAATGAAACATAGACTACCTCGGAGAAAAATCTTTATCGGGAAAAAAAGACGGACACAGAACATACGGATACGGCCACAACAAGCACAAATACGGTTTCAAACACCTTATGTCGGATACCCCGGAACGGAAAAAGTGCGACGCCTTCCGGTGGCGTCGCGGAAGCGGCAGCGGTACGGCTGATGCCGCGGACATCCAACGGGACGTAACCGTAAGGCGGCAGACAACATCTCTGGCGACCAGGGCTGTGGCGTGTCCGCGCAGAGTTGCAGCAAGTCCTTACGGGTGGGAACCCAGATGTCCGGGGACGGTACATCGTCAGCCACCTCTTCCATCGGGGTCTCCTCGTCCCTTTCTTCCGGGACCGGAGAGTTCAGAGGGGTTACCATCGAAAAAATGTCCTCAATGGTTTCTCCCTCCCCTGTTTCCTTGTCGGTCTCGGCGGACAGGAGGACGTCCTGGAGGATAATGATCCGGGGCGACTCCTCTTGGTGACAGCGCGGTACTGGGAATGCGTTCACCCCATCCGGTTCGTCCCCAAACAGAACCTGCAGACGGTGGGCCATAGGCTCAGCTTTTGGGTCCCGGACCACCTGTACCCGGAGTGTTTGCCGCGTGTTTGGCGGACAAACCGGCGGTTGCGGAGCCCGGCCCAAATAACGCCCAATATCGTGGACCGGAAGGAAACGTCCCCGTAACGGATGGCGCCTTTTAGGGGTTGCGGAAAATGTTGCCCTGAAACAAAGTGGGTTTGGATCATTAGCTAGTCCGAGCTATTGACCGCGGGTTTAAGGTCTTTCACATGTACACGAGGCAACCGTTTGCCTTGGGCATCTTTAAGAGAGTAGACAACAGGAGACCAAACTTTCACCACGGTGTAAGGACCGGAATATTTAGGAGCAAGCTTGGCGGTAAAACCCTGATGAGCATCGGACAGGTGATGTTCTCTTTTCATCACTTGATCACCTACATGACAACGCCAGTCCCTTCGGCGAAGGTTGTAGTTGCGACTCTGTTGGGTAAACGCCCGATCAAGATTAAGGCGCACTAACTTGAACACATCTTGTAACTCGGCCAGGCGCCGAGTGTGCGGAAGCACATTTGGTTCGGTAACGTCGGCGGCATCTTCTTCCTCGTTAACAGGTGCAGGAGTTCGGTGTAACGCATGGGGCAAATTTAACTCTCAACCAAAATTGAGAAATGCGGGAGTAAAACCGGTGGAGTCTTGCTTCGCACTATTTATGGCCATCATCAACGACGGTAATTGCTGATCCCACTTCCGGTGTTCCTGGTTGCAAAACTGGGCAATCATAGTTTTTAGGGTACGGTTCGCCCGTTCCACGGGATTGGCTTGCGGTGTATACGGAGGAGTAGAACGATGACGGATTTCCAAGTCTTTTAGCAGCGTCCTGAACGTCTTACTGTTAAACTGGGTGCCGTTATCGCTGATGACCATATCCGGGCATCCGAAACGGGTGATAACTTCGTCAAACAAAGCTTTGGCGACGTTACCGGCAGTAGCTTTAGCCAACGGTTTACAATGAACCCACTTAGAAAAACGGTCTTGAAACACGACTAGACATGTGTTTCCCTTTGAAGATCTCGGCAAGGGTCCGACTAAATCGGTACTAATAGTTTCCCAAGGACGGTACACGACGGAGGGTTGCATTTTTCCGGCGGTGGCTTGCTGTTGGGCTTTAAATCTCTGGCAGGTAACACAGCCACGGACGTATTTCGTAACATCACGAAACATTCCCGGCCAGTAATAAAATTGTGCTATCCTGCAGATCGTTTTCGATATACCCAAATGACCCGCGGTTGGTTGGTCGTGTGTTTCTAAGAGAACTGCTTTGCGTCGCGGTGTAGGAACGCAAAGTTTCCATGGCTCAGTAAATTCGGCTTCTTTGAGATCAGTGTGATCCCAGAAATGACGGTACAAACGGTTGTTACGGATCTGATAGTCGGGAAAAGAAACGGGGTCTTTTTGTACTTCCTTTATTTTTCGGTCGTACCAATTACAGCCTTCTTCAACATCCACGGTACACAGCTCACCGGCATCTTCTTCAAATGAAGCATGCGGCAACGGTTGTCGGGATAAGGCGTCTGCCACCCGGTTCAAAACGCCCTTACGGAATTGGATGTCAAAGTCATACTGCTGCAAGAAAACGCTCCATCTTGCAAGACGACCTGTCGGACTTTTGATAGAATGTAACCATCTTAAAGACTGGTGATCGGTGACAACGGTAAACGGATACAGTTCGAGGTACGGTCGCATCTTTTCTATGCCGTACACGATGGCCAAACACTCTTTCTCGGTTACGGAGTAGTTTTTCTCGGCGGGAGACAGAGTACGGCTGGCGTAAGCAATTACGCGGTCATGGCCCTCGACTTTCTGCGTCAATGCGGCTCCAAGACCATAGTCGGATGCATCGGTTTGTAACGTGAATCTCTTAGAAAAATCCGGACAAGCTAACACCGGAGCTTCGGTGAGTGCGGTCTTCAGGGAGAGAAACGCACTCTGATGGGATTCGTCCCAGATCCAACGTTGACCTTTACAAAGGAGCTTATTGAGCGGCGAGACCAGTTTTGAAAAATTCGAAATAAATCGACGGTACCAAGAAGCAACACCTAGAAAACTCCGCAATGTTTTAACATTGATTGGCGGCTTAATTTCTAAGATGGATGCGACTTTGTCGGGGTCGGTGTGAATACCTTCGGCGGTAACTACATGACCAAGGTACGTCAGAGATTTTCGGCAGAACTGACACTTATCGGGATTTAACTTTAAGTTGGCCAGTCTAAGACGACGGAAAACTTCCCGGATATTTTCCAGGTGCTCCTGGAACGTTTTGCCAAGGATGATTATATCGTCCAAATAGGCAAAGGCATGTGGCTCCATTTCGGGGCCAATTATCCGGTCCAGGAGACGCTGAAAAGTTGCAGGTGCGGAATGTAATCCAAACGGCATTACTTTAAATTGGAATAAACCTTTTCCGGCGACGGTAAAGGCGGTAATTGGCTTACTTTCGGGAGACAGTGGAATCTGCCAGTAACCCTGTTTTAGATCTAGTGTAGTGATATAGCGGGCTCCACGTAATTTGTCCAGGATGGCGTTAATGTACGGTAACGGATAAGCATCCTTCCTGGTCACATCGTTGACTTTGCGGAAATCTATGCAAAACCTCGGTTTACCATCCTTTTTGCGGACAATTACAACGGGTGAACTCCACGGACTATTCGAAGGCTCAATTACTCCTTCCGCCAACATTCGATCAACTTCCTCGTATACAATCTGCTGCATACGAGGATTTTGGGATCGGTATCGTTGCTTAATCGGCGTCTTGTCGATTAAGCTGATACTATGCTGTGCTAGAGTGGTTGGACCTTCTAGCCGCGTAAATCCTGCTAGTTCGGAGTCAAGAAACGTGGTGAGTTGAATTTGCTCAGCAGACGTCAACTGTTCGGACAAAAATGCAACGGATTTGGGGTGAGAAGGCTCGCTCACCGCAATTTCGGCAGTATCAGGTGCGGGAAAATAAACTTTATTATTTACAATATCTACGGTCACTTGAAATTTCTTTAAAAGATCCATCCCTAGCACTACGTCGGCGACAAGTGACGGCAAACACAAAAATCTTTTGACGGAAGCGGTATTTCCAAAACGGACTTCAAAATTTACCATCCCAACGGTTTGGGTGGAAGACCCATCGGCTAACCGGGTGTTACAGCGCACGTCCTCAATTTTAATAGTGGGAAAAGCGTTGATTACGGAGGAACCTATGTAGGAAACCATAGCTCCGGTATCTACTAAAGCGGTGAAAATTTTTCGGTTTAGGGAAATTGGGATGAATAAGCGGTCGTCGGTGCTAATACCACAAAATGAGGCCTCGTCAGATGACAACTGTTGTGGCCTCGTCATCCAACAGTTGCCACTCAGTTTCCCGAGCGGTTTCCACAAGGACAATCCCTGGAATACACACCTTCCGTCTTACAACGGGAACAGAAAATCTTTTGCGGATTGCGACACTCATTGCGACGATGTCCCGTCTCGCCGCAACGGAAGCAGATTTCGGGAGGGCGGTCAAATGGGGTTCGGGGTGAATCGAACCGAGACGGACTAGAAATGGGGTTAACTCTTGATTGGGGCGGCGTGGGCGGTAAAGGACTTCTTATCGGTGGCGGCGGTTGCGCCAGATCCATATTAAAACGGACATTAGGCGGCGCCCTCGAATATGCTCGGGCAGATGGTTCGCGAGAGCGATTAGTGGCCGCGTCCTGAGCTATTCGCTCCTGGACCACTTCCTGCTCACGCATACGGAGGAGCAATTCGTCGGTGGTGTGGCAATCGGCACGGCGAATATTCTGCATGAATATCGGCCGCATGTTCCGGTAGCACAAATCAAGCTCCTGTTCCTCGGTTATTCCACCCACTCGACGGATAAGGGTACGCAGTTCAATAATATACCTTACCGCCTTTTCATGAGTACCCTGGACACGGTTGCGGACGGCTTCCCAGGCTAGGTGTGCATGATCCGGGGGTAGAAAACACCCATGAAATGCTTGACGGAAATTTTCATACGTACCCCGGTTCAACTGTCCCAAATGAAACCAACGGAGTGCCTGATCCCGTAATAAATGCGGCATTCCCCTCAGTAATTGGTTTTCGCTTAAACCATACATCTCTCGGAGCTCGTCGATTCGCTCTAGGAACGCCAGCGGATCGGACTCGCCATTAAACAAAACATTCCACCGTCTAATGGTGTCCATCGCAGCTAAATCGGCAGGGGCGAACGCGGCGGTTTAGGACGGAAAAACCGGACTGAAAACCGGTCGCGGAGTTGTTCGCGTTAACGGTACATTTAATGAGAAACTTGAAGGCGGCGGTATACTAGTTACAAAAGTGGTAGGCGGCGGTAACTGAGGCGGCTCCGGCGACACCGAACCCAGGAACTGCATTAAACGGATTCTTAGAGCCAGTACTTTTCCATCGGACGGCAAATTCCTCGCTTCGAGTTCAGAAATTAGCTCGGATTTTCGTAGCTTATGAACCCAGGATAACTGCCTTTCTTCAACTTCACCTTCGGATGGAGCGGGCGAAGTGGGTCTTTCGGCGCCACTCAGCTGAGCATCGTTTGAAACATTTCCCTCGTGCTCGGACATTTTGTCGAACGTAATTAGTTGTGAACACAAATTAAATAAAAGTAATATAACACACCAAAAGAAAATACTTACTTCCCTTCGCACTTCTTTAACCCAGAACAAACTTAAAGTATTTAATCGGATTTATAATATTTTATTTCGGACAAATAATAAATTGCTAAATACAAAACGGTTCCTAAATTTAGCATTTTATAAACGAAACGGACCCGGAAACATTATTGAAAAATTAAAAAAAATAACGGTCCCTGCTCGGGCGCCAATTTGTGACGCTGTTTTCCGGAATTTCTGAAAATTGCTCGGGCGCCAGTTTTTAACGAGTTTGCTCTCGATTGGGTAGCGGATTCAGTCGGAGTAACAGGTAAAATTTGGAAACGCACACAGAAAACTCGGTTAAATAAACTTTATTACATATTTGAACGGTTTACAATTAATAGTAATGCTCACAAGAACGAGCGGAAAACGGTTTACAGAACAGAACGGTTATTTTACTTTGGTGAAAGTGTGGTCTCTAATTCGGACTATTGTCGTTATTTTAAAACAAAACGGCGGCGTGCACCAGGAATAGCTGGGATTCGTTAGAAACGTGTTCATAGAAAATTTGGCGGTTTGCACTCGAGCCAAAAGATCAGAAACTGTCTCATAGAACCCAGCCACCAATTACGTGACACGCTAAGCCTAAACGAGGTCGACGGAAAATTGCCGGTTTGCACTCGACCCAATCCCCAGAAGACCTTTGTGCAGAAAACTGCGGTACCGGAATGACAAAAACACAAGAGACTTGCACCAAAATAAAATTAACAAAGACTTACTGCATAATTTATTGAAGTTGGTCAAAAAAATACGGTTTGAACTGGTAATCGCGATACTACTGGTTTGCTTCAGTGGCACAGGAAAAGAGACTGAAATAATGAGCTCCTGACCTATTTATTGAATAAAATACATGCAAAAACTCATTGTTCTTCGGTGGATGAGAAGGAGAAACCGATCCCAAACTTCTGGTGCCGAATCTGCTACCCCAAATTCGAAGACAATTCGAATTTCCGCGCGAACAAACACAACCGACACTGGCGCACATTTAAACACAAAATTACCCATGATGCACTATTTAACTGCACTTCCGCGGTAGCACACGTTGTAAACAATCCCATTAACCTCTGCGGTGCACATACGTCAGGATGTTGTTCCAAACCTCATTACGAAACGAAGAAATTCCAATTGTCTCGACCAGAACTTGCTTCAGACAAAACAAACGGATAAATCGGTGCAATATTTGCAAGTCGGTTTAATTATTACAGCTAATTAAAAGCGATTCGGATTCGGTCGATTAACGCGTAGTTTAAACGCAACAGCTGACTCGTGAACCGACCGGTGCATACAGTTGACAGTTCAAACGTAAACAAAACGAGGCAGTTAGGTCGGCAGTTAAGTGTAGTGGTAAGTGCAAGGAAAGTGCAACAAAACGATGTGGACGCCGCCCAACTCCTGCAGGAAACACCCTCTAATGGGGTAAGTATCGAAACATAGTCGTTTGTAGTAGTGATTCGCACCTAACCTCAAACATTTTAGGTGTTTGCGGGAATCCACCTCGAAGCAATTCCTCGGGCCTTCGTACGGATTTGTCATAAACATGGGCTAGGACAGGCAGCCCTACCAGTTACGGTGAGTATGTAAAGTAGTGGTACCGTGGTAAAATCTAATTTCAGTGTTTGTTTCAGGAAAAACAGCGCAAAGACCGGCGTAACGAAAACGCTTCGTTACAATTTCGACCAAATCTGCTTGCCATGATTCATCCAAACCTTTGATAATTACGTGCCTTCTACGATAATTTCTTCTGGCAGGAGCGTGCAATTCTTTTACTAATTGTTCTTTTGCTTCACTCATCTTGATATATTATTTAATAATGTGATAACATCAAAATAATTTATGTATATAAAGATTTTTTATATTTATATTTAATTATATATTCTTAAGTTGGGATTTTAATAAAGTTATCTGAGCTTCTAAATAAATAATATGTTTACTGGTTTGCTCGATAAGACTTTGATATTCTTTAAAATTGTTTTCTGATAGTGTTGCTGTTGTTTCATTTTTATTCATGATAACTAATAGCATATTGTTTATATCCATTACATCGTTTTTTAGTTGAGTCATATCGTTATAGATTTTTTGTATGTTTTTATTAATATTTTGGGTCGTATTGTCTACATAATTTTTATTGGTAGCATCATTTTCAGCTTCTGGATTTGCTACATTTCGTAAGAGTTTATTATTAATGTTAAAATGTTCATCATTTGTTAAAAGAAATCCAACTCCAGGAGGACCGTGTGGTAGAATGCTGCTGCGTATGCTTTTATCAGTTTTATCATTTATCCAATGATTACCAAACTTATCAACACTCATGTTAAACGATCTTGAGTTTAAAAATGCAACTAAGCAATTAGTTTAAATTGTTATTAATATATAATACCCGCTTCTCGTAACTCTTCGACTATTGATATTATTTCATTTTGATGATTGTTGTTTCCAGCTGCTTGCGACGCAATTAATAATCTTAAACGATCGACTAATTCATTTGGATCATCCCAATATGCATAATCTATACTAGGAGGCAAACCTTCTATTTTCATACTTTTAGGTAAACCAAAACCCTGCGCATTCTCTAATTTGATCGATGATCTTCTTTTTGATCTACCACTTTTATCATCTTCAAATAGTTTTGATATATATTTGCGATATTTCTCTCCTCTGGATGCGGAAATTTTACCGCTAGATTTGTATTTTTGCTTATGACCGTTAGATGTTATCAATATTTCCTTGTAATTAACATAGTCATTTTCAGTAATAATATGATCATTAGGTAACTTCTTAAATAGTAACTCTAGTAAACCCTCAGAAATCGGACAATTAAAATCCTTTACAGTGATTTTACCATCATGGAAATATATTGGACTGTCACCAATCATTTGTGTATTGTTTACCACTCTTACACCATAAACATGATCAAGATTTGGAATTTCACCTTTTATCGTTGAAAGTTTTTCATATTTACTAATAATGTTTCTGTTATCATTATCCTCTTTAATGTTATTAACTTCTAATTGTTTTATTCGGTTGGTGCTTTTTGTCACTTCAATTAGTTCGTTTAATGGGTTAGTAACTGAACTTAATTTATAGTTCAACTCGTCATCCGACATCATTTTTCCCAATTTTAATAGTCGATGTTTTCTTCGTATGGCATTACTAGTTGATACAATTTTTCGCAAAATATTTCTTTTATCTTTGCTTTCTATTAACGACATTTTTGGGTAAGTTTGTTATCAAGTTGTAAATTCACTTCAAATATCTAAGTCAAGTTCAACGTCAAGTTAAACGATTTAAGTTAAGTTTGAGGTCAAGTTGTAAGTCAAGTTCATACGTTTAAGTTAAGTTCAACGTCAAGTTAAACGATTTAAGTTAAGTTTGAGGTCAAGTTGTAAGTCAAGTTCATACGTTTAAGTTAAGTTCAACGTCAAGTTAAGCGATTTAAGTTAAGTTTGAGGTCAAGTTGTATGTTAAGTTCATACGTTTAAGTTAAGTTCAACTTCAACTTAAATGATTTAAGTTAAGTTGGAGGTCAAGTTGTAGGTTAAGTTCCTACGTTTCAGTTAAGTTGGATGTCAAGTTGTATGTTAAGTTCAAAGATTGAAGTTAAGTTTTGCAGAAAGTTAAGTTATTAATCAATTAAACTGTGTAACTGCCAATGATGGAATGATAGATATATCTTTATATTCTCATATTTAAAGAACTTTTGTTTTCTCTTCGAATATGTCAGTTATTTACTTATATCAACAAAACAATCAAACCCCTGACGATAGCGCCCGATATTAACATCTCTGTCTTTGTCTATAACTAAGAAACCAAATGTGTCTTTCCAACAGAACCTACACAAGTTCTGAAATTTATCATATTTCATGTCTGTATTAACATGATCGTCATATACATGTCGCAGATTTAAATCATCTTGTTTAAAAATAATTATTAAATTTGTGTTATCTCTGATGAGATGTTTAGGGATACGACTATATGTTTGACATAAATAAAAACTATCAACATCTTTGTGACGTCCCATACTAAAATACTCTCTTATATGGTTTTGTTTTTCACAAGCAACATCGTCAAATACGAATATAGAATTTGTTTTAGCTTCATTTGGAGGTATAATACTTTCATTTTCCGAAAATGTAAAATATCCAATATTTTCGATCGGTTCTAATACTTTTCGCAGCAATTCATACTTAGGTTGATATAAAGATTTTGAATAAATGTAAACATTTTCAAAACGAAGACCATTTATATGCATAAGTAATGATAATAAAACATTCGTTTTTCCACAATTTGAAGGTCCACAAATTATGCATCTTATCGTGTTTGGTAATAATTCCCCGTGTCTTTTATTTATAGACGTTTTATTGTCTGTTAACAAATCGTAGTTTGTAATTTTCAGACTATCTTGTTGTTTATTGAATCGCATCTTGATGATAACTGCTTATATACAGCATTACCCAATACAATTATAATCAATTGATTAGTGAAGGTTAATGGGTAAAGATGGATCGTAAGAATAAGAAAAAAACTACTAAACGCAAGGCAGTCAAAGGAAAAGGGGTACTTAATTGGGCAATTAATAATCTTCCTTTCGAAATGCATATACCAGGATATCAGTACTGTGGCCCAGGCACTAAATTAGCAAAGCGCTTACAAAATGGAGATCCTGGTATAAATCCTCTTGATGCCTCATGTAAGGAGCATGATATTGCATATTCACAAAACAAAGATAACCTTGCCAATCGACATAAAGCTGATAAAATATTAGCCGAAAAAGCATGGAAGCGAGTTTTTGCAAAAGACGCAAAGATGGATGAGAAAGTAATAGCATGGTCTGTGGCAAATGCAATGAAAGCAAAATCTAAACTTGGTATGGGACAGAGCTTTTCTGAAAATACAAATAAAAAATTAAAAACAACATTCAAAAAGAAACAGAAACTTTTGTCTCTAAAGAAACTTATAAGCATGTCGAAGAAAGCAGTTAAAGATGCAAAAATAACCGATTCAAAAACCGCAATAAAATGTGCGATGAATACTGTTCATGCTTTAGTAAAAAATGTTGGTGGAAAGCATAATATAAAAAAGTCTAGAATTATATCAATTCCTAAAACTGGAGGATTTTTACCAATGCTTGTTCCTATTTTTGCGGGATTAAGTGCGATTGGAGCACTAGCTGGAGGGGCTGCTGGTATTGCTAAAGCTGTTAACGATGCCGGTGCAGCAAAAAAGTTACTCAAAGAAAACCAACGCCATAATAAAGCTATGGAAGCAGTAAAAGTTGGTGGTCATGGTTTATATATGCAACCTTATAAGAAAGGCTATGGTTTATATATTTCACCACCTAAAAATAACTCAAAAAATTCAAAAAACTAACAGATAAGCTACCCGATAGAGCATTAACCGATAGTGAGCTTTACTGCTATGCAAAACAGCTTAAAATAAAACATTTTCGTGGAGTGTTTATGAGAAACGATCTGCCAAAGAAAGTTAATAAGAACGAGTGTGGGATTGTAAATTTAGATGATAAGAACGGTCCTGGTACCCATTGGGTATGCTACAGAAAGCTAGGAAGTAATGTTATGTATTTTGATAGCTTTGGAAATCTTCGACCACCAGCGGAAGTTGTTAAATATCTAGGAGGTAGCGTTAATTATAACTATGAAACTTTTCAAAACTATAACACATTTGTGTGTGGTCACTTATGTTTAAAATTTCTCTGTAATCAATTATATCAATGATAAATAAATATCAGTTGTTTGAAAATTATTCATTTGATATCCAACCATACAACGATGTCGTTTACCCTTTCACTGTCTGGTAACGGATCAGTGTTATCTACAAATTATTTTCCTCCAATACAGCTATCCGAAAGTGAAAATTATGAATTAGGTTTGGTTAATTTTCAAACTTTTAATTCCATTCCGAATATAGATGTGGATCATAACAAAATGTACATAGATGATTTTATTGTTACTTTGCCTGTGGGTTCGTATGAGTTAACAGATATTGCTGAATATATAAAGAGTGAAGTATAGAGCAAAGGAATCGTTTTTGAAATGAAAGCTAATAAGAATACTTTAAAGTGTTTGTTAAAATGCAATCGAACCATAAACTTTACTCCTAAAGATTCAATCTATAAATTATTGGGATTTAAAAACGATGTTTTGCAGCCAAATATTCAACATAAATCTGATCTGCCGGTTGATATTCTTAAAATTAATTCAATACGAATCGAATGCAATATTATTAGCGGTGCATATTTAAATGACCATCAAGCACATACGTTATATGAGTTTTTCCCAATTGTTCCACCTGGTTATAAAATAGTTCAAGAACCTGTAAACGTTATCTATTTACCAATAAACACACGTTCAATAGATAATATAACTCTTCAAATACTCGATCAAGATAATAATTTGGTCAATTTTAGAGGTGAAGTGATTACGATAAGGTTGCACGTAAGAAAATATTGAAAATGGGAATTGTTTACAACGGAAATAATGATGTTAGTTCTCTAAAAAGAATTGTCAAAACATATTTTAAAGAAGAACAATGCAAGAAGATGGTCACTCGTGCACCACAAATCAAAGCACTCACATCTGCAAGCAGAGCAACATTGGAGAGTCTAAATCTTATAGTTGCCCCCATCAAATCGAAGATACCACCAGCTGTAAAATAAAATTTAATT
Organism: Cryptophagus acutangulus; assembly: GCA_963556235.1. Classification (NCBI taxonomy): domain Eukaryota; kingdom Metazoa; phylum Arthropoda; class Insecta; order Coleoptera; family Cryptophagidae; genus Cryptophagus; species Cryptophagus acutangulus. The sequence goes on from OY744564.1 coordinate 1,004,000, forward strand.
GTACTAAAGTGATTTCCAAACATTTACGCTTGTTTTTTGTAAAGTCCTTTCGAGTTACATTAGCGCTATCAATACGTATTAAAAAAAGATTCAATGATGGCTAATATGCTAAATATTCGTGCAAATGTAGAGTTCGATGATTCGATATCTAATAATGAAATTCATGCACATCAACCATATGCATCGTCTACATTTAACAACAATGATGAAATTCGTATAACAATTCAAAATCAAGATTTATATGTCAGACCCAACAAAAGCTGTTTGCATATTTTCGGTCGATTGTTAAAAGAAGATGGTACTGCTGTAGCACACACAAAAATTATCAACAATGGATTATGCCATTTATTTGATGAAATTCGTTACGAATTAAACGGTGTAGAAATAGATAGATGTAAAAATGTTGGAATTACATCAACGATAAAAGGATATTTTTCTGTTAATGTAAACAAAAGTCAAATGTTAGAAAATGCTGGATGGAAACCTAAGCCTGATACTAACATTACCGATGCTGAAGGATACTTTGATGTAGTTATACCGCTTAATATGCTGTTGGGTTTTGCTGAAGATTATCTAAAAGTTATTGTTAATGTTAAGCATGAACTTATCCTTGTTAGGTCAAGAACTGATTTAAATGCTATTATCCAAACAGAAGCTGAACCATTTAAGTTTATTTTAAATAAAATTGAGTGGAGAGTTCCATATATTACACTTGCCGACAAACATAAGGTTGAAATGTTACATTTTATTGAAAAAGATCCAACAATTTCCATGAGTTTTCGAACATGGGAGTTATATGAATATCCTATGCTTCAAACAACAGAAAAACAAATTTGGACAATAAAAACTACTACTCAATTAGAAAAACCTCGGTTTGTAATTCTAGGTTTTCAAACTAGTCGTAAAAATAATGCTGCAATGGATATCAGTAAGTTCGATCATTGTCGGCTTAATAATGTTAAGTTGTATTTAAATTCCCAATCATATCCATATGGAAATTTGAATTTAGACTTAGAGCACAACCAATATGCTTTACTGTATGAGATGTATGTAGGATTTCAAAGTGCTTATTATTTACATGAAAGCGAACCGTTGTTAAGCAAATCTGATTTTATAAATATTGCTCCGCTTATTCTAATAGATTGTTCTCAACAAAACGAATCTCTTAAATCTGCCCCTGTTGATATTCGTTTAGAATTTGAATCAAAGGAAAGGTTTCCTCGAAATACAACGGCCTACTGTTTAATTTTGCATGATCGAATAGTTGAGTATAAACCAATTAGCGGTAGAGTACAGAAGTTAGTGTAACATTTTCTTTCAAATGATGGAGTTCATTGCAGATTTTCAAGGTTTTATGAAAAAAACCGAATTTATTTTTAAAGAAGTAGCATTAATATCAATTGATGATCCTAAAAATACAAAAGTATTTGTATTTAGTGCTCCAAATGATTGGGAATATTTATGTTCTGAAAAACCATCAAAAAATTGGCTTCTGAATCATCATCATGGTATACATTGGCAAACTGTTGGAATTCCATACAAAAATTTAAACAATGTGCTTCATGATGCATTGAATGGGGCTATGACAATTTATGTAAAAGGGTTAGATAAACAACAATGGTTGGAGAAGTGTGGCTTTTCTAATGTTGAGAACTTAGAAAATATGGGGTGCCCTGCTCTGAAGCTACTACAAAAAGAAAAAATAGTACTCCAAAAATGCTCTTCAGCACATTTGAATGCAAATATTAATTATTGTGCTTTTAAAAATGCCCAACTCTTACAAAAATGGTTTATATCAAATCGAAAACCCACAATAGGTCAAGCAATTTCATTGTTTTACCAAAAGAAGCAACTTGCGTTAATGACAGTTCAAGAAATTGAGTGTTTACCAATAGAATTTTTGACCACATTTGCCGCTGATTGTATAGAATCTGTTTGGGAAAAATTATCAAACAATTTGAAGCTTAATCCAAATATTTATGACTGTAGGCGTTGTTTTCAACATTATAATACATCCAGTCGAGATCAGATTGATGGTCCTCCACCGATGATACGTAACTGCCCAGAATGTTCATTCAAATAATAAACTTATTAAGAAATGAATTCGGACAATAGTGCAAATAAAATCCACGTTCGCTTTGACCTAAATCAAAACAAAATTTACCCAATGGTGCAATGGTCATTTGCTTATCAAGCAGCGAGAAAAGGACCTTGGGAAGAGTTTGCAAGGGATCGAAGCAGATTTAAAAACCGAATTGGACATGTTGAAAATAAAATAAAATCGATTTTCAATACAGACGATCGTCAAAGAATATTTGAGCAACGCTTTGTTCAAAATATAATAAATTAAATATATTAATGATTGGTCATTGATTGATATATGATTTCGGAAGATGTCCAATAAACAAAAATTAGTTTTTAGTAACTATAGTTTATTATATACATGTTAGAATATATTTTGTATTAAAAATTAAATATATTATAGAGAATATTACATTGTTTAACATATTGAATATTATTATAAAATTCTTGTAATATACATTTTATTTATAGTACCTTAATCTTGTTAGTATTAGTATATTTATTTCTCGGTATTTATATCTGTGTTTATTTAATAAAAATAAAACTAGAAATATGTTTATACTTTTTTATTTACACACACTCATTATCGACAAAAAAAATATCAACACAAATCTTATTAAACATTTTTTTTTATCCAAAAGTACATTATATAAAAAAAAAAAAATAAAAAAAAATTAAATACAAAAACAACTTAATATCTATACTTACTTAAAATTAGAATACAACAATTTTAACTAGCCTATAATTGTATAGAATAATGACCCCACGGCAAGGTATCGATATTATTTTCTTGAATATATCTCTTATCATCAAAAGCACTTAATGCGATTTTATTTTGTTTAACAGTATTAACTTCATGTAGCTTTGATAATATTCTATGTTGTGATTTATATAAACTAGCTTGTTCAAATAAACAATTCTTATATTCATCGAAAGTCAGCTTTTGAACAACCGATTTACCTATTCCTTTAGCTTTATTAATATCTTTATTATTTATCGAATATGAATACATTTTAGATCGCAAACCCACAAACTTATCCATAATTTGACCACTCAATTCGTCTTTGAATAGTACTAAAACTTTTTTATTAATTCTGGGGAAATTATAACAATTGTTCTCAGCATAATCAGACGTATCAAACCATTGTTTTAAGTCTGGAAATATATCTTCATAAAAGTTATTTGTTATTATGGAATAAATTAATGAATCCGTGTCTGTATATAAAAGTTTTAAGCTTGCTGATTCATATTTATTTTTCATATATTCATAGTGAAACTTATATATTAAACATTTGCTAATATCCAAAATAGCCATTCCTACATATAGAGGCTTATTAAATTTTATTTTTAATCTATTTAATTCAATTGCTGCAAAATCTTCATCAAATATTACCCTATCTTTAAAGTTTGGTTTACCCATGAATTTTCCAGCCCCATAACTACCTTCCCATTCCGAAACTAATTTTATATCACGCATTTTCCTAACATTTTGCATGCTTTTACCAAAAACACTATTATTTTTCAATTTATAATAACTTTTCTCAAACTCGTTAGTTGATTCCATTCGCAATTTTGTATTTTTGAGAATGTATGGACGCATCCAAGCTGATTGATCAAATTCTAATATACGATGAATTTTGGTAATAATTAAGCCATGATTAAGACACTGCTTCAAATTTCTATAATGAATAATATATTTGCTTTTTGATTCTAAAGTTGTTAAAAGTTTTGGGTGTTTTCCATTAATTGGAGTTTTATTTTCTGGACAAAATGGAAAATCCCTATGAAAATCATGTAAATTTTCAGGGTAGTTTAAATCAACTTCTAATATATACCCTTTTTTATAATCATCTTGAATTTGCAATACATTGAAGTGTTTACATTTGTTTTCATTAAGCCATTTAAAATTTCCGGTAGGAAGGCATTGACACATTGCCCATCCATATAAATTCACTGCATCTAAATAAATGAGGTATGATTCTGGTTGAGATTCGTCAAAAGTTGGCATGTATCGATTATTAGCAACAGCATATCGATTACAACATTGATTAATACCACCACGAATACCTCTCTCTATAAACAATAACATATCAATGTCTGTCATCAATTCAAGTTTAATTTTTGTTGATTTTAATAAACTGTCCCAAGATAGTGCGGGAGCGGTAATATAATTAGCGGGATCTAGATCATAGGTTTTTTTACATAAAAGACGAAATTCTTCAAATACATCCGCTAGCAAAAGAACGTCAGTTTTTAAATATATGTCTGTGTACTCTCCTAAGTTTTTACAATCAAATTCTGAATACACTTTTTGAGCATGAGCATATTCATCACCTTTTCTAAGTAAGAGAGCTAATTTTGAGTCTGCCACATTTTTAAAATATTCTTTGGTAATATTATATTCTTTTAGGTATGACGACAATTTATCTAAAGATAAAGCCATAAAATTAAAAGAATCTATGAATCTTAGTTTCATTGTATTAGAACAATTATATTTAGTAAAACACTTGTATTTCTCTTTATTTATAGGAATTGCTTTAATTATCCCAGGATTTTTAATATGCACTTCACCATTACGATCTTTGATTTTCTTTTCATGCAATTCTCGAATAATAAAATGTGCATCATAACCTTGAAGATTATGAAAAACTACAACTATATCTGATGGAAGTTTATAATTAAGGTTACAACTAACATGAGAAGCTCCTCTAAATTTACCAGTCAAATGACAATGATCTTTAACTTTGGTTAATAAATCTTCTTCCTCTCCTTCTAATGCATAATCTGAAGGTGGTATAAATGGTCCTTCACAAATATGACAAATATTGGCATGTTCAAACTCATCCAATTCCACTTGTGATAGTGTTAGCATTTCTTTTTTATCTGCATAAATGGCTGCTACTTTCTCTGTAATTGTATTTAGTTTATCTACAAACCATTCAATACAATTTTCACCTCTGAATAATTCTAATTCTGAATATCCGTCATCAAAATTACATTTTAAATAATAAGAAATGCTACATGGTACGTGTTTTTGGTATGCATTTGTATAACTTTGAGAGTTAGTAGGTTCGCATGTATCAATAGGTAAAATAAGACATTCTAAATCTGCATAAATTATAAAAGGAAGCATTTCCTTATTTTTATGATTTTTGAAATAAAGCCACTTAGTAGATTCAGTTGGCATGACACATTTTGCGGGAGCCGCCTTTGAACAATCAATTTTATGTTGCTTAAATTTAGATTCCTGATAAAAATAACATAAACATTTATCACATAACCAGCGAGAGCCGCGATGCTGACTTGTCATTTGACTACTCACTAATCTAGATAAATTCTTAATCCAACAGAAATGATATTTTGGTGTATGTTCTTCTACTATATTTTTTTCGGGAATCTCTGCCATTAATAAATTAATATGTACATTTTTATGATTATTTGATATATATATACAGGCAATATCTCATATTTAACATTTGTATTTTCTTTTCTATTTATTGATTCAATTTCACATACATCATCATCACCACAATCATTTAAGATAAGCCAATCGCTGTAATTTTTCAACGCGTATACATTAGACATATTATTTTGTTCTTCAAATTTTGGAATTTGAGTCAAATCCATGGGAAATGAAATTTTATCTAAATTAAGAATGTCTCTAAAGTGTGGATAAGACAAAACTCTGTGTGGGTTATGTTTAGCTGGTCGAAGGGCTGAAACTATAGCCCAGGCAAAGCAACATTCATCGTTGGATTGTACATTTATTACTGCTTTTTTAGCCTGAACATATTTAGGCAAAGTATAAAAATTACTGCCCACAGTAAAAGGAACATATTTATTAACATTTAAATTAACCTGTATAATGTTGTGTAGGGCCCAACCACTATCTCGCTCTTGATATTCTTGCAGCTTTGTTAAAATTTTTTCATTGGCTTCATCGTACCATTTCTTCAGTTCATTGTTCTGATAAATCACTTCATATTTTGAATTAAAATAAATTGTCTTTACCTCTTCGGTTTTTGGAAGAATCATTTCACAAACTAAACATAATTGTGCTTTAATCGGTGCTATATTTTTAAGTTCATTTAATTTTGTTTGAATTAAATTAAATGTTGTTTGCAAAAAACGCTTTGGGTCTAATACTTTATTAGTGTTTAATATTGTACTTGTTAGCATTCGCCGTTGGAAAGCTGATTCTGTTTGAATTAATTCCAATTCCTTATCGGAAACATTTGTTTGATGCACATTTTTATTTAAAACTTTATTTAACACTGTATTTATATAACTAGAGTATTTGTTATTATCACTTATTTTTTTGTATTTAATTTGTGGTTCGTTAATTTCCACTATAGACCGATTATTATTCTGGTTTAACACTGGATTTATAAATTCACCCCGAACATTTCGTTTTCTAATTTGTTGTTGCTGTGGACAATTTACTTTTTCTAACACAGACTGTATGTATGATTGGTACGAATTTTCCATCTGCAAAACACTTGGTCGCATAAGAAAAAACAAGAAAAAAAAAGTTTATAGCCTACGTACTTTGATGATGATGATGAATGTGATGAATAAAGTTGATTAACTGAGATAACTGAGTTTTATTTATTTAACACTTTTACATATAAAATTAATTTTTTTTTTTTTGTGTTTTTAAACATTAGAAACCTACAAATGTAAAGTCTTGGTTTATTATTAAAAATTCTTAATGGGCACAGCAAAATATGTAGTGTTTCAGTACCCCTCATAAGCGTAAATTGCGCTGCTAAACACAGATTTTGTCATGCACTGCGCTGTTCTAGTATCCCCAGGGTCTTTAACGCTATGTCAGCATTTTGTTCCAGTATCCGTATATACGTTCTGGCTACAATTTTTTTATACAATGACGTCATTGTTTCAGAATCCCCATGGCTTAAAATGGTCAGTTACTTATCACACATTTATACATGTGTTATCACATATGATTACAATTATTACAATCGATGCCGACATTTATCACACAAAATTCTCAGAAATATACATGATAACGCTACTCATTTGTTTACATTGAACGGCGGCATCCCTTTGGGTTCCAGAACTCACATCTTACACTACTTCTAAAAATTAACTATTGCAATATCCAACATAGCATTTTCAATAAAACACCATTTTATTGCTTAGTTCTTAAAAGAAAATTATAAATTACATATACCTTCACAGTTAAAATAAAATCATATAACCATTATAAGCAAATTCTCCTCAAAATAATCTTAATATAAGCAAATTCTGACCATATATAAAAGCTATAGAAAAATAAGGTCAGTTCAGTACAATTTAAAATTATACGAAAATGCTAAGGCAAAAATATTAAAGATAAGTACATTTATTCAATACCTACGGAGGAAACTTGATTTCTAGGCTCTATTTAGAAAAGGAGAAACAATCTATTCTACAATTGTCGACATATTTAATAAAAAAGACATTATTTCTTCTACTAGTGGGAGAAGGAGGCAGTTCTCCCACTAGAGTCGGAATAAGTTAAAAATAAATATTAAAAAACAATGAATATAAATAATACATGCTGACTGCGAATAAGGCGACTTATCAAATTGACTTTTTTGCATCAATCGTAGTAATTTTTTAATTATTTATTATTTTATTTATTAATTTTATAATATTACTAATAGTAGTATTACTAATATTACTAATAGCCTTTTCGTTTCATGTGCACTGAAATTGCACTCAGTTCACTCTTGCACTGAGACAGTTCACTACTGCTCTGACCCTAAGCAACGTTTCAGAGCAACATTTTATTATTATTATTGCACTAAAAGTGAATCTAACATCGAACTAGTTTTACTCGCTGCCGCTACTGCTCGCACAGCGTCCTAGCACAAATATTGTCATGAAAAAAAGGAATACTTATTGAGGTTGAGCATTTCAAACCATGCTTGTTTAGTGTTGTTTAATAATTGTTAATTGTAATTGCTAAAAATGTGGCAACCAGTGTTGAATGGTAATGGAAGCTTTGAGTTTGATCAAGATGGACAAATTATGTATGAATTTGTTGATCAAAGCTTGTCAGCAGAAGTAGATTTATCGTTAGAATCTGAAAACAATTGTGAGTAAAAAATTTTAACTGTTTTTTTATAAACAATATTTGCAAATAATACATATATTCAACTATATTTATCAATTAAGCCGGATCTTTACGCTTTATGCGACATTTGTTATAATAAAAACTATTGGTTTTAGTTTCCAGCTGAACCTGAACTTGAGATTGAATCACAAGCACAACTAGATTGCACAGCTCGTGTTTAATAAATAAAGTCCATAAAATTGAATGGGGTGACGCAGATACAAGATTAGTGTTGGATATATACCAATAAAACTTAAGTAACATTGAGCCCTCCAAAAACTTTAAAAATAAAAAAAATATGTGGGAGTACAGAGCACATGAAATTTTGAAGACATTGAATATACATCGTTCAACCTCTCAGTGTGAAAATAAGTAATTAATATACATATTAATTACGTTAATAATGCACAACATAAATATATTTTTTGTTTAAGGTACAAAACCATTCTAAAACGAAAAATCAGAAGCTACCAAAAATAAAAACACTTCTGGTAATGCAAGGGTACATATTCCGTTCGAGGCCGAAGTCCAAAAAATTAAAGCGAATGACGACAGTGTCGAACCAGAAGTGTGAATGGATGCCACTAATCTCAAAATTAATAAAAAAGACGACTAACCCCCAATAAAAAGGAAGTGCTGAAAAAAGTAAGAGCGTGCCTGAAGTTTTACTAGAAATTCAAAAAATGAAAGAAGAAAATAATGAACGAAGACACAAGGAAAAACTTAAATTGGTATTTTGTATCCATTTATATAAAATTACTATTAAAGGCGTTGATTATGAGTCAGGTTGGTATAATAAATGTTTTTCACTCGCTTCATTTTATTACTATTACGTTTATTGCTGTGAAATGTCTAATTTAGTATTGATTACTGTTTTGTTTATAGACTCTGATGATAGTTTAGGCGTATAAATCGAAACCGGTCAGTCATAAACTTCGTTTTTATTGAATCCTGTCCAATAATCTCCAAAAAATTCACTTTCATCTATCTACTTCTATCTGGATGAAATTTTAAATACATTAATAAATACTATGTTGGACAAACTAAACAATTATTAAAAAATCGAATAAAACATCATCAATATTACTGTGATGATAAAAATTAATCTAAATTAGCAAAAACAGCATTATCTACACACCATTTTGATTTAAACCATACTTTCGATTTTAAAAATCCAATTATATGTGATAAAGAAAACAATTTAAGAAAAAGAAATATTAGTGAAATGAATGAAACTATAAATTTCAGAATTGACACAGAAAACTTAAATAACATTTATATTGGTGTGATCAACAAATTTAAATCTATTCTCTAACACTTTATTATTTTAAAAATCAAAAGTATAGTGTACTTTTTAAATTTGTCAACTGTTGTCATTCAACATTAATAATTCATACGAACAACAAATATTTGAGTTGAGTCTGGAGCATGGCTATATATGGTGTTGAGTTTGGAGCACGGCTACAAGCTACTCCTATTCCTGCTCTAGGTCTTTTCATGGATGATAGTCAATTTAGAGTTGCTTGTGCTCTACGTCTTGGATCTCTATTGTATGCTCGACATCATTATTCAGGCTGCGGCGCATTAGTTCCCCCTTCTTCTCCACATGGTTTAAGCATATAGTAAAGGACGTTTTTCAAGACACCAAGAAATAAACGAAATTATTGCAAAAGCTTTAATCTCAAGTCACGTTCCTTGTGCCCGAAAACCAATTGGTCTTGCTCGTACCGATGGCAAAAGGCCGGATGGTTTAACTCAGATTCCGTGGGAATCTGGAAAATGCTGTGTCTCGGATTTTACCTGCCCTGATACTCTTGCACCCAGTCATCTTGCGGCAACAGCAAAAACATCAGGTGAAGCAGCAGGGTCTGCGGAGGCTCTTAAATAAAGAAAATACAAAGAACTTGAAAATCTATATATTTTTATACCAATTACTATTGAAACATTGGGTCCTATTGGTGTGCAAGGGCGTCGATTCTTAAGCCAACTTGGTCGAAGAATATATAAAGCTACTGGAGACGCTCAGTCAGGTTTTCACGTATTACAGCGTATAAGTGTGTTACGGTTCGTTTTTTTCATCTAGCTGAAATAGTATAATTAGTACTTGGTTGCGTGGTAATCTGGTAAGTTTAGGTAAATCCTCGTCTCTACCTGTGTGTTGTTGGTTCGGCTTAGTTGGGGAAGTGCCTGAAATAGCCGTGGTTAATTGCGAGAGTTTGTTATGGTATTTTGTAGAGTTAGGAATATCAATTAGTGGCTGAAATCTATTAATAACACACAACGACAACTTACCTATGTGTTTACGCCAGAGTTAAAGATTTAATTTTTGTATTTTTTGTAAATATTTTCATAATAAGTCGAGCATTTTAGTCGATGTACGATTATGTATTCTTTTATTTACTTTGGATAGTCAAGGGGGTTGCTTCGAACAGATTATGTATCTTGTGTTGCCTATATTGGGCATCGGTTGGTCAACCTGCAATTGACACTAAAATGCAAGGGGGTACGGCCGGTTGTTCGAGGACAGGTCTCTCTCTCTTCCTACCAAACCTCGGAACGATACAGACGTGTGGCTCCGTATGGGAAAAACATGTGCTAGTGAAAACGTGATAACTGCAACAAAACCTGGACAGACTCATTCAAGTTGTTGGAGTGATCAGTGATTATATGGAACCTTGCCCTCGACATTCAGGAATTCGTTGATGTGCCCGCATGCCGTGGAGCGGTGGTGGTCGATCTTGGTAACCGAATTGGGGTGATTCCGTTGGGTGTGGCTGTACGCCGTGGGAAAGGTGTTCGAGCCATTCCCCCTGGTTCGGGTGTTGGGCCTGCCCGAGATTATTCCGGGTCCATTCTTCTCATTGGGCCAGGCATTCTACCCCATGTGTACAAGGTAACAAGGTATCATAATTTGTTTGAAGTGCGTAAATCCAATCTTTTAGCCACCTCTTGAGGGCGTGGATCGACACCATCGGAGGCAAAGAGACAAGAACGCAGAGCGGCAGTCGTCGAATTTTGAAGCAGCATAAAATTAAGATTGTAATTCCACCAGGGAAAGAATAAAAGTTGTAGATTTTGCTTGAACTGAATTTTAATCGGTCGTTCGTAAACATTTGGTCCTTCGAGCCGGATATCTGCGCTGTCTCTTTGCCGCTGGTTGAGTGCTTGACTTATTACGAAAAATTCGTGAGTTTCATTTATGCAATTTGGCAATAACTATTGTGTATATGTATTTTCGTTTCTGGTTGGGTTGCGTTTGAGCAATAACGATTCGTCTGGGTTGTACACAAACCATTCGTCATTGTAGGGAGAATTTGTAGATTAACAGAACGATACTGTTCGTGTTGATTCTTGGCTAATTCGGTGGCGTGATTTCGGGATTGCATATTCGAAAATGTCAAACCCAAAATTGAAGCAAAGTCGTGCTTTTCGTTCGATCGCGATAGATTCGGTGCAGGAAATGTGGGATGTCGCCCACACTGCCGAGACTAATGATACTTTTCGAGCCTTTTTTAAACTTCGATCTAATGAGTTGATGGATATTAGGAATGAGTTCCTAGTCCATCATCATGATATTGTGTGCGCGGTAGCTAATTCGGATGATTTACTCGCGCAAGAACAACTCGTTCATTCGGCATTTATGAAACAAATCACAGAAATTCAGGTAATATTGGAGAGGTTATTCCCCCCTCCCCCCCCGGTTACAGGTAATCCAGCTTCGTTTAATCAACTATCACTCGTTGACCATCGACTTAACACGAGATTGCCGAAGATAGACGTCCCGCGTTTTGACGGGAATTTTAGAGATTGGCCGCACTTTTTTGACTTATTTAACTCCATAATTCATAACATTCCGTCACTCACACCTACGGAGAAATTTCATTATCTTAGTTTGTCCCTGTCTGGGGAACCATTGGCGTTGATTCGTCGGTGGGTGGTGTCTGACGCCAATTATCAGTTAGCATATGATTTTCTCGTGGAAACATATAATTCGAAACGTCGATTAGCTGTTCATTATTGGAAACAGATCGCCAGTGCCAAGTGTGACTCGAAAACATCGCTTCGACAAGTATTAAATATTTACCATGAAAACTTGGCTATGCTCGAAAATTTTGGACTCAAGGTAGATGGATTTGCGGATTTTATTCTGTTTAACACATTATTCGATAAACTTACGTTAGAGATGCGCGAGAGGTTTGAGCTGCAGAATCCATCGTCAGATATTCCTTCGTTTCGTATTTTGCAAAAGTTTATTATGGCTTCCTGCAACGCTTTGGAAACCGCCGTCGGTGGTCAATCGGTTAAAATGGAGCAGTCGGTCAAGGTGGAAGGTCGAACTCATGGGCCATCAAGAGCATTATCATTAATGACCAATACTGCAACCTCGTCAACTTCGCGTTGCTTATTGTGTAAAAAAGATCATTTACGGTCTTACTGTCCTCGATTTTTAGAAAAAACTGCAAAGCAACGATTTGCTTTTGTGAAGGAGGCTCGATTGTGTGTACGGTGTTTTAGAAACCATATGGTGGCTCAGTGCACTTCGGCGTTTAAATGCAAGCGTTGTCAATCAGCGCATAATACCCTCCTGCATTTCGACTCTCCGAGAGGTCGCGACTCCAATGACAGTTCTCAGTCTCGAAGAGAATCCATTGCTGACGCACCGTCGGAACCATCAACGAGTTCTACACCAGTTACTTCGTTGTTGGCCGTGAGTACTAGCAACTCGAATGATCACATCGCCGCGAAAAATTTAAAGGTATTTGCCACTCAATTGTCAAAACCTTCGGAGGTGTTGTTGTCCACAATAATCGCAGAAATCGCAGATGCGGGTGGTAATTACCACAAGATTCGGGCTATCTTGGATTCGGGCAGCCAGGCCAATTTTATCTCCGAGAAAGTTCGCCAACTTCTCCGACTGCCACGTATCCGTTCGCAAATACCACTTCAAGGTTTAGGCGGCAGGGTCTCCACTTCTGGCGGGGGCCTGGTTACGTGTCGTGTTCGATCACGAATTTGTTCTTCGTTCGTCTTAGATATCGAGGCTATTACCTTGCCGAAAATTTGTGGAAATCTTCCCTCTTCGCATGTCGATGTTTCACATTGGCCTCATTTACAGAATTTGCGTCTCGCAGATCCTGACTTCGCTATTTCAGGACCCATTGATCTTTTACTCGGAGCTGAAGTTTTTCCGTTAGTAATATTAGGGAATAAATGCCTTGGACGTTCGGGAGAACCATCAGCAATCGATACTAACTTTGGGTGGGTTATTATGGGGAAAATGGGCGAGGTTAACTCGAATCGTATCATCCACACTTATTTGCACTCGACGTCGTTATCATCGTTGGATGACTCTCTCAAGCGATTTTGGGAGATCGAAGAAATTTGTTGCCCGAAGAGTTCCTCTCCTGAAGACCAATTGTGCGAAGATATCTTTCAGTCAACCCATCGTCGAGCCGAGAATGGTCGCTATTCAGTAGCTCTTCCGTTTTGTATCTCTAATCCCAGTTTTGTTGGGTCAAGAGCTATCGCACACAGTCGTTTAATGTCATTAGAAAGGCGTCTCTCTTCGGATCCATCTCTTCGACAAGCGTATCTAGATTTTATGCAGGATTATGTAAGGAAAGGACACATGGAATTGGCACCTTCAAATCTGCCTTCGCACGACGCTTATTATATCCCGCATCATTGTGTGGGCCATCCGGATGTTGGCAAAATCAGAGTTGTTTTCGATGCATCGGCACAAGATGCTCAGGGATCCTCGTTGAATTCTACGTTGTGGACTGGAGCTAAGTTGCAAAAAGATATTGTCTCCATCTTATTGGCTTTTCGAACGCATGTTGTAGTATTCACGGCAGACATATGCCAAATGTATCGGCAGATTCAGGTGCATCCTGAACATCGAAAATTTCAAAGAATCGTGTGGAGGTTTAACGTCAATGAGCCCGTGCAAGACTACATTCTAAATACGGTTACGTATGGGGTTTCGTCAGCTCCGTATTTGGCGTTGCGAACAATATTGCAGTTAGCCGAAGATGAGAAATGTACGTTCCCGCTGGCGTCGGAGGTGTTGAATCGTGATATATACGTCGACGACATTATTACAGGAGCACAGTCGATTACACAGGCCAAAGTACTCCAAAAGGAATTAATAAATGTATTTGCTTCAGCTGGGATGGAACTGCGGAAGTGGTCCTCGAACTGTTCGGAATTGCTATCATCGTTTGCACCAGAGCATTGCCAAGGATATTTAACACTCGACAAGGATCCGCTACAAACTATTAAAATTCTCGGCGTACAATGGAATCCAGAATCGGATGATTTTACCTTTAAAATTGCTCCTTTGAAAGCACCTTGCACAAAGCGAGGTATTTTATCTGATTTGGCTCGCATATTCGACCCATTGGGATTCGTTTCGCCTTTAACGTTGTTCGCAAAATTTACTATGCAACAATTATGGGCTCTGGGACATGAATGGGATGCGCCAGTTCCCGCGGATGTAGAAGAGCAGTGGAATAAATTTAAAACTGATCTACCGTCCTTGTGCAATGTTCGTATTCCTCGACTTCTATTGCCACCAGATTATGTCGATCTTGAGCTGCACGGATTCTGTGATGCTTCGGAGAAAGGGTATGCAGCGGTTATTTATTTTCGGAATTTTTGTCAACCTAATTCGATATTGGTTCGCCTCGTCTGTGCTAAATCAAAAGTGGCACCGTTAAAACGAATCTCACTGCCTCGATTGGAATTGTGTGGCGCCTTATTGTTATCCAGATTGGTGGCATCAGCTCTAAAAACATATGCATCACAAATTAGCCCAGATAGGGTTTTTGCATGGTCGGACTCAATGGTCACCCTTGCCTGGATTAAAGCATCGCCCCATCGTTGGAAAACGTTTGTGAGCAATCGGGTCAGTGAGATCCAGTCGATTATTGCTCCATCACAGTGGGCACATGTTCGGTCCGAAGATAATCCAGCGGACGTTGCATCCCGCGGATCATTACCTAGCGCCTTAGTGTCGCACCCGCTATGGTGGGCTGGCCCGCCGTGGTTATCCTGTCCAAAGGCAGAATGGCCTTCGCTAGATAATCTAGAAGTAAACACTCAGATCGTGATGGAAGAGAAATCAAAACAGGTTTTAACCGTAGTGTGCGAAACGCCTCATTGGTGGGAGATTCTGTTATTGCGGACTTCTTCGTTAAAGTTTGTTGTTCGAACACTGGCATACATACTACGATTTATTAAAAATTGCAAGTTCAACGAGAGTAAAGTACGGGGACCATTGGATGTGGAAGAACTGAATCGAGCATTTCTTGTACTGGTCAAATATGTACAAGGGGAGTGTTTTGGCGATGCCATCGAGAAAATTAACAAGGAAAATCGATTGCCTAAGCAACTAGCAAAGTTGAAATTGTTTATGGATGATCAGGGTATCCTCAGGGTGGGCGGCAGATTATTGCATTCGGATCTCACTTTTGAACAGAAACATCCGGTTTTATTACCTCGTTCGCATCGATTCACCTTTATGCTTATCGAATACACCCATCGCAAACATTTACATGTTGGACTTACGGCATTGCATCACATTCTGGCCCAGCAAGTTTGGATTTTATCACCCAAGCGCGCCATTAACCACGTGTTAGCTAAGTGCAACACATGCTTCCGAGTAAATCCGAAACCTTCGGTCCCACTTATGGGAGATTTGCCTCGTGCCAGGGTAACGCAGGTCAGAGCCTTTGTTCAAGTCGGGATCGATTTCGGAGGTCCATTCTCCACGATAGCTAGTCGGGTTCGAAAACCGGTGATATTGAAATCGTACGTGTGTATATTTGTATGTCTGTCGACTAAAGCTGTTCACCTCGAGTTGGTGTCAGATCTCTCAACCGACGCGTTTATGGCCTCGTTGCGACGGTTTATCGCTCGAAGAGGTAGGTGCGCTCTTATCAGATCCGATTGTGGTACCAATTTCATTGGCGCTGATCGCCAACTTAGAGAAATTGCCCGGCTAACCGCGGATGCAGAAACTATTCGTTGGGAATTTAATCCCCCTTCGGCCCCCCACTTCGGAGGGATTTGGGAAGCGGGAATTAAGTCTACCAAATTTCATTTGAAGCGTGTTGTTGGGGAGCAGATTTTTAGTTTTGAGGAATTCTACACCATATTGACCCAAATCGAAGCAGTGTTAAACTCGCGACCGCTGTGCGCTTTAAGTTCAGACCCTGGTGATTGGTGCGTACTGACACCCGGTCATTTTTTGACTTTGGCCCCGTTAACAACTATTCCGGAAATCGATCATTCGTTGACCCCGACCAATCGCCTGAAACGATGGCAGTTATTACAACAGTGCCATCAAAATTTTTGGCGGCGTTGGCAGCAGGAGTATCTCCATACGCTCCAGCAGCGACATAAATGGCATGACTCGAATGCCCCCGAATTAGCGTTGAACACTTTAGTACTAATCAAGAGTGAATCGGTCCCTCCTTTACAGTGGCGATTGGGGCGGGTTATCGAGCTACACCGCGGTGCAGATGGAATATGTCGGGTGGTTACTCTCCAGACACCTCAGGGAGTGGTCAAAAGACCCGTCGCGAAATTATGTCCGTTGCCTAGCCAGTGACTAAAATACATTATACGTATTTTGGTGGGCGGTATGTTTACGCCAGAGTTAAAGATTTAATTTTTGTATTTTTTGTAAATATTTTCATAATAAGTCGAGCATTTTAGTCGATGTACGATTATGTATTCTTTTATTTACTTTGGATAGTCAAGGGGGTTGCTTCGAACAGATTATGTATCTTGTGTTGCCTATATTGGGCATCGGTTGGTCAACCTGCAATTGACACTAAAATGCAAGGGGGTACGGCCGGTTGTTCGAGGACAGGTCTCTCTCTCTTCCTACCAAACCTCGGAACGATACAGACGTGTGGCTCCGTATGGGAAAAACATGTGCTAGTGAAAACGTGATAACTGCAACAAAACCTGGACAGACTCATTCAAGTTGTTGGAGTGATCAGTGATTATATGGAACCTTGCCCTCGACATTCAGGAATTCGTTGATGTGCCCGCATGCCGTGGAGCGGTGGTGGTCGATCTTGGTAACCGAATTGGGGTGATTCCGTTGGGTGTGGCTGTACGCCGTGGGAAAGGTGTTCGAGCCATTCCCCCTGGTTCGGGTGTTGGGCCTGCCCGAGATTATTCCGGGTCCATTCTTCTCATTGGGCCAGGCATTCTACCCCATGTGTACAAGGTAACAAGGTATCATAATTTGTTTGAAGTGCGTAAATCCAATCTTTTAGCCACCTCTTGAGGGCGTGGATCGACACCATCGGAGGCAAAGAGACAAGAACGCAGAGCGGCAGTCGTCGAATTTTGAAGCAGCATAAAATTAAGATTGTAATTCCACCAGGGAAAGAATAAAAGTTGTAGATTTTGCTTGAACTGAATTTTAATCGGTCGTTCGTAAACACTATGCTTCTGTCATCAAGATGATTTGTCCTCGTTGGATAAATTATGCCGCAAACCTTTAATCTTCTGGAGTTGGTGGATGGCACTTTGTTGTTGTTGTTACGAAATTTCAGCTGTACCGGTTAGAGGTCATTGCGCTACACGGTGTTAAAGGTCAAGGTGGTCAGCACTGCAAATCGCAATGTCCCTAATTTTCGGGACGTATTTTCTGGGTCACGTGTTCGTCGCAGATCCGGTTGAATTCAGCCTTTTTCTGATTTTGGTCGCTGAACCATTAACACGCATTTTGTGCGGATTTTGAGGGGCTGATTTAAAGCAGTCGTCAAAGCACCCCAATTCTAGTTATCCAAGTGGATGTAAGACATTGTAGTCATATTTTTTTGGATTGGTTTGGTGACTTCGACATAACGACTTGACTGGTCGATTTTTTTGAGCACGTGCTCGGGTGAGTCAATTTATCCTCTTTTATTCTACTTGGCTAATTATGTTATCCTTTCTCTCGATACTTGGCAGCTCGACGCAGTTGTCGTCGGTTGCTGTTTTGCCTGGTTATAGATTAAAAATATATATAACTTAATATTATATAGTTAATTAGGTATGTTTTTAGGTAATATTTGTATTTTATGTTAGTTTTTGCAATTTTTTGCTTCAATAAACTTTAGCTCTGAGGAAGGTAACAAACGTTACCGAAAAGTCAGCTTATTAACGTTTTCCGTTTTTAAGTGACCTATACCCGCTATTCTATATCATAAAATTTATAATAAGAGGACGCAATGAACAACTTACAATAAATAATAAAGATTAAATAATTAAATAAATTTTGTAGTTTATCCATCTATCTCATTGCATCATCAGAAAGTTTTGGTTTTTTCGTGGTAAAATTACGAAACTCCCGTCATCTCGTTTCACTTTGTCTTCTTTTATAATATCCTGTTCGTGGAAGTGGTTAATACAGACAACAGAATGATTTGTGGGTAAGAAATTTTCCAGTAGTATATTTCAAATACATTTTCTTCTATATTCCATATTTACAGGAAAGCGAAAAACTGTGACATATGTTTCTTTATTGCAATTGAAATTACATTCGGGTACGCAGCAACGTCAAGGCATTTTTTCGTTAAACGATATTTGTCTTTAATTGTATAATTTTATTCATCCATCCATAATTTATACATCCTTGTAAGATTATATGTGATCCTCCATCGGCTGGGGTTGGGTTTGCTAGTATCCATGGTCTTGTATAGATTAGGGGGATAGTTGCTTCATATCCTACTGTTTGGGGCAGCGGCCTCTAGAATACCCCTGCATTAATTTATATGGGGTGTCCTGTCATTCCGGAAGTTGGGTGGGCCGACCATAATCTGGTCAATGAGATTATTATTACATGTTAAATTTTGATTACATTGGTTAAAAAATTTTAATTCTACATGTTTTACAATTAGTGATTAGTTGTAATAAATTTATTGTACAATTGCTCATTTGTGACACCGATTTTCTTGCAGGTTTTGCAATTTTTTGTGATTTTAATAGACGATTTCGGTGTTCTGTTTTTCATTATTACTTTAGATTTTCTGCTACTACCTGTCAACTACTGAAAGTATTAATGTTTTCATTATTTTTTTTTCAGATGATTTCCTGCACGGATTCTCTCGAGGGGTTGGATGGACTCCCGTGTCCCCCTTCCAGGAGCTTCGTCCGGATGAGGCCACGGAGGTTCTTTCCGTCCCCCAACCCAGCCGGTTGGACGTGCCAACTCCACACTACGTGTGGTGTGTGCGTCCCCTGGTTTGCCCTTGCCGCGAGGGCTACCTTGCTGATTGGTATCGGCGGTCGGTAGGCCTCCGGTATAACCGGGTTTGGGCGACTTGCCCCACCGTCCGGCTCATCGGGGCAGCTGGTAGTTTTCCTTGGTTGTTTCATATTTTGGTTGTAGTTTGAATAAATAATATAAATAATATGACATGTAATAATAATAAAATAATATTTAAATAATAAATTGAATTTTTCTAAATTTTGATGTTTTTTATCTTGTCCTTTTTTTTTCCTATCGCGCTCCATCTTCTCCTCATCCACTTTTTCGTCGTCTGAATATTAATTTCTTATGCGTTCAACTTTTTTCTTAATTAATGGCTTAGATGTAGTACTTCGTCTATCCCCTTTTTTTCTTCTTCTTCTTGCCTTCTGTTTGCTTATGGTGCAACTCTGCACCTTTTACCCAATTGATGGATGATCTAAGCAATTAATCGATGAGATTTTTCAACGCTCTATCTCAGTTTGCGTTTCAGTCGGCAATTTAGCGTTGATTGAAAGTTCAAACAATATTAATTTGCTTTTAATATGCATGCTGTGATTGGCTACCGCACACTTTATACTTAATTATGGTTGTGCAACATATCTATAGACTATATTGTTAGAAACACGACTCGATGGATGCTAAAGTATTTATTTTAGATGTTTTAACCCCATCAAAGTTACTCGTATGTACAACTTCCATACGAAAAAAGAAATGCCATTAGTTTTTGTAGAAGTTGCTAAAACGGAACAAAAAATTATTGAATTAACTAAATTATGCAAATGTGTGTAACTGCAGAGCTCCCCAGACCTCGGGAAATTATCTCACAGTGCCACAGATGCCAGTCCTTTAATCATTCGCAGAGAAACTGCAATAACGCCCCGAAATGCGTAAAGTGCGCAGGCAATCACCTTTTCAGTAATTGCGTAACATCTGCTAATTTTAAAGTAAAGTGTGCCAACTGTAATGGCGAGTACACTGCTAGTTATCGCGGCTGCAAAGTCTTTCCAAAGCCATTTGTTGCCACCAATTATTCTAGACCTGCTCAATCTTCGAACAGAACTAAGCATACGTCGTATGCTAAAGTTGCTGCTCAGAGCACTCAAATTCCAAAGCCACCGCCTAGATCCGGCCCCGGCTTGGAAACTAACATAGGCAAATTCATCCAAAGCCTAACAAACTCTTCGTCCCAAACTGACTGACTTGTCAAAATTCTAAATTTTATCCCAACTCTTCTCACAAAATCATCTTAAATGTACCCAAAAACGAACAAAAAAAATTCCTCTTTTAAGACAGCATTTTGGAATGCAAACTCCCTTGCAAACAACCGCAATGAACTTGCGGTTTTTGCATCCCATCACAATCTTGATATCATCCTAATCTCAGAAACTCTCCTTAATCCCAATATGAACAATCCTAATATCCTAGGCTACATCCTTTATAGAACGGGCCGCACGACAGGTCAAGGCGGTGGCACAGCCATTTACATAAAACCCAATATCAAACACTATTTTGCACATTAAATACTCAGACAATAGAAAACACCCACATAGTCATAGACACCACTTCCGGTCCTATTGACTTAATTGCGTGTTACAATCCACCTAGATCATCTTTAACTCAAAACGACTTAGACTCCCTTCTATCATGCGGTACCTCAGTTATTGCAGCTGGCGATTTCAACGCCAAAAATACTGAGTGGCACAGTACCCGTAACAACAAAAACGGACGCTTCCTTTCCAACTATTTGACTTCAAATATCAATTACACAATCCTGTCTCCTATTGAACCTACTTTCCACAGCAACAAAACGGGTATCCCTGACATTCTTGACATTGCTATCTTAAAAAACGTACCTTTTCAAGTAGACTTAACTACAATTGACGACCTGTCTTCCGACCACAATCCCGTCTTAATGTTAATTGGCGGAATCACCGTCAATGACACCTCCCGCTACTCCAAAATTGTCAATTACCCTAATTTCAAGGACATTATCGAGAAAGATTTTGGTCCAATCTTATCCATTTCTACAGAGTTTGAACTCGAACAATCCGTCAAACACTTTTCGGATCAAGTTCTCTCCGCTTTAAATAAAGCAACCCACACTTTTGTCAAACCTAATTCAAATCCAGCACTTCCAGCTGTGATTATTTCCTTGATAAAAGAGAAAAACATCGCACGTCGTAAAGCTCACCGCTCAAACTTGCAAAGAGATAAAACTCACGCGAATCATCTTCAAAATCAGGTTAGGTATGCTCTAGTCGATTTTCGTTGCCAAAAATGGGACGAGAAGCTGGAGCAACTTAACTCTGGTGAAAAACCGCTTTGGAAAATCGCCAAAGCCTTTCGCAATAAAAATCTTCCGGTGTAGATTTCAAATCCAATATCCAGAACCTTCAAGTTTTGCAAAATAAAACCTTCCGTAACATTTTCAATGCCCCTTGGTTTATTCAAAATGAACAGCTCCGCAATGAAGCTAATATTCCTCTTATTTTAGACTCTATTGTTGAGCAAGCAACAAATATGTACGCCTCTGCTTCAACACATTCAAACGTACTTCTCAGTGAATGTACGAATTATGACGACACTATCGACTATAAACATAAGCGTCCTAAATGTATTTTAAATTTAAAATAATATGTTAATTTACTAATCATTCATCTTGAGTTCTGTTTCAGATGCCACCTAATCACTTTCTACTGTTGTTGTCTCTTTTGTAAATCTTTTATTAATCAAATCTTTTTTGAGTTCTGTTTCAGAGATTCATCGCTTCATCTTCATCATCATCATTTTATGTACTTCTCCCTTGTCGCCCCACCAAAGTTCTACCCAAAATAATAAAAAACTTCTTTAAAAATCTTCCTAGTTGCTCTAAATGATGAACTCCCACAATATTAAGGGAAATAAGAGTCTTGGTACTCGCACCCTTTAAAACATACTGATAGAGTAATGTAACAAAAAATGTGTTACACAGAATATACGAGCTAGTTGGACGGCTGTGTTGCTTCCAGGCTGCACGCTTCTTTCGCAGTGTCGTTGCTTCTTTTTTGCGATAGCGCGTAGACAGGCAGCGATCCGAGAGCGCCTTCTTTTGAGTAGCAAATTAACATAGTCGGTAAGACAGAGGGCTATTCTGTGTAGTTATTTGAATTTTATGGCGGCAAAGGGAGAGTTCCTAACACGGCCAACCCTGACGGTAACTTCGTTGTCGAAGCATCTTCACTAGTATTGAGGGTCCTCCGGTGGAGTTCCTGAAATTGAGCCTGAGGCTGCATCTGTCCTCAGGCAATTATTAACATCTTTATGGTAAACCCGCAGTTTTACCTCGGTTCTCATGGAAGCCGAGAATCGAACACATCTTCACTTACCAATCGAGTTTGGTTTATTTTTCATGTCGCTTTCCAGGAAATTCATTTAATATTCCATATCGCAATTTAGAGACGATTCCTTGGGCCAACGTCTAAGCTGCTCAGTATCAGCTTTTGTAATTGTTTTGGATCCAACTTTTTGAATTTCGTAACGATCGTTTCCTAGGCACCGCAAAACTTCATAGGGACCCAGAAACTCATATTTAGTCTTGCTGATGTGCATGTTGGAATCCCGGTGCATTAAAACAAAATCACCCTCGGAAAAAGTAATCGTATTTCGTCGTTTTTCCTTAGCTTTTATGTTTGATGACGGACTTAATAGTTTTTCACACGCTCGCAATCTAGGTCTCCGTTACGAATAGGCGCACAATCTTTAGAGACATCTTGCAAAAACGACTGTATAAGAGGTGTTGAGCTCTCGATGCCCAGAAGAAGCCGTAACGGTGTTGTTTGTGTTGTTTTTTGAATTGTTGAATTTAGCACAAGTTGAATTTTCCACATACTGCTCGACCATTCTGACTTTACTTCACTTTCGATCCGGATAATGTTCATAATGGTGCGCATCTAGCGCTCCACCTGACCGTTTCCTCGATGGACGTCCGGCGTTACATAATGGTATTCGATGTGCCATTCGTCTAAGTACTTTGGAAAAGTAGTATTTTTAAAATTGGTTCCAGCATCAACCGTTTTGGTGCACCAAATAGAGTAATCACCCCCTGAAATTGTTCCTTAGTTTCGATTGCTGTCACAGATTTCAGCGGAAGCAACAAGCAATACTTGGTAAATGCATCAACAATAACCAAGATGTGCTTATAACCCTCAGTCGTAATTGGCAACGGTCCAAGACAGTCCGCGTGCAGTGTGTGAAACGGCTGCTTTGGTTTTTCCATCGGGTGTATAAAACCTTGCAGAGGGCCGGTTCTTGTTTTCTTCACTGCGCACACCAGACAATGGCGTACGTAGTTCTTTACGAATTGTCGCGTACGCGGAAACCAAAAGTGATCTGTAATTGATGCCAATGTTTTCTCTGCAGCGATATGGCATTGTTCGTCGTGAAAAATTCTAAGGAGACCCAGCCGACTTTGTCTAGGAACTAACCATTGCATATTGACAGATCCATCCGGGTTTGGTTGTTTATGGAAAAGAAGTCCGTTTTTCTCCCCAAACTGGTTGCTGTCAAGTTTACCTTTACTAAGGCTTTCAAGCATGTTCTTCACTTCTTCGTTGCTTTTTTGTTCAATGTAGAGCCAATTATCTTGTTTGACTCGACGAACGGGAATTGGATTGCGACTCAGGAAGTCGACGTGAGGCAACGAACTGCCTTTGCGATAAACAATTTTAAATGAAAAATCCTGCATGTAGATCCACCATCGAGCTACTCGAGGGATCAGGTCTTTCTTTGCCGCTGTGAATTTTACTGCATTACAATCCGTAACAAGCTTAAACCTAATGCCCAATAGGTAGATGCGAAAATGTTTAAGGGCGTTGACGATGGCCAAGGTCTGGAGCTCGTACGAGTGATAGTTCTTTTCTTCGTTCGTTGTTCGACGGCTGAAATAGCTGACGACCCGCATGTGTTCCACGTGATTTTGAAAAAGAATGGCGCCGTAGCCAATGCTGCTGGCGTCGGTGTGTAGTTCAGTTGGGAGAGTAGGATCGTAGACTGCTAAGAGTGGTCTCGACGTCAAGTGATGAATGACGTATTTTCGAGCTGCGTTTTGTTCATTACCCCAATGAAATGGCTCATTTTGTTTGGTTAATTTAGTAATACACGCTGTTTTAGACGCAAATTCGAGCACAAGTTTCCGAAAATAGCCTGCGAGTCCCATAAACTGACGCACCTGCTTGACGTTCTGTGGAGTTGGAGATTGTTCAAGTACCTGGGTTTTACGTTTTCCTGGTCTATTGCCCTCTGCTGATACTTCTCGACCTAGGTACTCAAGAGTGGTTTGAAGGAACTTGCATTTGGCTGGATTAATTGAAAAGCCTACCACTGCTAAGGAATCTAAAACTGTCTCTAGATGTTTCAAACCTTCTTCTGGTGTAGCAGACGGAATCAAGACGTCGTCCATGTAGATTAATGCGGTGGTATCCTTTAGAGTACTTAGTACCTAGCGCCTTTAGAGCATCGCCCGTTGGAATACTGCTGGGGCATTGGAAAACCCGAACGGCATTCGGAGATATTAGTAGTGGCCGTCGGGCGCCACGAAGGCTGTCTTATGAATGCAACTTTCACTAATTGGTATTTGGTGAAATCCGGATGTCGTGTCAATAACCGAATAGAATCTCGCTCGCACCAAGGGATCCAGCTAATCTTCTATTAAAGGAAGCGGGTACCTGTCTCTGATTGTATGACGATTCAGTTCCCGATAATCGACGCACATACGGTGAGATCCATCCCTCTTTCGTACAAGTAAAATGGGACTAGCAAATGGCGACTCACTTTCTCGTATGATTCCGTTTTGCAATAAGTCCGCAACGATTAGTCTAACTGCTTCTCGCTCGCTAACTGCTAGTCGATAGGGCTGACGAGCCACAACAAAATTTTCATCTGTTAATCGTATTTGCAGCTGCGCATTGGTTACCGCCTCTACACAATTACCAGTGGACTGCATATTTAGGTGTTTGTTTAACACCGCCCCCACTACTTCGCGATACATTTCTGGAACACACAAGATTTTAATGCTGTTATCATTTATTACCTCGATTGCGCGGTGAACTTCGGACTGGTCGCGTCGGATAATACGCGAGCCTTGATGATCCGTAATTGCAACAAGGATTGGTCCTGGTAAAGATCCTGTCCAATAAAGACGTCATAATCCAACGCATGGTCGGGTACAAAAAAGTAGGTGATCGTAGTTTGGACACAAGTAATTTCAGTGCGAGCTTCAAACATCTACTTGGCTTCGAGATGGCCGGGAACGATGCCTTTCAAGGACGACACGCAAGGTTGAACCTTATGTTTGAACATCGGAAGAAACCGCTCAGACATCAACGAGACATCAACCCCAGTACCAATTAGCCCGCGGAACGGTTTACCATCAATAATTATTTCAGTGTATTTCTTCATCAAGTTTACTGAGCAGAAGTGCACACTTTAGCGCTTGTCAATTGATGCCTTGGTAAAGCAATTGTCGATCGAATGACCGCGCTTGGCACAAAATGTACAAGTTGAACTGCTGTCCGCGGTAATGGGTCAATTTGGTTTGTTGAAATTTGAATTATTGGAAGTGGGTCTGAAATTTGCACCCATTGAACGACAATTAGCGCGCAGATGCCCGACCTTCCCACAGCCAAATCACCTTGGGGCGGCCTTTTCTATTTGTTCTTCGCGCTGTTCTACTTGACGTCTTTTGGGCGGCGGGGGCTCGTATTCTGTCTTCCTTTTCTTCACAAACGTCAGTTCAATTAGGTCGACGTTATTCCACGATGGACAAAGATTTTTTAGACGAGCCGCTTTTTCGTGAACATAGGCTTCGTACGTGTTGAATTTCGAGCTCCTTAATGCAGCAGCCTCCTCAAGCAGACGGCCCAGGTTTCGTTTGGGCGGGAAGGCTTCTAGGAATTCGCGGCGAAATATTTCCCAATTGCGAGTGCTGGGCGACCATTGGTCGTACCAAAATCGTGCATTTTTTGTAAGAAAGCGTTCAACTCTTACCACTGTTTGTACATTGGACCAGGGAAATTCGTCACGAACACTTTCCATGAACTCGATCCACTTTACTGCGTCGTCAATTTCAGGTCGAAAAAATGGTAATTCGACGTTTTTAGGTGCCGATCTCGAGGTTTGCAGCGCCTCAACAAGTTGGGACAAAATCAAACGTGAACTCGTCGCCATTTTGCTCTGTTTTCAATGGTTTCAATGCTGGTTTTCTACTAGTAATTAGTTTTTGGATCTGGGCACAATCCCACTTCTGATGTTAGAAACACGACTCGATGGATGCAAAAATATTTATTTTAGATGTACTAATTAACAAAAAATGTGTTACACAGAATATACGAGCTAGTTGGACGGCTGTGTTGCTTCCAGGCTGCACGCTTCTTTCGCAGTGTCGTTGCTTCTATTTTGCGGTAGCGCGTAGACAGGCAGCGATCCGAGAGCGCCCTCTTTTGAGTAGCAAACTAATATAGTCGGTAAGGCAGAGGGCTATTCTGTGTAGTTATTTAAATTTTATGGCGGCAAAAGGAGAGTTCCTAACAATATATTGCATCTATCAATAGACTATATATTGCATATAAATGTTGACTAAAATTATTGTGGGTTGTGCGTCGGCTGCTTCTCGTGTAGCGCCATCGACCTGTTTCCTGCCTTGTGGGACTTGGTATAACGCTGTTATACTAAGCTCCTCATATGCCCTGTATCTAAAGCTCTATTTATTATAGAGCGTTATAATAACGACCTTTATAAAGGACGTCACGTCCATATCATTATTTATGTCTGTGGTACGCTCGGTCTGTCTCTTTGATTTCGTCAGCATCGCCTTAGTGTTTTTGATTGTTTCACTTAACCTATCTCTGTCGTTTCACTTCTCGGTTTATCTCACTTCATTTATTGTTTTTTGGGCTAGGGGTTGTTTTACGCGATCGCGCACACTATACCGCACTTTGTTGTTCGGTTCCGTGGTTTTCCGAGCAGCCTGCGCTAATGGGAGATGTCCATGGATCGTTGTAATGTAGGATCCGGCCTACGTGCACTACGTCCCTTTTGGCTTTAGTTGAAGGTCCCTTTTGGATTTCGTAGTTCACATCACTTAGTTTTTTTGTTATGTAGTGTGTCCCCCAACCATCTCAAAAGTAACTTTTCACTTCGTCCTACTTTTCTTACCGGCGTAAACACTTTCACTTTGTCTCCTATCGCGTACTCTGTATGTCTAAGTTTGTTATTATACCGAACACTGTCGTATGCTTGCGTCTTCTCGATTTCTTTCACTGCTAATGCTCTCGCTGTTAATGCCTTTTCCCTGATGGTGGTTGAACTAGAGTCTGGATTTGGTGGTATTAGGTTGGCTTCCGTCGGTAGTACTGCATCTCGTCCGTATACTAACATGAAAGGTGAAAATTTTGTCCTGTCATGTCTGGCTGTGTTGTAGTCGAATGTTACGTGTGGAAGATGCTCGTCCCAGTCCGTTTGGTTGGTGATGGTGAACATCGATTGCATGTTTGCCATGGTTTTGTTGAGTCGTTCGGTTAGACCGTTAAAACATGGGTGGTAAGCTGTTGTAAATGTGCTAACTGTTCCCATAGTTTTAACTAATTCGGTGACCAGTTCTGATTGAAAGGTCCTTCCTCTGTCACTTAGTAGATATCTTGGTGCTCCATGGCGGGTGGTTTCCAGGTTAAACTTGGCTACTGGGCCTGCTTTTCTATTTGGCAATGCTTGTGTTTCTGCTCAACGTGTGGCGTAGTCTGTTGCGACGATTATCATTGTTTTCCCGCTTTTACTTCTTCGGAACGGACCTAGTAAGTCGATTCCGTCTTTGTCAAAGGGGGTTGCTGCTTGTATAGGTTGCAACAGTCCCTGTGGCTTACGATGTTGTTCTCCTTTTCTTGCTTGGCAGTCGGGACACCCTTTTACATACTTTTCGACATCCTTTTGTAAACCGTCCCAATAAGATCTATCTCTAATTTTATACAAAGTCTTAGTTATTCCTAAGTGACCTGACAAAGGGTCACTGTGATTATTAAATAAAATTTCACCTACTAACTTTTTGGGTACTACTAATAAGTTATAGTTTCCTGTTAAGTTCGCGTTTTTCTTAAATAGTACACTATCTATTATGCAAAAATTGGTAGCGCACTTCCGTAACGCTACTGGTCCCTCTCCTGGGTTTTAAACGATGTTTATTAATTCGCGAGTAGTAAGGAGATATTATAGGCAGACAGGGGGCGGTCCCACTGGTGCCAGCTAACTCCGCCCCTTTAAGACCGCCCCCTATTTGAGCTACTGTCATTCTATCCCCGCCCCCAACTCCGCCCCATCCTCCGCCTCCGCTTTATGTTCCGCTTTAGGTTCCGCCTCCGCTTTAGGTTCCGCCAAAGATTTCGCCTCCGCCAAAGATTTCGCCTCCGCCTTAGGTTCGGCTCCACCTCAGGTTCCGCCTCTGCCTTAGGTTCCACCATTACCAGCACCTTAGGTTCCCAATTGGTGTTTTGGGAGCCATTTTGTCGAGGGTAATAAAGTTTGTGAGACCACTTGATTGGTTCCTTATGGGAATCATCATTGTGGTTCTTGACCAATGAGGTGTGTTCTTTGGGAACCATTATTCTTGCGAATAAGGATAGGTACGGGTAAAAAATAAAACAACTGAATATGTTGACATACAAATTTAATATATAATGTGGACTTAAACTCAAATTACATTTACATTTAAATTACATTTACATTTTATATTCAATAAATTTGTTATATAATAAAAATACATTTGATAATGAACAATGACAATAATTAGAATTATGAAACATACATTTCGGCTTAGAGTTAAATAATTTAAAATTTGGATGTTCTACATCAGTAAAATCTTCAAAATTAACAACATTTTTATTTTTAAATATTTGTTTAAGAAAATCATACTTTTGATTACCTTTTACAATTATGGTATCAGCATTTTTTGTAGTAAAATGTAACAGTTCTGATATCTTGTTGTAATCGATGTAACCGTCACTCCAACGGATTCCGTGGTAGTTTTTCTCCAACCAAATTGCTTGTTTTCTTTCATCGTCATTTAGCAGATTAAATTTTATAGGTGGTTTGAATAGAAAATGTGCCACAGAATTTCCATTAAAAACACTTACTTCTTTTGGAATAAAATTACATTTTTTATTATTAAATTTAACAAAGCCTTGCATATCAACATAAACTACTTTCATGATGTCTATTGAAAATATAAGTATAAATTTAAAAATTACTCCAATATATATAAAAATAATATAAAAATCATATAGATAATTGTAATAAAATCACTAAAATTAAAAATAATAAGTGAAAAAAAAACTAAAACTAAAAATATTAAGTAAAAAAACTAAAAATAATAAGTAAAAACTAAAATTTAAAATAATAAGTAAAAACTATGATGATAAAAAACTTAAATATATAAAATATATATCCAATATATATAAAAATAATATAAAAATCATATAGATAATTGTAATAAAATCACTAAAATTAAAAATAATAAGTGAAAAAAAAACTAAAACTAAAAATATTAAGTAAAAAAACTAAAAATAATAAGTAAAAACTAAAATTTAAAATAATAAGTAAAAACTATGATGATAAAAAACTTAAATATTACGCTTTTAATCTTTTGTAACTATATGGATACGAATCGTAATTATCAGTACATTGTCTCTTCAAATACACGGGTTTTATAATTTTTGATTGTGATGTTATAGTTGCCACTCGAAATGGTTTGACGCGAACAATTTTGTTTGGAATGGTTAGTTCAATTTGATTTTTCACACATTTCTCACCGTTGATTCTACGTTGTTCTTCGAAAACCACTAAACGGGAGAAGGTGTTAAAGTTAATTGTTGTGTGATTTCCGGAGTTTAGAGATATCTGTAAAAACAAAGAAAAAAAAAATGTTACTTATTAGTAATAAACTAGAAATAAATAATAAAAAATTACCCCTTTAATTTTTAGAATAGTATTTAAAATTTTAATTCCATCTGTAACTTCGAATGCATATGATTTTGGACCACATGAATAAAATTTAGAAATGTATGCATTGGAGCCATATGATTCTAATTCATTGGTCATCATACCAAGAAAATTACCAGTTTTAGGTAACCAATCACCAGATTTGTGTGTAAATATTATTGAATCAGTATCATAGTATAGTATTCTGTTAGATAAAGGTTTTACGTATTTATAGAGATGAAGTCGTGCCAAACATGTTGTATATGCAGCGATGAGTACATTGACGCACTTATGAGGTACAGTCGTTTCACTAATTGATGAATAGGTAACCATAACCTTTTTTTCACAGATTAACAATGTAGAATGTATTTTCATACCAGGATTATGTAAATAATTTAATAATTGTTCATACGTATTGCAGAATTCAACTTGCGTGAAAATATCCCTCATTCCAAATTTTCCCCATAATGCAGTTAATTGTAATTTTGATACGGCACGTAGTCCTGGATTATATCCTATTTTTTGGGTATCCAGCATAACACCTTCCTTCACATAATATTCATTTAAATATTTTTGTTTCTCATGAATATCTTCAGTGTTAGACGGCCATCCAGATGTTTCTTGTTTCATTTTAAGAAATTTGTTTACATATTCAGTAAATAGTCCACCAGATTTTGTTTCATAATTGTATTGCTCAATGTCGTATTGCCAAAATTCGAAAGTTTTTAGTAATTTATATCCTTCTTTTAGAGAAACGATTATTTCATCTATTACCCATGTACCAGTCAACATTCGCTCTTCATCTTTATGATTACATGCGTTTATATTATGTGTAGCACATGTATAACATAATGTAAATATGTAATGAAGTTAGACTTCATTGGGAGCCTTCAGCGACAGAGTGGGGGGGTCGAAACGGGTCGCTGGCGAACGGGCGCCAGCGAGAGGGACTGGGAGCGCTCAGACGTTGTTGAACTGGCAAGTGAGACTTTTACTGAAGCAGTGAGTTTTTGGGTAAAAAGGCGAATTGTGAGCGAGGCGTAATATTGGGAAAGAAGCGAGGAATAATATTTAGTAAAGGTATTTACGGGTTAAATTAGACGGGTTAATTTGGTGGGTTTTGGATTGTTTTGGGTTTGGAAGTTTTCTCCTCAAAACGTGCGGCACGTGGGTTTTGAGGTTAGAATTCCGACAGGGGTTTTCAGGGGGCCCGAAGGGTGTTCTGGGGAGGAACTACCCACGCGGAGTTTGCGTTGGGTGTTACCGGCGAATGGTTCTAGGGTGTAAGTGTCAAAATTAATACATTTGGTAGTAACTTGTTTTATGTTTTAGCTGAGCAATAAACCGGCCCGGACGGGATTTAAATTATTTTGTTCGTTTCATTCAATTCTCCTGGCATTGCGTTTCCTAGTAGAATCCCTGCTATCCTTCACTAGCTACTCGGCCCGGTGTCGTGGATACTGGATCGTAGAATTGCACAGCAGCTAATTAGTTGGTGTGTAAATAACAGAGACAACTGTATAAAATCTGGCGCCCGAGCATTCTAACATCTAAGGGGAGCGCTAGAGCCCCTTCACGGAAAGGGTCGTCACAAATTGGCGCCCGAGCAGGGACTTATTTAGCTGACTAGGAAGTGCACGAATAGTGCAGTGTGAAACGAGGTTTGTTGTGTCAGTGGGTGTCTTTTGTTGGGTTGTGGGGTAATTGCGGCCGTGTAGTGTGGCGTTGGAAGGCTACTGCGGCTGGATTGTCGTAGTGGGGCCCCAAACCGCTACAGGGTCGGACTTGCCCATTTGGTGGGCCCACAAATTTCGACAGGGCCGGACTTGCCCATTTGGGGGGCCCAAATTGTTGAAGTTTTGGTGTCCTTTCTGTGTTAATAAGTTTTTATTTAGAAAAGCCGGTGGAGAGGGGCGACTGAGCCGCGGATTATGGGGAAAAGACGCAACTCCACGCCAACCCTGCAGGTTCCAACTACTTGGCCACCACTATGGGCGATACCATTCAGTGGTTGTACGGGTTGCAGAAGCCGGCGTTGGTGGCGGAAGCGCTGAAATTTCAGCTGAACGCGCAAGGGACCGTGGAGGAGCTGAAACGCCGGATCAGCGTGTACTTGCTAGATGGAATTGTAAGCCCTGCAGTTCCACCCCGGACGCTGGCGCCAGTGTGGCCAGGTCCCGCCGAAGCGACGCCTACCGATAACTTGGGGGCGCGGACAGTGGAGGAGGAGACCCCAACTGGGTCGACAGAGGGCCCGAGGCCTGTTAACCCGAGTGGGGGAAAGCGATTGACTTCCCAGGTGGTCCGCCAATGGGCTGTGCGGTTTGATGGGAAGTCTGACCCCGCCGCGTTCCTGGAACGGCTGAGCGACATATGTCGACTTGACGGGTACGCCGACCCAACTCAGCTGATCCCGGTTATGACGGAGTTGCTGGATGGGACAGCGTTATTGTGGTACCGCAATAACGTGGAAGAGTGGCACACATGGCCCGAGTTCCAGGAAGCTTTCCGACAACAATTCTTGGGAAGCCACTACGAGATCCGACTCGAAATGGAAATTACCAGTCGAGTCCAGCGGTATGGAGAATCGGGGGCCGATTACATCATCGCCGTGCAAACGTTAATGCGACGACATGGGGCCATGAGTAAGGAGCGGCAACTCTACTGGCTGCACCGAAATTTACGCCCGGAATACCAGGCTTACATCCGTCCTCAGGATTTTCACACCATAGCGGAGCTGTCGGCGATGGTACGCCAATTCGAAGGTTTACCGAAACCCAACACCAGCTCGTACGGACCCACCGTCCGTACTGGCTCCCCCGCCCCGCGCAGTCCGTCTCCTTCGCGTTTGGAAGGAAATTCCGGAAATAGTGCGCGAAGGGTCGCGTTCCAGACTACACTGACATGTTGGCAGTGTGGGGAAAGTGGACATATGCGATCGGAATGTCGCAACCCCCGGAAACTGATTTGTGGCCAGTGTGGTCGAGAAGGGGTATCGGCCCGCGATTGCGGATGCCGGTCGGGAAACCAATAGGGAACGATTCGACAGGGCCAATCGAACCGTTCCCGGTGTATTGCCCGTCATCAGCCGCCATGCACCCAGACCCCCGATTATTTGTGCAAACGCACGTTGAAGGCCAAGAATTCTTGGCCCTACTCGACACGGGGTCTGTGTTTTCATACGTCAGCACCACGGTGGTACATCGGTGTCCCAGCTTGGTGATGCAGCCCGTGGGCCATTCGGTCCGTTTGGCCAATGGAAACGTCATCGTTGCGCAAGGGATGTATGACGTGAAGCTGGTGGTTGGTACTAGGGAGTGCCAACAGACGTTTCGGCTGTTACCGGATCTGGCCAATGACATCATTTTTGGGATGGACTTCATAGCGGTGCATCCACAACTACTTTGCCGGAAGTTGGGGGTCGATTTACCTTTACTCCCTCTACCAGCTACGTCTCCCGCCATCATGGACATGGCTCCTCAAGCGGACGCGCTCACCGGTGAGGAACAGGGATTTTTGGAGCGTTTCCTTCGAGACGAATTGCCCCAATTCGACAGAGTGGCCGGGACGACACAGTTGGTGACGCACGCGATCCGACTGGTCAACACTGCGCCGATCAAACAGAGGTACCGTCCGCAGAATCCCCGTATGCAAGCCGTGATCGACGAGGAAGTCGACGAAATGCTGCGACAGGGTGTGATTGAACCGTCCAAAAGTCCGTGGAGTTCGCCGGTAGTCATCGTTAAGAAGAAAGATGGTAAGCCCCGGTTTTGCATTGATTTTAGGAAGGTCAATGAGGTGACCCAGAAGGATGCGTACCCATTACCTTATATTCAGGCGATTTTGGATAAGCTCCGGGGGGCCAGGTACATATCCAGCCTGGACCTGAAACAGGGCTACTGGCAGATCCCATTAGCCCATGCCAGCAAACCCATCACAGCGTTCACCGTACCAGGACGCGGCCTATTCCAGTTCCGCGTTATGCCGTTTGGGTTGCATTCGGCGCCCGCTACCTTTCAACGTCTTCTAGATCGGATTTTGGGTCCAGAGATGGAGCATCGTGCACTGGCGTACCTCGATGACATCATCGTGTTGGGTAAAACTCTGGACGAGCATTTGGGCAACTTAGCGGAGGTGTTTCGCCGGTTGAGATCGGCAAACTTACGTCTGAATCCCGAGAAGTGTAAGTTTGGGCAGCGGTCGGTGAAGTATTTGGGCCACGTTGTTACGGAGGCGGGAATCCACACCGATCCTGACAAGGTCGCCGCCATCCTCGAAATTCCGGCACCACACCATTTGAAAAGTTTGCGGCGATTTTTGGGCGTAGTCTCCTGGTATCGGCGATTTATACCAGAGTTTTCCACCATAGTGGCGCCACTAAACTCACTACTCAAGAAGAGTCAACGGTGGCAGTGGACCGACGCACAGGATACTGCGTTCGTCCGGTTGAAGCAGTGTTTGACTCAGGCGCCTGTACTAATTTGCCCTAATTTTTCAGTGCCTTTTGTCCTTCAGACCGATGCTTCCGATCATGGCCTGGGCGTGGCCCTGACACAGACGATTGACGGAGCGGACCATGTAGTTGCCTATGCTAGCCGGACGTTGTCTACCCCAGAGCGTAATTACTCTGTCACCGAAAAGGAGTGTCTGGCTATTGTCTGGGGGATCGAGAAGATGCGGCCTTACTTGGAGGGATACCGGTTTACGGTGTTAACCGATCACCAGTCGCTGCGCTGGCTACACTCGATTAAGAGTCCAGCGGGGCGGCTGGCTCGTTGGAGCATTTTTCTCCAACAATTTGATTTTGAGATTCAGTATCGTAAAGGCGTACTGAATCGATTAGCCGACGCACTTTCTAGGGACCCATTGCCAATCCGCCGTCCGGAGGGTGACTGTGCCGAATTGGGCCCGACGCCGGAGTCCACTTGTGCGTGGTATTTGGGCAAGTTGTCGGAGGTGCAGACGAGACCGGAAGCTTTCCCGGATTTCTGTGTTCGAGAGGGAAGGTTGTATCGTCACTTTTGGGAGGCAAAAGACTTGCGTGAAGTCGAGCTGGCCGATCCATGGAAACTGTGTGTTCCAAGTGACAGGCGTCGTCAACTGCTCATTGAGAATCACGATGCACCTACCGCCGGTCACCTGGGGGTCGCGAAGACTATTGCGCGAGTCGCCGACAAGTATTATTGGCCGGGGATGTTTCGGGACATTACTAAATATGTCCGACATTGTTTAGTGTGTCAGCGCTACAAACCTAGTCAACAGCAGACCCCGGGGAAAATGCAGCCGTCGGTTTGTTCGGAACCATGGGACACCGTTAGTACGGATCTGATTGGCCCGCTGCCTAAATCGGCTAAAGGCAATCGATTTATTGTGATCTTCCAGGATAGGTTCACGAAATGGGTTCAGTTTCGTGCCCTTAGAACTGCCACCGCTCGGAACGTAACTCAAGCGCTGTTTGAGGAGGTCATCTGCCGGTTTGGTTGTCCGAGAACTGTGTTGAGCGATAATGGGGCTCAGTTTACAAGTCGACTGTTTAAGGAGATGGTCAAGTCATCTGGAGGCCAACACCGCTTCACGCCACCATACACCCCGCAGGCAAACCCCGTTGAACGAGCTAATCGGACATTGAAAACGATGATCGCGCAGTTTTGCGAAGGCGACCATCGACGGTGGGACGTGCACTTACCGGACTTCATGCTGGCATTGAATAGTTCCAAGCATGAATCCACGGGTTTCACTCCGGCAATGTTGAATTTTGGCCGGGAACTACAACTACCTAGCGCGGTGGAACGTGGAGATGCCGCCCTGGGGAGCGAGGGTTCGGGAGATGAGCCTGCGCACCTAAGCCGGTTGGGAAAACTTCGGGAGACGTATGAGCTAGTGCGACTAAAATTAGGTCGGGCTTTTGATTCCCAGAGTCGCTATTATAATCTTCGGCGACGCGACTGGAAATGCCATTTGGGGGATAGGGTTATGAAGGTGGACCATCATTTGTCATCGGCGGCCGGTGGCTTTGCCGCCAAGCTAGCCCCAAAGTATTCTGGTCCTTACACCATCACGCGGGTGCGCTCTCCGGTGGTTTACGATTTGCGGGATGCGACGGGTAAACGACTTCTACGGGTGCATGTGAAGGACCTTAAACCAGCGCATGAGGGTGACGTATTGGGGGATTAAAGTGTCTTTGTGTGGTATTGTGGTCGTATCGGTGTCTATGTGTTTGTGTATCTGTAGGTAACGGGAATGTGGGCACGTTTGGGGAACTGGTGGTATGATAGTCTAATTGTTTTTGTTTTAGATGTCAAGTTCAGACGAGGACACGTTGGTCCTCTATTGGACGGCCTCCGAAGGGGAGATCGAGGCCGAACCCGAGGAGGCAGAAGCGGCTACACCGGTGGCAGTAGTAGCCCCCCCGCCGCCGGTCTTGTCGACGGTGGGCAAAGTCGATCCGGAGGCTTGTTGGAGGTGCGGCGTTTACGGGCACCACCGCCGGGACTGCCCCAGCCCGCAGCCAGAGGGGCAACAACGGTGCTCGGCGTGCGGGAGGCCCGGGATGAGCCTGCTCTGCCGCTGCCGAGGGGGCGAACGTCTCCGGACTCGTGCCGCGGCCCGCGAACACGCGCATTCCGCGCTGTTCCGCGAGTCATTTGAGGTTGTTGAGGGGGACCTGCGTCAGGCGTGCTGGCAGTGCGGCGGGTTTGACCACTTGCGCCGGGACTGCCCGAACCCTTTCAGGGCGTTCTGTTCCCGGTGTGGGCGCGTCGGGACTCTGTCCCGCGACTGCCGATGCCCACCGCTTCGTTGGAACTGGTACGTAGGCATCGACATTTTCTATTCGGTGGTCCCGCAAACTCCGCGGGAGTGTTAGTCTAAAGAGGGAGGGGTGTAATGAAGTTAGACTTCATTGGGAGCCTTCAGCGACAGAGTGGGGGGGTCGAAACGGGTCGCTGGCGAACGGGCGCCAGCGAGAGGGACTGGGAGCGCTCAGACGTTGTTGAACTGGCAAGTGAGACTTTTACTGAAGCAGTGAGTTTTTGGGTAAAAAGGCGAATTGTGAGCGAGGCGTAATATTGGGAAAGAAGCGAGGAATAATATTTAGTAAAGGTATTTACGGGTTAAATTAGACGGGTTAATTTGGTGGGTTTTGGATTGTTTTGGGTTTGGAAGTTTTCTCCTCAAAACGTGCGGCACGTGGGTTTTGAGGTTAGAATTCCGACAGGGGTTTTCAGGGGGCCCGAAGGGTGTTCTGGGGAGGAACTACCCACGCGGAGTTTGCGTTGGGTGTTACCGGCGAATGGTTCTAGGGTGTAAGTGTCAAAATTAATACATTTGGTAGTAACTTGTTTTATGTTTTAGCTGAGCAATAAACCGGCCCGGACGGGATTTAAATTATTTTGTTCGTTTCATTCAATTCTCCTGGCATTGCGTTTCCTAGTACAATCCCTGCTATCCTTCACTAGCTACTCGGCCCGGTGTCGTGGATACTGGATCGTAGAATTGCACAGCAGCTAATTAGTTGGTGTGTAAATAACAGAGACAACTGTATAAAATCTGGCGCCCGAGCATTCTAACATCTAAGGGGAGCGCTAGAGCCCCTTCACGGAAAGGGTCGTCACAAATTGGCGCCCGAGCAGGGACTTATTTAGCTGACTAGGAAGTGCACGAATAGTGCAGTGTGAAACGAGGTTTGTTGTGTCAGTGGGTGTCTTTTGTTGGGTTGTGGGGTAATTGCGGCCGTGTAGTGTGGCGTTGGAAGGCTACTGCGGCTGGATTGTCGTAGTGGGGCCCCAAACCGCTACAGGGTCGGACTTGCCCATTTGGTGGGCCCACAAATTTCGACAGGGCCGGACTTGCCCATTTGGGGGGCCCAAATTGTTGAAGTTTTGGTGTCCTTTCTGTGTTAATAAGTTTTTATTTAGAAAAGCCGGTGGAGAGGGGCGACTGAGCCGCGGATTATGGGGAAAAGACGCAACTCCACGCCAACCCTGCAGGTTCCAACTACTGTGGCCACCACTATGGGCGATACCATTCAGTGGTTGTACGGGTTGCAGAAGCCGGCGTTGGTGGCGGAAGCGCTGAAATTTCAGCTGAACGCGCAAGGGACCGTGGAGGAGCTGAAACGCCGGATCAGCGTGTACTTGCTAGATGGAATTGTAAGCCCTGCAGTTCCACCCCGGACGCTGGCGCCAGTGTGGCCAGGTCCCGCCGAAGCGACGCCTACCGATAACTTGGGGGCGCGGACAGTGGAGGAGGAGACCCCAACTGGGTCGACAGAGGGCCCGAGGCCTGTTAACCCGAGTGGGGGAAAGCGATTGACTTCCCAGGTGGTCCGCCAATGGGCTGTGCGGTTTGATGGGAAGTCTGACCCCGCCGCGTTCCTGGAACGGCTGAGCGACATATGTCGACTTGACGGGTACGCCGACCCAACTCAGCTGATCCCGGTTATGACGGAGTTGCTGGATGGGACAGCGTTATTGTGGTACCGCAATAACGTGGAAGAGTGGCACACATGGCCCGAGTTCCAGGAAGCTTTCCGACAACAATTCTTGGGAAGCCACTACGAGATCCGACTCGAAATGGAAATTACCAGTCGAGTCCAGCGGTATGGAGAATCGGGGGCCGATTACATCATCGCCGTGCAAACGTTAATGCGACGACATGGGGCCATGAGTAAGGAGCGGCAACTCTACTGGCTGCACCGAAATTTACGCCCGGAATACCAGGCTTACATCCGTCCTCAGGATTTTCACACCATAGCGGAGCTGTCGGCGATGGTACGCCAATTCGAAGGTTTACCGAAACCCAACACCAGCTCGTACGGACCCACCGTCCGTACTGGCTCCCCCGCCCCGCGCAGTCCGTCTCCTTCGCGTTTGGAAGGAAATTCCGGAAATAGTGCGCGAAGGGTCGCGTTCCAGACTACACTGACATGTTGGCAGTGTGGGGAAAGTGGACATATGCGATCGGAATGTCGCAACCCCCGGAAACTGATTTGTGGCCAGTGTGGTCGAGAAGGGGTATCGGCCCGCGATTGCGGATGCCGGTCGGGAAACCAATAGGGAACGATTCGACAGGGCCAATCGAACCGTTCCCGGTGTATTGCCCGTCATCAGCCGCCATGCACCCAGACCCCCGATTATTTGTGCAAACGCACGTTGAAGGCCAAGAATTCTTGGCCCTACTCGACACGGGGTCTGTGTTTTCATACGTCAGCACCACGGTGGTACATCGGTGTCCCAGCTTGGTGATGCAGCCCGTGGGCCATTCGGTCCGTTTGGCCAATGGAAACGTCATCGTTGCGCAAGGGATGTATGACGTGAAGCTGGTGGTTGGTACTAGGGAGTGCCAACAGACGTTTCGGCTGTTACCGGATCTGGCCAATGACATCATTTTTGGGATGGACTTCATAGCGGTGCATCCACAACTACTTTGCCGGAAGTTGGGGGTCGATTTACCTTTACTCCCTCTACCAGCTACGTCTCCCGCCATCATGGACATGGCTCCTCAAGCGGACGCGCTCACCGGTGAGGAACAGGGATTTTTGGAGCGTTTCCTTCGAGACGAATTGCCCCAATTCGACAGAGTGGCCGGGACGACACAGTTGGTGACGCACGCGATCCGACTGGTCAACACTGCGCCGATCAAACAGAGGTACCGTCCGCAGAATCCCCGTATGCAAGCCGTGATCGACGAGGAAGTCGACGAAATGCTGCGACAGGGTGTGATTGAACCGTCCAAAAGTCCGTGGAGTTCGCCGGTAGTCATCGTTAAGAAGAAAGATGGTAAGCCCCGGTTTTGCATTGATTTTAGGAAGGTCAATGAGGTGACCCAGAAGGATGCGTACCCATTACCTTATATTCAGGCGATTTTGGATAAGCTCCGGGGGGCCAGGTACATATCCAGCCTGGACCTGAAACAGGGCTACTGGCAGATCCCATTAGCCCATGCCAGCAAACCCATCACAGCGTTCACCGTACCAGGACGCGGCCTATTCCAGTTCCGCGTTATGCCGTTTGGGTTGCATTCGGCGCCCGCTACCTTTCAACGTCTTCTAGATCGGATTTTGGGTCCAGAGATGGAGCATCGTGCACTGGCGTACCTCGATGACATCATCGTGTTGGGTAAAACTCTGGACGAGCATTTGGGCAACTTAGCGGAGGTGTTTCGCCGGTTGAGATCGGCAAACTTACGTCTGAATCCCGAGAAGTGTAAGTTTGGGCAGCGGTCGGTGAAGTATTTGGGCCACGTTGTTACGGAGGCGGGAATCCACACCGATCCTGACAAGGTCGCCGCCATCCTCGAAATTCCGGCACCACACCATTTGAAAAGTTTGCGGCGATTTTTGGGCGTAGTCTCCTGGTATCGGCGATTTATACCAGAGTTTTCCACCATAGTGGCGCCACTAAACTCACTACTCAAGAAGAGTCAACGGTGGCAGTGGACCGACGCACAGGATACTGCGTTCGTCCGGTTGAAGCAGTGTTTGACTCAGGCGCCTGTACTAATTTGCCCTAATTTTTCAGTGCCTTTTGTCCTTCAGACCGATGCTTCCGATCATGGCCTGGGCGTGGCCCTGACACAGACGATTGACGGAGCGGACCATGTAGTTGCCTATGCTAGCCGGACGTTGTCTACCCCAGAGCGTAATTACTCTGTCACCGAAAAGGAGTGTCTGGCTATTGTCTGGGGGATCGAGAAGATGCGGCCTTACTTGGAGGGATACCGGTTTACGGTGTTAACCGATCACCAGTCGCTGCGCTGGCTACACTCGATTAAGAGTCCAGCGGGGCGGCTGGCTCGTTGGAGCATTTTTCTCCAACAATTTGATTTTGAGATTCAGTATCGTAAAGGCGTACTGAATCGATTAGCCGACGCACTTTCTAGGGACCCATTGCCAATCCGCCGTCCGGAGGGTGACTCTGCCGAATTGGGCCCGACGCCGGAGTCCACTTGTGCGTGGTATTTGGGCAAGTTGTCGGAGGTGCAGACGAGACCGGAAGCTTTCCCGGATTTCTGTGTTCGAGAGGGAAGGTTGTATCGTCACTTTTGGGAGGCAAAAGACTTGCGTGAAGTCGAGCTGGCCGATCCATGGAAACTGTGTGTTCCAAGTGACAGGCGTCGTCAACTGCTCATTGAGAATCACGATGCACCTACCGCCGGTCACCTGGGGGTCGCGAAGACTATTGCGCGAGTCGCCGACAAGTATTATTGGCCGGGGATGTTTCGGGACATTACTAAATATGTCCGACATTGTTTAGTGTGTCAGCGCTACAAACCTAGTCAACAGCAGACCCCGGGGAAAATGCAGCCGTCGGTTTGTTCGGAACCATG
This sequence comes from Cryptophagus acutangulus, assembly GCA_963556235.1. Lineage (NCBI taxonomy): Eukaryota > Metazoa > Arthropoda > Insecta > Coleoptera > Cryptophagidae > Cryptophagus > Cryptophagus acutangulus. Next base: position 1,045,789 of record OY744564.1, read on the forward strand.
GGACACCGTTAGTACGGATCTGATTGGCCCGCTGCCTAAATCGGCTAAAGGCAATCGATTTATTGTGATCTTCCAGGATAGGTTCACGAAATGGGTTCAGTTTCGTGCCCTTAGAACTGCCACCGCTCGGAACGTAACTCAAGCGCTGTTTGAGGAGGTCATCTGCCGGTTTGGTTGTCCGAGAACTGTGTTGAGCGATAATGGGGCTCAGTTTACAAGTCGACTGTTTAAGGAGATGGTCAAGTCATCTGGAGGCCAACACCGCTTCACGCCACCATACACCCCGCAGGCAAACCCCGTTGAACGAGCTAATCGGACATTGAAAACGATGATCGCGCAGTTTTGCGAAGGCGACCATCGACGGTGGGACGTGCACTTACCGGACTTCATGCTGGCATTGAATAGTTCCAAGCATGAATCCACGGGTTTCACTCCGGCAATGTTGAATTTTGGCCGGGAACTACAACTACCTAGCGCGGTGGAACGTGGAGATGCCGCCCTGGGGAGCGAGGGTTCGGGAGATGAGCCTGCGCACCTAAGCCGGTTGGGAAAACTTCGGGAGACGTATGAGCTAGTGCGACTAAAATTAGGTCGGGCTTTTGATTCCCAGAGTCGCTATTATAATCTTCGGCGACGCGACTGGAAATGCCATTTGGGGGATAGGGTTATGAAGGTGGACCATCATTTGTCATCGGCGGCCGGTGGCTTTGCCGCCAAGCTAGCCCCAAAGTATTCTGGTCCTTACACCATCACGCGGGTGCGCTCTCCGGTGGTTTACGATTTGCGGGATGCGACGGGTAAACGACTTCTACGGGTGCATGTGAAGGACCTTAAACCAGCGCATGAGGGTGACGTATTGGGGGATTAAAGTGTCTTTGTGTGGTATTGTGGTCGTATCGGTGTCTATGTGTTTGTGTATCTGTAGGTAACGGGAATGTGGGCACGTTTGGGGAACTGGTGGTATGATAGTCTAATTGTTTTTGTTTTAGATGTCAAGTTCAGACGAGGACACGTTGGTCCTCTATTGGACGGCCTCCGAAGGGGAGATCGAGGCCGAACCCGAGGAGGCAGAAGCGGCTACACCGGTGGCAGTAGTAGCCCCCCCGCCGCCGGTCTTGTCGACGGTGGGCAAAGTCGATCCGGAGGCTTGTTGGAGGTGCGGCGTTTACGGGCACCACCGCCGGGACTGCCCCAGCCCGCAGCCAGAGGGGCAAAAACGGTGCTCGGCGTGCGGGAGGCCCGGGATGAGCCTGCTCTGCCGCTGCCGAGGGGGCGAACGTCTCCGGACTCGTGCCGCGGCCCGCGAACACGCGCATTCCGCGCTGTTCCGCGAGTCATTTGAGGTTGTTGAGGGGGACCTGCGTCAGGCGTGCTGGCAGTGCGGCGGGTTTGACCACTTGCGCCGGGACTGCCCGAACCCTTTCAGGGCGTTCTGTTCCCGGTGTGGGCGCGTCGGGACTCTGTCCCGCGACTGCCGATGCCCACCGCTTCGTTGGAACTGGTACGTAGGCATCGACATTTTCTATTCGGTGGTCCCGCAAACTCCGCGGGAGTGTTAGTCTAAAGAGGGAGGGGTGTAATGAAGTTAGACTTCATTGGGAGCCTTCAGCGACAGAGTGGGGGGGTCGAAACGGGTCGCTGGCGAACGGGCGCCAGCGAGAGGGACTGGGAGCGCTCAGACGTTGTTGAACTGGCAAGTGAGACTTTTACTGAAGCAGTGAGTTTTTGGGTAAAAAGGCGAATTGTGAGCGAGGCGTAATATTGGGAAAGAAGCGAGGAATAATATTTAGTAAAGGTATTTACGGGTTAAATTAGACGGGTTAATTTGGTGGGTTTTGGATTGTTTTGGGTTTGGAAGTTTTCTCCTCAAAACGTGCGGCACGTGGGTTTTGAGGTTAGAATTCCGACAGGGGTTTTCAGGGGGCCCGAAGGGTGTTCTGGGGAGGAACTACCCACGCGGAGTTTGCGTTGGGTGTTACCGGCGAATGGTTCTAGGGTGTAAGTGTCAAAATTAATACATTTGGTAGTAACTTGTTTTATGTTTTAGCTGAGCAATAAACCGGCCCGGACGGGATTTAAATTATTTTGTTCGTTTCATTCAATTCTCCTGGCATTGCGTTTCCTAGTAGAATCCCTGCTATCCTTCACTAGCTACTCGGCCCGGTGTCGTGGATACTGGATCGTAGAATTGCACAGCAGCTAATTAGTTGGTGTGTAAATAACAGAGACAACTGTATAAAATCTGGCGCCCGAGCATTCTAACATCTAAGGGGAGCGCTAGAGCCCCTTCACGGAAAGGGTCGTCACAAATATTAATTTTCCGTTTATTCTTAATGGTAACACTGGGATTCTTAAATTACGTGGCGGCAAAACAGAACATTTTATAATACCATTCAATTTATCATTTAATGTGGGACAATCTTCGCCTATGTAAATTTTTGGATGACCTATAGGATATTTACCGTACTTATTTATGTATGGATATAATGAACATACATCGTAATAAAATATTTTTTCATCATTTTCGCAAATATATAATGATTTAATAGTTTCTACGCGACCTCCATAAAATGCATCTCGTGGGTTTAATGGTTCAACCGGTAAATTTTGCGTATTAACAATTTTTTTTAGATCAGCATTATCTAGTAACATTTCATTAAATTTACATTCCCACATTTCTTCAAGTTGATATCCCGCTTTTCTATACATCTCGATTTTATTTATTGTGTTTTCGTACCGAATTTCAAACGTATCATTATATTTTAATATTTCAACATCCCGATTATTTGGAAAGCAAGATTTGCAACCATGAAAAAAACAACCTTGAAATTCAAAAATTGTATTATTAGTTTCACAATACCCATCTACTTTACGGCCAAGAATTCGCCTTTCTTTACCATTTTCGGTAGAAATTATTCGTATATTTCTTGTATGTTCAATAAATTTGAGCCACAATAATGACTTAAACGAAAATTTATCACTTTTTCTATATCCACCATGTGGCATTATACCAATAGTATTTTGTATAAGATAATTCTGTCTAAATACGTACATGCAACTGCTTGCAATTGTAATGTATTTACGAAACACATCTACATTATTTTCATTTAAAAAAAGTTTTCTAAATTTTATACATGTGGATTTTAAAATGGTAACATCGTTTATACAATACATAATTAACTCGTTTTTAAAATTAAAAGTGTAATTTGATTGATGTAAATTTTCATACCAAATATTGAAAGTTTTTTTTTTCATTTATTGACATTGATTCACAACCATAAAATTTCTTATCTGGTAAAGTTCCATTATATTCTAAATTTTTCATTTTATTAAAAAAATGCGGAAAGTATCCTTTTTCTAATCCATCAATATTGAAGGTTTTTGGTAACTTTGAAAGAGCCATTGGAAAAAAATTTAAAGAATCAATAAATTTAACACCCGATTGAAGTTCAATAAGTAAAATTTTATTACCATTCATTAAAACTTTTGGTATGTATTCTAACTCGTTCAATATATACTTTAAAATAAATTGGCCATCGTATGATTTAAAATTATGTGCAAACACAATTACTTCTTTAAAAATTTGTCTTGGTAATTTACACAAATAGTCCATAAAATATTTTACAGGGTGATTTTGATAAAATATATGTTGACGTATACCACACATATTACATATATTTGTAACATCTTCAAAACACTTATAACAACATTGTTGTGCTACACATAGAATTGGTACATGTTCAAATAAATTGTTTTTTGTTTCATTTTTTATATACAATTCCTGCGTACATTCTAACTCAAAGAAAACATATAGTGTGTTATCTGAAAAAGAATGCCTGTTGATTTTAATTTTTTGCATGTAGCACAAATGATTTGAATCTACATGCTTTTTACAAATTTTACAAAAAATAAAATTGCATTTATGTCTATATTCACTATCTACTCTATAGACTTTTCTACATTCTTTACAATATTTGATACCCTCACAAATAGTACCATTTGAAAAATATTTTTGGGTTATGTGTATACTGTAACATTCATCACCATAAAAATTTCGGTTACATAAATTACAAAAGACAATTTTATTGGAAGAATTGTGTTCTTAATAACATTTTGTACAAGCTATTAAACAACGATGACGACCGTGTTGATTATAACTTATGTTACAACTTCTACAATAATAACCAGTATTAGTAAAACCTGTAATTTTTGTAATTAAATTGTAATGATTAATTTCCTCCGAGTAAACAATATCGATGTGTTTAGCATTTACATTACTTGATTGACCTTTAAATAATATTACTTTTGATGTAATCCCTGAAAATACAGTTATTATAAATTGGTCTTTTAAATAATTTTGAAATTTTATAATGGTTTCCAAAGTTGCTCCATTTTCATTTATTTCGATTTCAGATTTTGTACATAAATCTAATGCACAAGATTTCTGTAAACTTTCATTTTTACGCATTTTAATAAATTTAATTTTATCGGTATGATTAGTAATACCTAGTACTAATGAACGAACAAAACATAAATTATCGGAATTTTGAACCACTACAATACATCGTTTTTTAAGCAATATTCGGTAAATGGTAAAAAAATATTTACCACGTCCTTTAGGTGTTTTAGTATAACAAAAATTTACTAGTAATGGTGAAGAATTGGGTCCCACAATAAATTCGTTGTTACTTTGAACAATCTTCGTTAAAGCATTAAATATAACATCGGATGTCAAATTTATGGCATTTCTATAAGACATTCCTATAGGTCTATCTGGTGAACTAACAGAAGAAATTTCCAAACATACTTTGTCGTGGTCTTCTACGCCGTATCGATTTTTCAAATATTGTAGAATCTCGTCAAATGTTGATTGAATCCATTCGTTTAATGTTTGTGAAGATAAGTCGGGATGTAGGGATACCGAAACTTGTGTCCACCCCAAGTGAAAACGTCTACTTATATTTTCCGAAACACTTAGTACTTTAAAATTACGATTCTCCATATTTATTTTAGTTGTTGATACTAAACGCTAGATCAACAGAATTCCCGACATCCGCAATTATAGTTACAAAAGTTGAATCAAAAAGATCCAACTGCTCATCGGATATTTCTTCAGAGACACGTTTTGGCAGATACACTGATTTGTAGCCCTCTTCCAAATCAGCAATCACGGTTCGCCCATATCTTGTTGTGATGGACCTTAGTTTATCAATTTTATATTTCTTCCCTTTATCGAGGGACTTTATTGATACCGTTTCACGAATTTTTAATGAACTGTTTATTTTATTAAATAATTCTTGGGACATTGTTACTGTAGTATGTACGGTGTATGTAGTATTAACACTAGTTACGTATAGAAAATCCTTGCCTATTTATACATAGTTCAATAAAAATGCAAGATACTTTTACATTGTAATTTATTTTAAGTGAATCATAACTAGCAATTATTTTTAACGAGTATCTTCGATAAATGCATAAAACCACTTTCAAATAAAAAAGCTTCGCCTACTCATACGTCTATTGTTATTGTTTCCCACATATATATTCTGTAAAAATCTATTCCTTACATACAATAACATTTTTATAGGTATAAAACTAGCAATTATTGTTAACGAGTATCTTCGATAAATGCATAAAACCACTTTCAAATAAAAAAGCTTCGCTTACTCATACGTCTATTGTACGTAATAAACGTGTTAGTACTTGCAGAATATAATTGTCCACGCTTAACCTTGACCGTGCCAAGGGTAAGGTGCAGGCGAGATGCTAAAAGTGGCAACGTAAGTCCGCCATATTGCGCGGAAACAGAACGTTTAGAAACTCTAAATTATAGTAAAAATATCTGAATGTACCTTATATATAGGAATATTTGATTTTATTTTTGGTAAAACAGTAAAACACTGCTTTAAAAAATCAATACATATGTCATTGAACATGACGTGCATTGTGTTGTGATTTTACATCAACCTGTTGCGGTTATAAACGTGTGATTGTTAATGTAATTAACTCGTAATTAATTATAGGATTGTGTTGTTAAAAAAAGTTCATCTTGTGTTCTATGATAAAAAATGTACATCAAGACGAATAAATATTGGACTCTTTGGTATGAGTATGAACTTGACAATGTGTAACCAAATAATAAATAATATAATAACAAATCGATTTCTATTGTATTTATATTTGGTATTTATTTTACTTTGTATTTATATTTTGTATATTGTATATTTTGTTGATGTTATTAAAAAAAAACCATAAAAAAAACGTTTTTGTTATATTTTATTGTTAAACTCCCAAACTAACAACTAAATGTATACAGAATATGATGGAATGAAGGTCGACCGCGTTGCCATCTATTAACATGTAGTTTTCACTTTTTTACTTAGATGTTTTGTGGTCTCCACGCTTCCGGTAGGGTTTGGATCGCATGTTGTCTCTCAGGACTCTCTGGAGGGCCCTTTGCTCCAATACTATATTGTTACAACTCGGATCCAGGTCCAATGACCAATCTTCGTCGCAGTGGACTTCTTTTGGCGGATTTGGTTGGTTGTCGCTCAGCTGGAACCAATGGAGCGGAGCCATCATTTTCTCTATGTCTTGATTTGGATCCGGTTTGGATTCCGGGTGGTTTGCACACTTTCTTCTGTGCTGTGCCATACGGTATGGTAGCACTTTATGGTTAGGATTATATTCACATTCGATTAGTTCGTCCATGGCTCAGTTGGATACTTAATTTGAGTCTATCTTGTCTGTCTTTATATACAATGTTAATGTTTTTTGTTTTGGTTTTCCGTGTGTAATTATTCGTCGTCTTTCTATTGTGTGCATATTAAATCTTAAATTACAATCTAACATTGCACAAATAACAATACATCTTTGCAGGTGGTGGTCCGTCAGGGGCGTCGCCTTCTTGTGAAAAGTAATGCTGTAGACATGGTAATTTTTTTTGCAGGCTTTCGTTATTTTTGAGGGATACAAGAAGATGTTCCCAAACGTCTAGTAATTCTGTTGATCTTGCACACTCAAGTCAATATTGTAACGGAAAGTATTTTAAATCGTTAATATTTATTTTATATAATGGAACACCATGAACACTATGAAGTAAAATTACTTCACCAATTTTGTCTTGTACATGTGACATATTCTTTGTAAACTAACTTAAATTGTAGATTAAACGTATAGTTATACTATAGTCATATTTTTTTCAACAAGTAAATTTCTATTTGAGTTAAAAAAAGCCTGTCAATAAACACGTTTTTGTAAAATTGCGCGCCAATATAGTCTAAAGATGTATTTTCAAATTGTGTTGATTTACCGTTTTCAATTTTTATAAATAAATCTTCAGTAATTATTTCGTTCTCATAAATATTAACACAAATCCACATGACATTATCAGGTAGTTCTACAATTTCTTTAGATTCATCTAAAAACCAAATTTCCAGATTTCTTGATTTAATATTAAATTCTTTAATTATTTTTGCATTAAACACAAAACGAATATTTACAAACAAAACACAATAGTCTTTGTTCATAGCTGAATAACTACTGAATTTCGTTTAAATTTATCCATGAATTGAATTTTGTATCCATTCCCAGCCATTTCACATAAGCTTTTTTCCCTTTTTTTCTTAAAATTTTCTGGACCAAATATATATCGGGATAATTCGTCTTTTGTAACTCCTGTTCGTAAAATGCACCCTCAACATTTGTGTTCAGAGTTTATAAGTTATAGGATTCGGTTTTTGAATTTTTTCAATAATAAACAATTCATTTGTCCAGTTTTGTGTGTAAGACTTATCGAAAATACTTTTATATTTACTTATACGAACATAATCTCCTACCGAAAACTTTGGTTTGGTACCCACTTTAACATTAAAATATACACGTTTATAAATTTCCTTTATTTACAATCATATATGTAATGACGCAGTTTCTGTATTTTTGAAAGTTTGAAAATGATACATTGTTGATTTTTACTTTCCTCTCTAGGGTGGAAAGTGTTCACTTTCCACCCAAGAGAAGACTTTCCAACCTTGAATTTCCATAGAACCAACACAATAAAACGAAATTACCAGCTTGATATTGATCGGAATTTTGTTTTAATGTTGGTTTGACAGTTCAAAACTTCAGAAATTTAAATTTATTATCAATTATTTTTAATTTTATGTATAATTGTAAATAAAATAGTATACAAACCTCGGTGGAAAGTTTCATTTCTGTCTCGAGAAATAGTTGACCTCGGCGCTTCGCGCCTCGGTCAACTATCTTATCTCTCGACAGAAATGAAACACTTTCCATCTCGGTTTGTAATATACTATTATTCACAATCGTTATTGTAATGTTGTGATTACCAACGATTTAGAGGTCGGGAAGTTGAACATTACATACCTAGGTTCGTAATACTGTCAAATAATAAATATGATTGTTTGACACTTGCAACAGTAGAATTTACACAAGTATTTAATGTATTTCGCTATTTCCACACTTTTAATTACATTTAAAGATTAATCTAGTCCAACAGCACAACAAATTAATGAACTATCGTAAAAAACAACACGCAACACTGTATTATTGTTTTGAACTGGAGTTTTGACAACGGCAATTTCACTCCAGATTTGCTGATCGAAAAGTGCATTTCCACCACGGTCGAAAATGTGTTTTTATTCATACATTTTTAATTATTTTTTTGATAATAAATTGTTCGATTGTGAATAAAATAGTATACATACCTCGGTGGGAATTTCATTACAGCCTCGCGCTTATATCTGACCTCGAGACTTCGCCTCTCGGTCAGATATTAGCCCTCGGCTGTAATGAATATCATTCCCAACTCGGTTGTAATATACTATTTCATTCTTACTATTCACATTTACAGGTTTCATCTGTATTGTAGAATGCTTTCGATTATTATAATTTGTAACCTTTTTTTTTAATATATCTGTCCACTTGTATTTTCCACGATTACTGAATGCTTTATACAAATCATGTTTTATTGTGCGAATAACCCGCTCAGCCATAGATGCTCATAGATGCTTTTATTGTTGAGTAAGTGGAATATTGATTAATATTATTTTCTTCACATAATTTCTGAAATGGTTTGTTCCAAAATTCACGGCCATCGTCCGTTTGTAAATTACGTGGAGTTTTGGGTGATTCTTTTAAAATGTCTTTCATTGCCTTTGTAACTTCTTCTCCATTTTTATTTTTAAGCGGTCTGGCCCACAAAAATTTACTAAAGCAATCTAAAACAACTAAAATGTATTTAAAACCGCGGTTTTCTTTTGCAAAAGGTATAAACATAGCCAAATCGGCTTGCCACAAATCATATATTCCTTTTAATACTGTATTACGACGAGGAAACTTTTTTCGTGCTAATTTATGAATTTCATCCACAACACCCTTCTTAGTCATTATAATATTAAATTTATACTGATTATAGGTAATAATAAAACATTAATATATACACATTAATTGTAATGTAATTAATAAATGAAAAATGTCATACAAGTTTTTGTTTTGTACATTGACATATTTCATATTAACAGCATCTTCAGGTTGTACGGGGTCAGGGACATTTTTTAATAATATATTTTTTGTATTAAATTGAGCAATACGAACTTTTGTGTTTATTAAATCTTCAACAAATTTTTTATTGGCGGCATCATCAGGTTCTATTGGTGAAAGAACATTTTTTATGCGATTTTTTTTTCCATCTAATTGTTGTGATTCATATTTTTTTAGTTGGTTTTCAACGTATTTTTTGTCAACAAATTGTTTCAATTTTTTAATTAGATCTAATTTAATTTCTTTGTTACGCTGATCAACAAATTTTACATTGACCAAGTCTTCCGGATTTAAAGGCGAAGGTAAGTTTTTTATTGATAAATTCTTCGCATCGAGTTGACCTTGACTTTGTGCACAGTATACTTTTACATATTCTGTTGTTGCATAATTTTGAATGTTAATATCTGAAATCTTGTCTGTGACGTATTTTTTATTGACTGCATCATTAGGTTCTATGGGGTCAGCGACATTTTTTATAGCTTTCTTTTTTGCATCTAAATATGGTGTGTCAACATGTTTTTGAATTATCATTTCCACTTGTTTAATTTCATTATTCAAAAGTTCATCATGTTTCACTTTCACGTAATTTTCAATTGATTTTTTATGTTGATTTATTAATTCTTCACCAAAATTTTTATTTGCTGCATCATTGAGATTTATAGGTGATTTAACATTTATAATTTGCATTTGTTTTGCATCTAATTGCTTACTATCATGAGTTTTAAACATTTTATCTATAGTATTTACATCAACGTATTTTTTTGTTTTATTATCTATAAATTTATTAGTATCTTTATTTATTTGTTTTGCAGCCGATTCAATCTTATCTTCAACAAATTTTTTATTTACTGCATCCAACGGATCTACTGGTAATGGTACATTTTTCACACTTCTGTTCTGAACATCTAATTGATTTTCGTCATTTACATGAAATGACCAAAACGAATTTGATTGTAATTTTCCTATTTGTTCAAGAATATAATTTTCTACAAATTCTTTTGATGCAAAATTTTTAATATTTATATCATATTCTGCTTGTTCTAAAAATTTCATTACAAATTTTTTATTCACTAATTCATCAGAATCAACCGCATCGGGTACATTTTTTATTTGTTTATTTTTTGCATCTAGTGGTTCTTCTTTTATTTCCTTAATTGTATTTTCAATGGGTAACAATTTTTTGTTTATTAGTTCATCGACATTTACATTCACTTCTTTCAATGTTGCATAATTTTTCTCATAAACTTGATCTACTTGATCATTAACATATTTTTTGTTCGCAACGTCTTCGTCGTTAATTGGTGCGGGTACATTTAGTATTTGATTTTTCTTTGCATCCAACTGTTTATTTTGTAAAAGTTCTAGTTGACTGTTTAAATATTGTTTATCAACGCAATTTTGCATTTTATTGTTTAAAAGTTTTTCATATTCAATTTTTAACTTTTGATCTAAATCATTAATTTGATTATTAACGTATTTTTTATTGGTTGCATCTTCAGGGTCAATTGGTTCTAAAACATTCTTAATAGTTTTGTTTCCACCATCGAGTTGTATATTTTTTAACAAGTTCTCAACCAAAGATTGATCAATTTGTTTTATTGGTCCAATTTTAGCAAATTTCCCAATTTGTTCTAAAACATATTTCTTGTTTGCGGCATCTTCCTCCTCAACTGGTATTGACACATTTTTTATCGTTTTGTTTTTTGCATCTAATTGGGTATCTTTAGTTATATTATTAATATAATCTTTTGTAGCACAATTCTCAATAATCTTAAGAATTTGATCATCTACATATTTTTTGTTTGTTACATCTTCGTCATAAGTGGGTAGAGGTAAGTTTATTATAGATTGCTGGTTAGCATTTAATTGCTTGTTTTCGTATTTTTTTAGCTCATTTTCAAACAGTATTTTATCAACACAATTTGCAGCTTTTTCCTCGCACATTTTAATATTTTCATTTTTAGCATGTTCTATTTGTTCTGTTAGATATTTTTTATTGACGGCATCTTCAGGATCAACTGGTTCTAAAACATTCTTAATTGTTTTGTTTCCACCATCAAGTTGATCAATTTGTTTTACCTGTCCAATTTTAACAAATTTATCAATTTGCTCTAAAACATATTTTTTGTTTGCGGCATCTTCCTCTTCAACAGGTATTAACACATTTTTTATTGTTTTGTTTCCAGCGTCTAATTGTGTAACTTTAGTAATATTATTAACATAATCTTTTGTAGCACAATTTTCAGCAATTTTATGAATTTGATCATCTATATATTTTTTATTTATTACATCTTCGTCATAAGTAGGTTGAGGTAGGTTTATTATTGGTTGATGGTTAGCATTTAATTGTTTGCTTTCAATTTTTTTTTATCTGATTTTCAAACAGTATTTTATCAATACCATTTGCTACTTTTTCCTCACACATTTTAATATTGTCGCTCTTAACCTCCTCTATTTGTTCTGTTAGATATTTTTTATTGACGGCATCTTCCGATTCAGTTGTCGTTAAAACATTAATTATGTTTTTATGTTGAGCATCTAGTTGTTTATTATGTAAATCGTTTAAAGATTGATTTACATAGTTTTTGAGTGATTGATCAAGAGGAAGAAACTAATCTTTAATTAATTTTGCAGTATTGATTTTTTCCGTACTTATTTGTTTCATTAAATATTTTACGTTTACAACGTCCGTTTCAGATATAGGAATTTTAACATTTTGTATAATTTTGTTGTCGGCATCAAGATTTCCATCTTTTGTATACTTTATAGGATGGTGTGACGTTTTTTCATCAACATATTTTTTATTGACAGCGTCATTATTCTCCGTAGGGTCACCAATATTCACAACGCGTTTATTTTGAAAATCACTAGTATGTTCATAAAATTTTTTTTCAGTTAATTTTATTTGTTTATTGAGATACGATACATTTACTGCATTGCCTTCAGAAATAGGTGATCGCAGATTTTTTATTATTTTTCCTCTGGCACTAAATTGTCCACTTTGAGTTGACACCAACGGAATTGTCATTGTACTACTAATTGTGGGGGTCACATTTGTTCGTAACCGTTTATTTTCAGTGATAATATTTCCAATTGTGGGGGTCACATTTGTTCGTAACCGTTTATTTTCAGTGATAATATTTCCATGTTTACGTTTAACATGTAAACCAACATGATGTCCAAACTTATCGATAGGCATGTTTATACTGAGATAATCTGATCATGTTTATGTAATTATACCACATTCTTTCAATTCAATTCAATTCAATTCAATTCAATTCCTCAATAATTGATACAATCTCATTTTGAACAGCCGTATTTCCTGCAAGTTGGGCCCCATATAACAATTGTAGTCGATCCACCAATTCGTTAGGATTATCCCAGTAGGAAAATTGAATTTTGGAGTTTGGAACAATATTTTTCATAATACTACCACCAGTAGGCGCTGAATGCAATCGACGCTTCGCTAAAGAAGGAAATAATTTGCTAATAATATTGAGGTATTTGAATCCCTTATTAGATTTATATTCTAGCATCGGGATTGTAATTTATTTTGTGGGCGTTCGTTGTTCTTAAAATTTCACCATATCGATGTTTATCTTCATATGTATACTCGCTTGGAGATTTTAAAAAAATCAATTCGTACAATCCTTCGGTTCCTTTAAATTTTCTTCCCACAATTACAATATCGTCACCATTAAATGTAAATTCTTGGTTACCCGTCCACCAAGTTCCTGTAGCAGGTTCATATCGTACTCCGTACACATTATCGGTCAGACGTGTTGTATCAGAAATTAATAGTTTTATGTAACGCTTTGGAAGCGGATTAAGATTTTCTAGAAATTTCTCGTCAATTAGTTGACAACCTTCTGTAGTTGAGTACAATTCACAAACTGAGTCCATCGTCACTTCATTAGGGTCATCGGTCTCACTATTAGCTATTACTTCTAAATTCAAAAATTCAGGAATTTTAGTTGCGTTCATTGTAGATGTAAAAAAAGAAGAGTCAGAAATTCCTTCTTCGCCCTTGAGACTTCTATTAAAATATGGTCTTTGTTTAGTACTTTCTTTTTTCGGTGTTGATTGAAAAACGGTTTTTTCATCTTCATCTTTAGGTTTTACTTTTTTTTTACATGTTTTACAAGCTCCTTTAAAGGGTCCACAAAGGGTTTAAAACTACTTTTAATATTATGTTGACTTTCAATGTTGCCGCGTTTCAATGATTTGAATTTTTTTCGAATGTTTTTAGTAGTCTTAAGTAACTTAAGTTTTATCGTATCTCTATTCGACGACATTGTCAACACTGAAACAAATGAAGACACTCAGGGTATTATAAACTTATCAAAACCAATTCTATATCGACCATTATTCAATTCGCTTTCTTTGTCAATAACTAAAAAGCCATATTGTGTTTGCCAACACAATTTACATAATGATTTAAATTCGTTCATATTCATGTCTAGTGCAACAAATTCATCATATATGTGTTTAAGATTAATGTCATCTTGTTTAAAAATTATTAAAAAATTGGCGTTATCTCTAACCAATTGTTTCGGAATTCTTGTATATGTTTGACAAAGATAGAAACAGTCAATTTTATAGTGACGTCCAAAACTAAAATAATCACGAATTACACTTTGTGGTGAACATGCTACATCGTCAAATATAAATATTGAATTTGGTTGGCGTCATAACGTCATCAGTATTATCAAACATTTTTATTTCCATACCATTTATAGATTCAATAATATTCTGTAATATTTTGTATTTTGGTTGATTAAGTGTTTTTCCGATAATGTATATATTTTATAATTTTAATCCTTCCGGATGTTCCAATAGACTTATCAAAACATTCGTTTTACCACACCCGCTGCTTCCAACAATTAAACATCTATTACAGTTTTTTACCAAACGGCCGTGTTTTGGTAACATTTGACTATCGCATACATAGTCGTGATTAGTCACCGTTAGTGATTCAGGTTGTTTTATTATACGCATTGTCACATACACTAATAGAAAATTTGAAATACTAATGTATATATTCAAAATAGTATATAATTATATTTGAAACCAAATTTCTATTCAGAACGGTATGATACGTCAAGGTTGTGGAATCGTAAATACTTTAATTAATAAATTACCCTTTGAGTTACATATTTCCGGATATCAGTGGTGCGGACCCGGGACAAAAGTTCAAAAACGTTTACAGCATAACGATAAGGGTATTAATAAATTGGATAGTTACTGTAAAGAACACGATCTTGCGTATTTAAAAAACAAAGACTTAAATTCAAGACATCAAGCCGATAGAATTTTAGCAGATCGTGCTTGGAGTCGTGTAAAGGCCAAATATTCATCATACGGTGAGAAAGTAGCAGCTTGGGGTGTAACCAACGCAATGAAGACCAAGATAAAAACAGGTATGGGCGTTTCAACTAGAAAACATCGTCCAAGAAAAAGAAAGATGAAAAGAAAAATGGTAGCGTTTCGGGCAGCAGTAATGAATCCTGTTAAAAGTGTATTAAACTCAAATAATTTCAAAAATAAAAAAAAACTTGTATTCAAAATCATACAAAGTAGCAAAGGATGCAATTAAGAAAACCGGCGGTAAAAAATTTATTCGACTACCGCGAATTATACCAATTCCAAAACAAGGAGGATTTATAGTACCGTTAATGGCCGGGTTAGCAGCTTTGGGTAGTTTAATCGGTGCCGGAAGTGGTGTTGCAAAAGCTGTTAACGAAGCTAAAGCAGCACGTAAAACCCTAGATGAATCGCATAGACATAACAAACAGATGGAAGCTATAGCACTTGGAAAACAAGGATCTGGACTATATTTTATTTATTTATTTATTTATTTTAAATTGCAACACTCAACAGGACAATACCCAGTTGTAGAGTGAGGTTAAGGATTAGAAAACTGTTATAAAATTTACAAGTGTATATAAAATTATGTAGTAGAGTAGAAAATGTAAATATGCTAAGAATATTAGGTATAGATAAATAGTAAAAATTGTATAACAGGTAAGGAACATAACAAATTGTAAATATAACATAAACATAATATACGTGACACACAAGAAATGACATTTAAATAATTTATGACAATGACAAATAAAAAGCTCGTTTTATATCGGCTTCCGAGCAACAGAACACATCACATACATTACAGACCTCGGTATAGGCTGAGTACATCTGGTAAAGCGGCGACAACAACAATGCATTGGATCGAGGTACGTTCAAATGAAAGGTGCTGTGCAATCTGCTGTTAAATCGTGGTACGCGAAAGTTGATGCTGCTTATCAATTCAGGACAATCATACTTATTGTTGATAAGTTTCAACAGGAACACAGAAAGACTGCATGCTCTGCGTGTACGAAGGTCACTTAACCTAAAACGTTGCAACAAGTCTGTTTGCGGAAATCTTCTCTCAGGGTAAGTTCCAACAGTGCGAAGGTATAGAGCTTTTAGAAAGCGTCGTTGAACTTTTTCTAGAGCGATGATGTGGGTATCGTGAATTGGGGACCAAACACAAGAAGCGTACTCCAACTTTGAGCGGACAAACGAGCAGTAGAGGATTCGTAGCGATTCAACAGACGGGAAATCGCTGGCATTTCGCATGATAAAACCAAGTCGTTTGAATGCTGACGCCGTAGTAGCTTGGATGTGAGGCACAAACGATAACTTGCAGTCAAATACTACACCCAGGTCAGTTACAGTGGTTGGTCTTGACAACACGCTGTCACCAATTTGGTAGTCGAAAATTATAGGGTAACGCGCTTTGGAATACGACATAGCAACACATTTCTGGATGTTTAAAGATAGTTTATTTTCAGTACACCATTTATGAATTCGATTAGTATTCGTCTGCAACACAGAGCAGTCATCCGCGCTCTTGATGGTATTAAATATTTTTAGGTCATCGGCGTACAAAAGATGCTTGACGGTTAGGCCAGGAACTATATCGTTGATGAACAGGTTGAAGAATAGAGGGCCTAAGACAGAGCCTTGCGGGACTCCAGACGACTGGTTGATCAAGCATGATTTATGCCCAAGACATTGCACATATTGGTTCCGGTCGCAAAGATATGACCCCACGAGACCAATCAGACCGCCCGACAGACCCAACGCATCCAATTTAACGAGTAAAAGGGAATGATCGAGTCGGTCGAACGCCTTCGAGAAGTCTGTGTAGATCACATCGACTTGCTCACGGTTATCGATTGCTTCCGAAATGTGCTGGGTTTTGCAGATCAGGTTGGTGGTGGTTGAACGACCTGGCATAAAACCATGTTGATTAATCGTGATTATGTTTCTTGCATGGTGGGAGATGATCTGGTGCATCAGGTATTCAAAAACCTTAGCAAAGTTGCAGATGATAGCGATTGGCCGATAATTCTCTACAGCAGAGCGATTACCCTTCTTAAATACTGGAGTTATTCGAGAGAGCTTCCAAGCAGTTGGAAACAGGGACTTTTTCAATATTAAGTTAAATATGACGGTTAGGGGCCCGCACAAAACGCCGGCACAGTCGTTTAGTACAAAAGCCGGTATGCCGTCCGGACCCATCGTCATATTAGGCTTAATACGTCGAAGTCCCGCAACTACTTCATCCTCTGTAACCTTACTCCAGTATACACTAAGGCTTGATTTGGTAATGTCTGGAATATGCGCAGGGGTCAAGGTGTTCTTAAGAAAACTACCGGAGAAAAATTTGGCAAACGCGTTGACGATGGACTGTGGACTGTCCATAGAAATTTCATTCACAGTCATGGCTGAGGGCATGCCTGGGACCTTTCGCTTTGAGTTGACATATGACCAGAATTTATTGGGGTTTGACTTAATTGTATTATTAATTTGAGAAATATACGTTTTGTGAGCAATATTTATGTCATGTTTAATTTCCCCTCTCAAGCGCTGAAATTGTTGTAAGTCAAGCGGAGAGTTATATTTAGCAACTTTGTTCCGCGTTTTATCCTTTAACTTAATTTTGTTTATGATATTTGAGTTAAACCATGGCGGATAACTTTTGTTTGACTTGCGCAGTTTAAATGGTACATGCGTTTTAAACATGGTTGTTAGGATGTCGTTCATGTGGTCTACTGAGGCATCGACTTCGCCAATCGATTCTAGACTTGACCAATCGAAATTATCGATGTCTTCGTACAAGCCCAGAAGATTGGCTTTCTTGAAGTTAAATTCCTGCGTGGGTGCGTAAGGTAGTGATCGTGGAATTATAGACAAAAAGTCGAGCACAAATTCCAAGGGGGGATGATGCAAGTCGATAGATAGCAAAGGACTATTATCGCCAGTTAAAGTGCAGCCCGAGTTGTAAAGCACCAAATCTAACAATCTATTGTTAGCATTCACAATATTATTGAATTGCTGGAGATCAAGCAAGCTCGTCAAGCAATTCAATGCTACTATTTTGTCATCAGAAGGACAGTGTCGCTCAGTGGCATAATTAGGTAAATTAAAATCACCTATTATGAGGAGTCTACCATCATAGTAGCAATATAGTGATGCAAGATAATCAAATAAAGATTCATAATATGCTAGTATTTGATTGGGTGGAACGTAAACAACAATAACATTAAAACAATCACAACTGAACTTAATTCTAAGGGCTAAAATATCAGTGGACTTAATTAGACTAGGAATATCACAGATGGAATTTATCACAGTTGAGTTTAAAAGCGTATTGTTGTTGATCATGACTAGAACACCACCTCCACGAGAAGTGTTTGTTGCAATAAAATTTCTATCAGCTCTATACACGGTGAATAAATTAGGGTCAACAAGTTCGGCGTCGAAAACGGAATTTGAAAGCCAAGTTTCTGTGAAAATGACTATGTCGTACTCCTCAACTACGCTATACATCGACTTGTGAAGTGTGTTGGTTTTGGTGTTCAGACCGCGAACGTTCTGGTAGTAGCATTTGACTTTAGATGGAACCGCGGCTTTACAACTTACGGTGTCAGCAACAGCTGACTGTGGTTGTTATTGCGAATTAATAATACTGCTCCTTAACCTCTCCAAAGCTTTTGCATAGCTTGGACAATTGTTTATGTCCCAGGCCGCGTGATCGGTACTAATTTTGTGTTGGGTTCGCGTGTTAAACAAAGTGCAATTGACACAAGTTAGTGCATCAGCCTTGCAGTCGGCGATATCGTGACATTCAGAGCATCTAGGACACACTATCGGTCTAGAACAGTCCCTTTTAGAGTGATGGAAGCCACAACAATTGTGACAACGTCTCAAATCAATGCCATCGTACACACGGCAGCAATCAAAACCTACGAAAACTTTGCCAGCGGATAGCACCTCTTTGTACGTGCCCCGATCCAACTGAACCGTTGATTGAAATACTTTGTTGTTGTTTCGCGTTGCCTGAAAGTTAATTACTCTAAGTGAACTGTTAAGTGTAAAAATATGTGGGTTATGCGTTTTTAAGTAGTCACCCAACACTTCTGGGTCAAGTTCTTCGTTGATGCCGACAATGCGAACGCGAGGGTTTAAAGAGACTGCTTCCTTCACGTTGTACGTAGTAGACATCTTATCCGCAACCAGTTTCTGAAATTGAGCAGAATCTTCTTGGGACTTGCAGCTAACAAGAACTCCACCGCCGTTGATGGTTTTGACGTTTGCAATGGACATAGGCAACTTCGATGGATTGAAGTGCTTGAGTAATTCGCTTTTTGTTGCACCAGATTTTTGGGTTGCATCAGTTGGTTTAATAATTACCGAGTATGGGTTATTAACCATTGAGGCGTACGTTTTTGCCGCAGGTTTAGTATTTTGCGGCTTTCTGCGGGAATTCAACTCAGCGGCTGTGTGAGTTCCTGATTTTGATCCTGATGCGACATTTATCCACGGTGGGGCTGGAATTGACTCAGTAGAGTTCGGTGAGTGTGCATCATTACAACACTTATGGCGAATAAGAGCTAAATCCTGTTTCAGCGATTTATTTTCGGTGGCAAGCGATTTTACGAGAGTTTCTAGTGAGTCGTGTTTTGCTAGAATTTGTTCAAGCAGACCATATATGTCATCCAAATTATATGTGTCAGAGCCGTCAACATCTTGTCCAGAGCGAAGTCGCTTTATTCGAGGTTTGTCAATAGCAACAGGAGCATCGATTACAGCGATTTCAGGTTTATCGAGGGGTTTGTTTACATCGTTGCTCTTAACCTCACTTATTTGGACCACATTGGCAGAACAGGTATTGCAGCGCCAGCTTAGCCTCCGCCCTGGAAGATTTAAGGGACGCATATCCTCAATCCCTTGGCAAGTGGTATGGTAGTAGTATGAACAACCAAGACACTGTATAAACTTTTTAATGTCTAATGCAGGGCCAGTGCATGTAAAACACATGTCGGCCATCATCACGAACACGATTTATTATATTTTAAACCTTATCGAAAGGGAATGGGCCTATTTTTACCTAAAAGTTCAAAAAACTATTAAATTTACCTCTAAAACGTGCAATGAATGAAAATGAAATAAGAAAACTTGCAAAAAAATTATCGAATTTTCGAGGTGTATTTATGAGAGACAATTTACCTAAACACGGTGCATTGGTGAATGAGTGTGGAATAATAAATTTGGATAAAAGTAGTGGTCCTGGTACACATTGGTGTGCATATGTAAAGCGGGGTAATAATGTTAAATGGTATGATAGTTTTGGGGATTTACCACCTCCATTAGAACTTCAACGATATTTTAATTGTAATATTGAATACAATTACAATCGTCATCAGAAGTTCGGTACAACAAATTGTGGACAGTTGTGTTGGAAATTTTTGTATAAAAAACAACTGCAATAGATAATTTCAATTCACTTTGTGTAATGCACGCTGTGTTGAAAGTTATTGTTGTTATCTTCATCATCGTCATCTTATTCTAAAAGCGTGTACTATGGCTTTTGTGGCTATCGATTTGCAAGGTTTTCAAGTGCGGAGTACTTTTGTTGTAAAAGAAATGGCTCTGTCCTTGAATGGAAGAAATATTATTCACCATACTTTTTCAAGTAACATTCCTCACGAAATACTCACTGAAGAAGAGAAAAAAAAATAAGGCATATACAATTCTATCATCATGGTATCCACTACAATAACGATGGAAAGAACCCTGATGAGATACCAAAAATACTCGAAAATTTCATTTTGTCGAACAATGTAAAAAAAGTTTATGTAAATGGTGAAATGAATAGAACATTTTTAGAAAACATTGTAACTATACCCGTTATTGATGCTGATTGCCCAGGATTTTCTCTAGAAATTCCAATGTGTCCTAGCACTTGTCATACTATGGCAGCTTTTGTTATGTGTGCTTCAAGAAATTGTTTTGATTTGTATAATTTTGTACAATATTGTCAAGACTCAAACTATTGTGGAATTATTTGGCATTATGCAAATAACATATGATCCGCCTTATCAGCGATTACATGAATCTCACGTTGTCGAAGACACCGGAAAAGCAACACGAGCCGCGGTGCCAGCAAGGTGATCGAACGGGATGACCGATCGAACGCTGAGCTGACACAAATTGCAAAGCGACAATAATTATTGTAATGCAAAAGGGAGTTAGTCTGTTTTGAGGATCGAACCATATAGGTCGATCCAAATTTAATAAACGCGTCGCGAACTGATGTCAGAGAAATACCTATAGAAGACCAAGTGCCAAGATGACCATTGCCCTCCGCTCGTTGCCGCTGGGACCCATAATGATGTAAGTAAATTAATACCCTAATGTGCGGGGATCAATAAGTGAGTTAATAAATATAATTTTAACACTGGCCCCTCGACTAATTTATTGGAGTTCAAACCCGCTACGTTCCCCAGTCGCGTAAATCGTGACATATGGTGGAGGCGCCTAAAATCTCTGGCAGGTTCTCCGCAACCTGCAGGAAAGGCATTAATTTCATGTTCAATTTTTAATTGTGTTTTTGTTTGTTTTTCTGACCTTTTGTGAAAACCGCTAAGTCTCAAAGCCAACTTGTAGAATGTTGAGGCTGGCATTCAACTTAGCGGAAAAATATTAATCAGGGACCAAAGCCTTTCTTCAAACTGGATGCTGAGGCTGGCATCCCCCCTGGTGGTTGTGTAACAACGAAACGCCTAAATGTTACGCACATTTTATTCATTTACAAGTTGATACTCACGAATTCAGAATTTAAAATCACAATTTAACCCTGATACAAGTAAACAATAAATTGAAACTGTAGTTTTATTACCCATTTGCCACACGCCCAATTTGTTGCATTAATTTCCACCGACTTACGTGTTTTGTTATTACATAATTATACTCTCATTCCATATCACACTTATAGTAAAGGCCTGTAATACATTATGTTATACGACCCTGACAAGAACGAGACGCAGTATAACCAGTAGGGCATCATTCAATTAAAAAACGGTATAACACCAAAACTCGTCGACATGCAGTATGTCAAACGCAGACAAACCTCACACGAGACTACAATCTAAGAAATTAGGAGAAGCGGTTGGTAACCCCGTAGCAAGAAGCTCAACATACGTACCGGAAGAAACAGGAAAAGGTGACCGGGTTACAAGCAGACCCACGACGGGCTTACCAGACCTAAGCCAAATCAAGGCCGCGCCAAGAGCAAAACAGAGTGTGCAAGTGGTGGTAAGACCTGTAGGAGACACGACTACAGAACGCGAAGACGAAGGTAACGCGTGCTCCATGTTGAGCGAACAAAAGGAAAAAGAAGAACGAGAGCGAAGGGCTGCCTTGGAGAAGGCCACGAAAGACAAACGAGAGCAAGAAGCAAAGGAATTTGAAGAAGAAGAGAGGCGTAAAGCTGAACAACTACAAACAGAAGCAGATGAATTAGAGAAAATTGCAAGAGAGCGAAGAAATAGAAGGAAATTGGAAAAGGAGGCAGCAGAAATGGCGTCGAAGGAAACGCTACAACGAAAAGAAGAAGAAAAAAGAAAATTAGCAGCAAGTGAAGCACTACGGAAAGAGCAAGAAGAAAGACGGAGAAGGGATACCATCGACGAGGAGAAGGACGAAGAAATAGCTAGACATAGCGCGGGTAAGGAAGCAGAAAAAGAAAAGAGAAAAATTGAAAAATTACGAAAAGAAGAAGCAGATAGAATAGCCGACCTAGAACCGCAGGACAAAACCAGAAGAGAAGACATGGCAGACATAACGCTAGGGGACAGTAAGGCAGCAGCACGAACACCATCAGTTCCAGAATTCATTGCACCTAAATTATTCAATCCGTCATCAACCAACCCGCTATCATTCATACGCCAATATGATAGGTGCGCGGCGGCGAACGGATGGGATGACAACTACAAAATGTTATACTTTGGAACATTTTTGGACCGGTGGAAGTGACTGCCGGAGCCTTCTGGAGGCCACTAGCCCAAACCATCGGGTACGAGGCCACCATCCCCCTGGTCTACACAAGAGGTTGGGTGACAAAGAGGCTAACCAAAGTGAAAGAAGATAAAAACACACTAAAACTACCCGAGTGCAAAGACGATAGCGACAGGACGGACTGTCAACTGCTCGCCCAAATAGACCTTTTGGCGAGCACATTTGAAGAAGACTACGATGAAGAACTAAATAATTGGGGCGTGGAAATAAACACAAGAAAGTGGGGAGAAAACCGAAGAAGCAAGAAAGCGTTGGATTTCATTGGGGACGGGCTTTCATGGTGCTGCGGAGTAGCAACCCAGCACAAATTAGACAAACTACACATGGGGGAAGAAGAATTAGAAGCAGAAGTCACAAGGCTACACAAAGGGTTGTCGGAAACCATCACCAACATAGGGGAGACGTCACAGAAATTCCAAGAGTACACTACGAAGTCAGCCGGGATCCTACACAACATGGAGCGGACTATTCACACCATCGAGGGATTTGCAGTAAAGTTGGCCCAAGACCTAAAAGTCGAACAAGTCAAGGAAAAGGCCCAAGTAATGAAAGCATACTACGACAACTATGCAAACCTGAAGAAGATCATCTCAACCTTCAGGGTAGTCCGGCGGAATGAAATCCGAATGTCATGCAATCAACACCAGATTCCTGTGGGAGTACTAAAACAGAACGTGCTGATGGAAGACCTCACCAGACTGAAGAAACAATTGAAGGACGCCAATCAAGGATTAGCTATTCCAATTGAAGACATCAGCAGGTACTACCAACTCCCTCTGTGTGACTGTGCATACACGGAGGAACTGCTAACCATCCATATCCGAGTCCCTATCACCCAAAGACTCCAACACTGGAAACTGTTCGAACTGGTAACCATCCCGTTCGCATGGCATAACCAAATATGCCGCATCCCACACGAAAGCCTGTACTTGGCATCAACAGAAGGAGGAAACATCAGGACCATCGCAGGGGCGGCTCTACATCAATGTCGGCCATACCACGACAAACTTTGCTATCTTCCCCGATTCTCAAGCGATTCCATCCATGGACCAATGTGTGCAAGAAAACTATTTCTGGGGTCAACACTGGAAGAACTAAGTAACCACTGTCACATGTCTTGCCATGCATCCACAGTAATGTCCATCGTGGAGACTCTAGAAGGGGAATACGTTATAACCAATGGAGGAGAAGGAGCAATGACAAAGTGCGGCCGGAACCAAACCCAAATTTCCAAAGGCCACGGAAATATGGGTGCAGTTAAGGTCAACTTACCATGCGACTGCGAACTGGTAGTGGGGAACGATGTGCTTATACCAAAACGATTTCCATGCAGGAGCGACATCAACCTGGACGCATATGCAACGCACATCCTGCCCGCGATGTGGTCCAAATTAAAATCACTGAAGATCCGTCCCGTGGACACAGCCCATAACCAGATATACACCAACTTTTCGGAGTGCCTCAATACCAACTGGACGCTCGAAGTTCCCCACTTGAACCTCACCAGCCAGAAAGAAAATCTGAAGGACATCCAAGAAGCCATCCAATCAATGCCGAGGAAGTACCCCACATATGGAGAAATGTATAGCCACCACAGCGACTCCATGATGCTGACGTGGATGGCGCTACTGTCGATAGTGGTAGCGTACGTAGTCTTCCGCCGAAACCCAGTAGGAATGGTCGTAGCCGCAGCGCCAAGAGTAAATGGAAAAGAAGGAGAAGAAGCCAACACTTTGCACAACGAAGCATTATTGGCCAGCATAGCAACAGGACTGGCCATATTCGTATTGTATTTCGTGGTCCGAATTGTGTGGCGCATTGTCCAATCAAGGGCACACGCAAAAACAACCAAGAGAGTGGAACATCGAAGACCACCCGGTAGCGAAGAAGAAGAAAGAAGACCAATGGAAATAGACATGAACAGAAGAGATCTGGAGTCCCTGTCCCAAGGACAATCAGTTAGGGTGACGCTACACGAGAGTAGCGTCTCTCTAACCTAGGTACCAATCAACGTTTGCCCTACAGGTGCCCGGGGGGTAAACGGGTGCCCACGTCAGACGGACAAAATCTAGGGGAAGGTATTCGTCACAGGATAGAGAATTTAAGAGTTTTAAAGAGAAAATGAAATTTAATTGTATAAAAGAAAGTAAACAGAGAATCATAGTACTAATAAGTAAATTTTATATTCGGGACATGGCATCAACAAAAAACGGACTCGCAGACAAATTAAAATAATAAGGGGATGTGAAAAGAGGGGTAGTTTTAGGTTAATAAAGGAAAAATGTAACGGTTAGGTTAGTTTTATTAGGCTAGTTTTAGCAGTACTAGCAGATTTATGTTCAATAAGGGTTATTTAATTAGTTTTAATAAAGGATTAATTTTAATAAGGTAAATTAATGGTCAGGTTAGAATGTTAGGGTACTAGAGAATAGGGTTAATATAAATTAAACGACACTCACTTATATAAATGATTTATTAATCATCAAATCAACAGAGTGACGAATCATCGCCGACTCCTCTCGAGTAACGGCGGACACGGACAATTTCGGCTCAGAATGCCGACCTTCCCACACCTGGAGCAAAAGGCGACGGGATAACCATCGCAGGCCGAACGCCAACAGGATAGCCGGCCGCATCGATAATATCGATCCATGGGCCGATCAAAAAACTCCGGTAACGACAAAGGAGGTCCACTCGACTGGGGGCGACCCCCACGCCGACGGTTTTGTACGGCCCCCGGGCACATACATTGCCGCCACGACCTCCCGCGAAAACCACACGGCGAACAAAACGGGAGGCGCTCATTCGGGCAATCCCGCCTCAAATGGCCAAACTGGCCGCAATCCCAGCACGCATCTGGACTGATCCGGTCCTGGAGCCCGGAATAGGTGGCCCTCACCGACGATGGAATCACTGTCGGCACACGGGTTACAGCCAACGAACCAAGGCGAGGAGTCACCGGAGCACCACTCTCGGAGACCAGCATTAGGCGCCGTCCGGGTCGTCCCTGCGCGTCTAAGCGCGCACGAACCCGATAAGGGAGAAGATCGGTACCCGAAGCACCGAGGGCAAGGTCGGGCACCTCCAATAAGGCCGCATCATCGTCGTCACCCTACACCAACGCCGAGGAAGCACCCAGGGAAAGGCCGGACGCCTCCAATAGGGCTGCATCACCGTCGCCGCCCTCCACTATCGTTGGTAATACCAAGGGAGCACACAGTAGGGCCGCATCATCATCGTCACCCTCCACCACCGTCGGTAATGCCGAAGAAGCGGCCACAGAAAGGTCGGGCATCTCCGGCGGAATATCGCCCTCCGCGGTCGGCAGGATTTCTGCCTCCTCGGACAACAAAACATCCTCGTCCTTGGTTGGTAGGACGACCACTTCCTCGACTGGCGGAACGAATGGCACCCAGTCGAGTTCCGTCCGATAAATCCGGGGAACTGGATCAACGGCAGCACTAGACGCAACAGAAGGCGTCGGGACGTCCAAAACCGCGCAGGATGCCGAAACATCGGCTTCGGCGATTAACACCGGGAAAGCACTCTCCCGGGCCGACGCCTCGGAAAACTCCTGGAAGAGGCGCGTCGCCTCGACGAACTCACCCGGAGACAGTGCGCCCAACAATCGGGCCAGCTCCACAAGAGCCGGCGACTCCACACGGGTGGTAGTGGACGAAGACATGCTAAAAAAAAAAAGTTAAAGTTTTAATCTAAAAAAAAAAAAAAATAAAAAAATAAAAAAAAAATAAAATAAAAAAAAAAAAAAATAAAAAATAAAAAAAAAAACAGTTACCGTTTAACTTACCTTAAAATTAGCGGTCAGTAATACAAAAAAAAATAATAATAATAATAATAATAATAGTATACTACTTACATGTATTAAATGGATAGTCCAAAAACACAAAAAAAAAAGATATAACTCAAAAACAAAACACTACGGCCACCAAGAACTAGGAAAACGCACACCAACGGACGAAGTTGACAGACAACTAAACGAAAAACCCAAGAGGCTGTAATGTAATGCGACACCCAAAACCAGGAACAGGCACGTTTATTAAGATAATTAGTAATACAATGTATAAGATAATATACCGTGCGTACACATAATCAATGTCTGTAAATTCGCACAAAAGGCCTTTCGTGGATTTGGGGAAAGCAACGCAATAAGATTAGCATAATACAATATTTAATTTTAAGTAGATTTTAAGGGGGTGTTAGACGTAAATAGTATTAGGAAATTACAAGAATGGTACGATGCTCGGTCCGACCTTCTTTTTTGCCGGCATCTGGTTATGTTATCTGGTAATTGCCAATGCAACAGTTACCAGAACTTAGGAACTAAACTAAACAAATCGTTATATTTATTATAGGCATTATTGGTACACTTATTGTTCAACTTCATAAAAATTCGTCATTCTTCAAAAAAATTCGTCTCTCTTTTTCAGGTAGCACTGTGAGCCCAGCGCTTCGAAGGGAGGGCATATGTCAAGACTCAAACTATTGTGGAATTATTTGGCATTATGCAAATAACATATGATCCGCCTTATCAGCGATTACATGAATCTCACGTTGTCGAAGACACCGGAAAAGCAACACGAGCCGCGGTGCCAGCAAGGTGATCGAACGGGATGACCGATCGAACGCTGAGCTGACACAAATTGCAAAGCGACAATAATTATTGTAATGCAAAAGGGAGTTAGTCTGTTTTGAGGATAATAAACGCGTCGCGAACTGGTGTCAGAGAAATATCATAGAAGACCAAGTGCCAAGATGACCATTGCCCTCCGCTCGTTGCCGCTGGGACCCATAATGATGTAAGTAAATTAATACCCTAATGTGCGGGGATCAATAAGTGAGTTAATAAATATAATTTTAACACTGGCCCCTCGACTAATTTATTGGAGTTCAAACCCGCTACGTTCCCCAGTCGCGTAAATCGTGACAATATAATTTAGATTGTTAATTTTTTTCTATATAAAATAATGTAATAAATATTTATCAGTCATTATGTGTTATACTTTTACATTGAGCGAAAAGACAAGTGTTTTACAAAGTAAATATTTCCCACCAATTGAAATTGATTTTTTTAAATTCGATTATTCATTAGGATTGCTTGGATTCTATTCATACAATTCAATACCTAATATTGATAAAGACGCAAACAAATTTTATTACGGTGGTAGTGTAATAAACATACCTGTTGGTGCGTATGACGTAGTGGATATTGAGGCCTATTTAAAAAACATCTTGGGAGAAGATAACATTTCGATTACACCAAATTTAAATACATTAAAGTGTGAAATTAACGGAAAGGAAGATATAAACTTTGAACCCGAGGATTCCATTCGTAAAATTTTGGTGTTTTCCGCTAAAAAACTAACAGCAAATCTTGATCACGAATCAGATGAATTGGTACAAATACTAAAAGTATCAACTATTCGTGTGGAGTGTAATATAATAACAAATTCCTATTATAACAATAACCTTATTCATAATTTATTTACGTTTACTCCAACTGTTGGTCCAGGAATTTCTATTAGTGAGGAACCAAGAAACATTATCTATCTACCAGTAAACGTAAAAACGATAGACAACATTACTATTACAATTATTGATCAAGGCGGAGAATTGGTAAACTTTCGTGACGAATTGATTACAGTGCGACTGGAATTGCGTAAACGGGAAAAATACAATGGGAATAAACTTCAATAAAGTACAAGTAGTTAACAGCTAAAACGGTTAACAGCTAAAAATATTAAATTTCTTAAGTCAATTGGTTTTCGTGTAAAAAAACAACATGGTTGATTTACTAAATATTTTCGATAAAGTGCATTTCGATGAAAGTGTTGTAAAATATGAATTTCACACATATCTCCCATATTTATCATCGAGTTTCAATTATAACGATGAGATAAGAATATCTATTCAAACACAGCACATTTACACAGCACCATGTGATAGCTATATTTACATTGAAGGATCATATGACGGTGATGCATCTACAAAAATAATAAGTAACGCCTGGACATTTTTATTCTCCGAGATACGATATGAATTGGGTGGAGTTGAAATTGATCGGGTTAGAGATGTTGGTATTACTAGTACAATTAAAGGATATTGTTCACTTAATAAAGCCGAGGAAGCAAGTATGGCAATGAGCGGTTGGTTATCAAAAAGAAATAATCCTAACCCCACAATACATACTAATAATGTTAGTGTATGTATTCCATTAAAATTTCTACTGGGTTTCGCTGAAGATTATAGAAAATGTATTGTTCATACTAAACAGGAATTGGTATTATTTAGATCTTCGAATGATAAGGATTTATTCCTTGGTGCCAAAGCAGCTGATAAATTTACTATTAATAAAATTCAGTGGCACGTACCACATATTGTTGTAAATGTGAACTTAAATTGAAAATTTTAAAGTACATTGACCGACCTATTGCTGTCCCGTTTAGACAATGGGAATTTCATCAGTTACCGCAAATAAAACAAACGGAAATTGATAAATGGGCTGTACGTACATCATCGCAACTGGAAAAACCACGTTTCATTTTATTAGCATTTCAAACGAGTAAAAGAAATGAACTTGATCAAGACGCTGGAGTATATAGTACAGCAAATGTTCGAGATATCAAACTATTTTTGAATAGTGAATCTTTTCCTTATGATAAGTTTAATTTAGATTTTTCAAAAGGAAGATACTCCCAAGCATTTAAATCATATTGTGAATTTCAAAGATCGTATTATGGTCGTGATTGTGATCCAGCTATTTCATTTGTTAATTTTAAAAATTATCCAATCTTTGTTATTGATTGTTCAAAACAAAATGAAGCTATTAAATCATCTGCAGTAGATATACAATTGGAATTTGAAGCAAATGGAAATTTTCTTGTCAACACCACTGTATATTGTTTGATTTGGCATGATACCATAATAGAATATAATTCAACTAATGGTACAGTTTATCGAAATGTATAAATTTAATTGTATTTGTATAAAAAAATTTTTTTTTAAAAATTGTTGTTTTATTTTTTACCCGTACCTATCCTTATTCGCAAGAATAATGGTTCCCAAAGAACACACCTCATTGGTCAAGAACCACAATGATGATTCCCATAAGGAACCAATCGAGTGGTCTCACAAACTTTATTACCCTCGACAAAATGGCTCCCAAAACACCAATTGGAAACCTAAGGTGCTGGTAATGGTGGAACCTAAGGCAGAGGCGGAACCTAAGGTGGAGCCGAACCTAAGGCGGAGGCGAAATCTTTGGCGGAACCTAAAACGGAGGCGGAACCTAAAGCGGAACCTAAGGCGGAGGCGGAGGATGAGGCGGAGTTGGGGGCGGCGATAGAATGACAGTAGTTCAAATGGGGGGCGGTCCTAGAGGGGGCGGAGTTAACAGGCGCCAGTGGGATCGCCCCCTGTCTGCCTATAGTATCCCCTTACTACTTTCGCGTAAGTATTTGTGCTGCTATTTTTCTAGTTTTTCTTCTTCCATCAGATATGTTGGTATGTAGTTGGCTTCATCTTCGTCTTGTTTGCTCCCGATCTTGATTGGGTATCTTGATAGGCAGTCGGCATCTTTCTGTTTAATTCCACTTTTGTGCACGATAGTATGGTCGAATTCAGATAGTTCTATTGCCCATCTGGCTAGTCGACCTGTTGTGTCTTTGATCGTTTTTAACCAGCATAAAGCGTGATAATCTGTTACGATTTTGATGTGTCTACCGATTAAATGTCTCAAATAATTTAGACACCATATTACAGTTAGTCCTTCAAGTTCGGTTATCGTGTAGTTAGTTTTGCTTCGGTTAGTGTTCTGCTTACGTATGCTATCGGGTGTGACTTTCCATCTTCTCCTTCTTGAAGTAATACTGTTCCTAGACCGTATTTACACGCGTCTACTCTCATCTCGCATCCTTTTTCTGGGTTGAAATAACTTAATACTGGTGCTGTAACCATTCTCTCTTTTTAGTTTCTGGAATGCGTTTTCTTGAGCTTCGCCCCATTCGAAGGTTACTGATTTCTTGGTTGATTCGTATAATGATCTTGCTATCGCCAAATATCCGTTTATAAATTTTCGGTAGTAGTTGCACAATCCTAAGAAGCTTTATACGTCCTTCATTTTAGTTGGTTTTGGAAAATCGTAGATTCCGGCAATTTTTTCCTTGTTGGGCTAATTGCCGTTGGTTTCGATTATATAGCCTAGTAAACTTACTTCAGATTCTAAATAATTAAATTTGCTGGGTTTTAATGCTAAACCTGCGCTGCGTAAACGTTTAAATACTTTTTCCAGTTTTATCAAATCTTCTTCAAAAGTTTCCGAGAAGATGACTATGCCGTCTAAGTATATTAGTACGTCGACCCATTTCGTTCCTTCGAAGACTTTATCCGCTAGTTGTTGAAATGTTACCGGGGCGTTACATAATCCAAATGGTAATACGTTGAACTCGTATAACCCATGTCCTTGCGCAAGAAATGCTGTGTATTCCTTACTGGTTTCCGCGACGTTAACTTGCCAATATCCGCTAAACAAATCGAGGGTAAAAAAGTACATAGAGTTTCCTAAGTATGTTAGAATGTTGTCTATATTGGGTAGAGGGTAGGTGGATTTCTTGGTAACCCCATTGGTTTTCGATAATCCACGCAGAATCGCATAGACCCATCCTTTTTCTTTGCCAGTACTACTGGGCTTGCCCAGTTTTCATTTTCTTCCATGTATAGTATTAGTCCTGTGTCAGCAGATTTGCTGAGATCGTATAACCATTCTATTGTCGTGTCTTTAAAAAATTTTTGGTGTGTGTTGCTTTTGTTTATTATTGGGGTGCTGGTAATGGTGGAACCTAAGGCAGAGGCGGAACCTAAGGTGGAGCCAAACCTAAGGCGGAGGCGAAATCTTTGGCGGAACCTAAAACGGAGGCGGAACCTAAAGCGGAACCTAAGGCGGAGTGTGTTGTTTTTGTTTATTATTGATACTTCTACTGAATAGTTGTTTATTTCTAATTTAGAATTTATTGCCAGTCCGCGTTTTACCAAGTAATTTTCTGGCGCGCTAAACTCGCAAAGTTCTAGCTTTGCTTGTTCTATTGGTTCAAGGTTACCATTAAGTTTGCTGGTCAATGTCACTGTTAATTGTTTGCCCGGTCGTATTACGTAGTCCCGTGCCATTTGTAATCTTATCCGTGAGTTTCTGTGTCTTGTTCCGTTAGTAGTAAATTGTTTCCTGGTTCGGTCTTACTTTCTACTGCTCTTTTTTCTCGATCATTGTTTGGTCCCAGTTCTATTCCTTCTTTTGAGAAGTCTAATACCGCACCATTTCTTTTCAGAAAATCTACTCCTAAGATTACTGGTTTTGGCGATTTCTCGATTATTAGAACTTCTTGTTTGCACTTAAAATTTCCAATCTTGACTTCTATAGTTATTCGTCCGGTTATAGGTATTGAATGTCCCCCAGCTGTAAGCAATACTTCTAATGATTGCGTTAGCTGTCCGTGTGCAATTTCCTTTCTGATTATGCTTCTAGTGGATCCTGTGTCGAGCACAATTTGTTCGTTGTGGGGTTCGTTGATGGTACTTCTAACTGTCAGGATTTTGGGTTTGACCCCTTCGGTTTCTGGTTTTGTGAAGAGGACGACATCTGGGGTATTTAGTGCCCTCCGTCCCCGTTTGGATGGAGTGACGTCCTGCCATTAAACAATACTCTGCGCTCCTGTTCTCGTGGTCTGTCCCTGCACATTGAAGCGATGTGTCCCGGCTTGTTGCAGTTGTGGCATCTTGGTCTTCCATCTGTTGTTCTCGTATTTGGTAGTTGTTTCATCCTTGAGTAGTGTAATAAGGGGATTCTAGAACAAAGGGTTTGCCGCCGTTTAATATAAACAAATGAGTAGCGTTATCATGTGTATTTCTGAGAATTTTATGTGATAAATGTCGGCATCGATTGTAATAATTGTAATGGTATGTGATAACACATGTATAAATGTGTGATAAGTAACTGACCATTTTAAGCTATGGGGATTCTAAAACAATGACGTCATTGTATAAAAAAATTGTATCCAGAATGTATAAGAGGATTTTGAAGCAAAATGCTGACATAGCTGAAAACACTAAAACAGTGCAGTGCATAACAAAATTGTGTGTTTAGTCACGCATTTTATTATGCGAAGTGATATTTGTTCTGAAAGATTATTTGCTCAGAATTGTTATTATAAAAAAAGTGTTGTAATATTAAAGTGGAATCTGTCAATTATTTTGTGATAATTATTTTATTATTGAAAATTGTGTAATATTATTCATTCAACATTTGAACTTCATAAAAGAAAGATACCACAATAAAAGTTGATAAGTAAGTTAATTTTGATATTTTTTATGTTTTGATTTATACTATTATACTTTATTTTATTTTATATAGTAAAAAAAAAATGTGGACTGGCTATGCGTTTGATAATTTAAACAAAGAGCATGACGGCAAAGAGGACACATTTGAAAATAGGGTACGACATCATATAGGGGTGCTAAATATTCTAGCTATGGAATATTGTTTGGAACAAAATAAGTTAGATCCGATTCTGGAACCCGAAGAAAATGCCAAGAATAAATTGGATTGTTACAACGCTATAGAGGCTTGTGAATATTATTTGTGCGGGAAAATTCCAACAACCGATGAGAAATAATGGCAATAATGTGGATAACAATTAGTTTGTTGTTTGAATGAAATGTATTAACATGAAAATAATAAATAGTTATTCATTTTATTTTTGATGTTTTATTATATTATATTTTATAACAAATTCTTTAATATAACATATTACAAATTATTTTTTTTATCCAAGAATTATGCGAGTTATCAAATCCTAACCATTTGACTGATAAATTGTCACCCCGTCTTTTAAGAATTTTTTCTACCAAGTATATATCAGGATTTTTAACTTCCAATAATTTTTGTTAGTAAAAACACTCTTCAATTTGATTGTTTCGATAGTCTTTGATCCTACATGTCCTCGGATTAGTAAATAAAATTTTGTCGATCGTAAATATTTCTGTAGACCAATTCGGGGTGTACCCTTTTTCAAACACTTCTTTATATTTACTAACACGTACTTTTTCACCCAATCTGAATTTCGACTTAGTAGAATCAATCATTTTTATGCGATTAAATGATTTTTTAAGAACATCTTTTTTATTATTACTGTTTACATCTGCAGGTTTTATTCCGATAGTGCGATGTACTGAATTATTATAGTCTTCCAACAATGATGGGAGGATGTTTACCCATTTATATGATCCTTGTAAGCTAAATCTTTTCCACATTTTCACCTTTAGTGTGCGATTAAATCCTTCACATATACTGGCCTTTAAATTGCTATACGTTGAATAATGATTTACATGGTATGTGGTTAAAAGAGCTTTAAATTTGGAATTGTAGAACTCTTTACCATGATCAGTTTGTAAGTTTTGAGGACTTCGCTTACAAGATAATACTTTTGTCATAGCTTGAATTACCTGTTCAGCTGATTTTCGTCTTAAAGGCACCGCCCACGCATATTTTGAAAAATTAACTATAACTGTTAGCATGTAATTGTAACCTTTGTTTACTTTTGCATATGGAATCATTTCAAACAAATCTGCTTGCCATGATTCATCCAAACCTTTTATAATTACATGCCTTCTACGATAATTTCTTCGGGCAGGAGCATGCAATTCTTTTACTAATTGTTCTTTTGCTTAACTCATCTTGATACATCATTTACTAATGTGATAATATCAAAATAATTTATGTATATAAAGACTTTTTTATATTTATATTTAATTATATATTCTTAAGTTGGGATTTTAATAAAGTTATCTGAGCTTCTAAATAAATAATATGTTTACTGGTTTGCTCGATAAGAGTTTGATATTCTTTAAAATTGTTTTCTGCTAGTGTTGCTGTTGTTTCATTTTTATTCATGATAACTAATAGCATATTGTTTATATCCACTACATCGTTTTTTACTTGAGTCATATCGTTAAAGATTTTTTGTATATTTTTATTAATATTTTGGGCCATATTGTCTACATAATTTTTATTGGTAGCATCATTTTCAGCTTCTGGATTCGCTACATTTCGTAAGAGTTTATTATTAATGTTAAAATGTTCATCATTTGTTAAAAGAAATCCAACTCCAGGAGGACCGTGTGGTAGAATGCTGCCGCGTATGATTTTATCATTTGTCCAGTGATTACCAAACTTATCAACACTCATGTTAAACGCTCTTGACTTTAAATGCAACTAAGCAATTAGCTTAAATTCTTATTAAAATATAATACCCGCTTCTCGTAACTCTTCGACTATTGATATTATTACATTTTTATGGTTGTTGTTTCCTGCTGCTTGCGATGCAATTAATAATCTTCGATCGACGATCAATAATCAATTAATTAATAATCTTCGTTCGACGATCAACTAATTCATTTGGATCGTCGCAATATGCAAAATCTATACTAGGAGGCAAACCTTCTATTTTCAAACTTTTAGGTAACCCAAAACCTTGCGCATTTTCTAATTTTATCGATGATCTTCTTCTTTTTGATCTGCTACTTTTATTATCTTCAAATAGTTTTGATATATATTTGCGATATTTCTCTCCTTTTGATGCGGAAATTTTGCCGCTAGATTTATACTTTTGTTTATGACCGTTAGATATTATCAATATTTCTTTCTAATTAGCATAGTCATTTTGAGTAATAATATCATCATTAGGTAACTTCTTAAATAGTAACTCTAGTAGACCCTCAAAAATCGGGCAACTAAAATCTTTTACATTGATTTTACTATCATCGAAATATATTGGGCTGTCACCAATCATTTGTGTATTGTTTACCACTCTTGCATCAAAAACATGATCAAGATTTGGAGTTTCACTTTTTATCGTTGAAAGTTTTTTATATTTACTGATAATGTTTTTGTTATCATTATCTTCTTTAAAGTTATGAACTTCTAATTGTTTCATTAAGTTGCTGCTTTTCGCCACTTCAACTAGTTCGTTTAACGGGTTGGTAACTGAACTTAATTTATAATTCAACTCGTCATCCGATACCATTTTACCCAATTAGAATAATCGATGTTTTCTTCGAATGGCATTACTAGTTGATACAATCTTCCGCAAAATATTTCTTTTCTTATTGCTTTCTACTACCGACATGTTTTGACAAGTTTAATATCAAGTTCAATGTTAAGTTCTTTTGTTTAAGTTAAGTTTGAGGTTAAGTTGTAAGTTAAGTTCATACGTTTAAGTTAAGTTCAACGTCAAGTTAAATGATTTAAGTTAAGTTCAACGGGCTGCTGGTATTGCTACAGCTGTTAACGATGCTAGTGCAGCAAAAAAGTTACTCGAAGAAAACCAACGCCATAATAAAGCTATGGAAGCAGTAAAAGTTGGTAGTCATGGTTTATATATGCAACCTTATAAGAAAGGCTATGGATTATATACATAACCTCCTAAAAACATCTTAAAAAATTCAAAAAACTAATTAATAAGCTACCCGATAGAGCGTTAACCGATAGTGAGCTTTACTGCTATGCAAAACAGCTTAAAATAAAACATTTTCGCGGTGTGTTTATGAGAAACGATCTGCCAAAGAAAGTTAATAAGAACGAGTGTGGGATTGTGAATTTAGATGATAAGAACGGTCCTGGTACCCATTGGGTATGCTACAGAAAGCTAGGAAGTAATGTTATGTATTTTGATAGCTTTGGAAATCTTCGACCACTAGCGGAAGTTGTTAAATATCTAGGAGGTAGCGTTAATTATAACTATGAAACATTTCAAAACTACAACACATTTGTATGTGGTCACTTATGTTTAAAATTTCTGTGTAATCAATTATATCAATGATAAATAAATAACAGTTGTTTGAAAATTATTCATTTGATATCCAACCACTCAACCATGTCGTTTACCCTTTCACTCTCTGGCAATGGATCAGTGTTATCTACGAATTATTTTCCTCCAATACAGCTATCCGAAAGTGAAAATTACGAGTTAGGTTTGGTTAATTTTCAAACTTTTAATTCTATTCCAAACATAGATGTGGATCATAACAAAATGTATATCGATGATTTTATTGTTACTTTGCCTGTGGGTTCGTATGAGTTAACAGATATTGCTGAATATATAAAGAATGAAGTAGAGAGCAAACGAATCGTTTTTGAGATGAAAGCTAATAATAATACCTTAAAGTGTTTGTTATAATGCAATCGAACTATAAACTTTACTCCTAAATATTCAATCTATAAATTATTGTGATTTAAAAACAATGTTTTGCAGCCAAATATTCAACATGAATCTGATCTGCCAGTTGATATTCTTAAAATTAATACAATACGTATAGAATGCAATATTGTCAGCGGTGCATATTTAAATGATCACCAAGCACATACGTTATATGAATTTGTTCCAATTGTTCCACCTGGCTATAAAATAGTTCAAGAACCTGTAAACGTTATCTATTTACCAATAAACACACGTTCAATAGATAATATAACTCTTCAAATACTCGATCAAGATAATAATTTGGTCAATTTTAGAGGTAAAGTCATTACGATAAGGTTGCACGTAAGAAAATTTTGAAAATAGGAATTGTTTACAACGGAAATAATGATGTTAGTTTTCTAAAAAGAATTGTCAAAACATATTTTAAAGAAGAACAATGCAAGAAGATGATCATTCGTGCACCACTAATCAAAACACTCACACCTGCAAGCAGAGCAACATTGGAGAGTCTAAATCTTATAGTTGCCCCCATCAAATCGAAGATACCACCAGCTGTAAAATAAAATTTAATTGTACTAAAGTGATTTCCAAACATTTACGCGTGTTTTTTGTAAAGTCCTTTCGAGTTACTTTAGCGCTATCAATACGTATTAAAAAAAGATTCAATGATGGCTAATATGCTAAATATTCGTGCAAATGTAGAGTTTGATGATTCGATATTTAATAATGAAATGCATGCACATCAACCATGTGCATCGTCTACATTTAGCAACAATGATGAAATTCGTATAACAATTCAAAATCAAGATCTATATGTGAGACCCAACAAAAGCTGTTTGCATATTTTCGGTCGATTGTTAAAAAAAGATGGTGCTGCTGTAGCACACACAAAAATTATCAACAATGGATTATGCCATTTATTTGATGAAATTCGTTACGAATTGAATGGTGTAGAAATAGATAGATGTAAAAATGTTGGAGTTACATCAACAATAAAAGGATATTTTTCTGTTAATGTAAACAAAAGTCAAAAGTTAGAAAATGCTGGATGGAAACATAAGCCTGATACTAACATTACCGATGCTGAAGGATACTTTGATGTAGTTATACCGCTTAATATGCTGTTGGGTTTTGCTGAAAATTATCTAAAAGT
Organism: Cryptophagus acutangulus; assembly: GCA_963556235.1. Lineage (NCBI taxonomy): Eukaryota > Metazoa > Arthropoda > Insecta > Coleoptera > Cryptophagidae > Cryptophagus > Cryptophagus acutangulus. Next base: position 1,084,177 of record OY744564.1, read on the forward strand.
TATTGTTAATGTTAAGCATGAACTTATCCTTGTTAGGTCAAGAACTGATTTAAATGCTATTATCCAAACAGAAGCTGAACCATTTAAGTTTATTTTAAATAAAATTGAGTGGAGAGTTCCATATATTACACTTGCCGACAAACATAAGGTTGAAATGTTACATTTTATTGAAAAAGATCCAATAATTTCTATGAGTTTTCGAACATGGGAGTTATATGAATATCCTATGCTTCAAACAACAGAAAAACAAATTTGGACAATAAAACTACTACTCAATTAAAAAAACCTCGGTTTGTAATTCTAGGTTTTCAAACTGGTCGTAAAAATAATGCTGCAATGGATATCAGCAAGTTCGATCATTTCATTGTCGGCTTAATGATGTTAAGTTGTATTTAAATTCCCAATCATATCCATATGGAAATTTGAATTTAGACTTAGAGCACAACCAATATGCTTTACTGTATGAGATGTATGTAGGATTTCAAAGTGCTTATTATTTACATGAAAGCGAACCGTTATTAAGCAAATCTGATTTTATAAATATTGCTCCGCTTATTTTAATAGATTGATCTCAACAAAACGAATCTCTTAAGTCGGCTCCTGTTGATATTCGTTTAGAATTTGAATCAAAGGAAAGGTTTCCTGCAAATACGACGGCCTACTGTTTGATTTTACATGATCGAATCGTTGAGTATAAACCAATTAGCGGTAGAGTGCAGAAGTTAGTGTAATACTTTCTTTCAAATGATGGAGTTCATTGCAGATTTTCAAGGTTTTATGAAAAAAACCGAATTTATTTTTAAAGAAGTAGCATTAACATCAATTGATGATCCTGATAATACAAAAGTATTTGTATTTAGTGCTCCAAATGATTGGGAATACTTATATTCTGAAAAACTATCAAAAGATTGGCTTCTAAATCATCATCATGGTATACATTGGCGAAGCGTCGGTATTCCATATAAAAATTTAAACAATGTGCTTCATGAAGCTTTGCATAGGACTACGACAATTTATGTTAAAGGGTTAGATAAACAAAAATGGTTGGAGAAGTGTGGCTTTTCTAATGTTAAGAACTTAGAAAATATGGGGTGTCCAGCTTTGAAGCTATTACAAAAAGATAAAATAGAATTCGAAAAATGCTCTTCAGCGCATTTGAACGCAAATACTAATAAATGTGCATTTAAAAACATTTAACTCTTACAAAAATGGTTTATATCAAATCGAAAACCCACAACAGGTCAAGCAATCTTATTGTTTTAGCAAAAGAAACAACTTTCGTTAATGTCAGTTCAAGAAATTGAGTGTTTACCAATAGAATTTTTGACCACATTTGCCGCTGATTCTATAGAATGTGTTTGGGAAAAATTATCAAACAATTTGAAGCTTAATCCAAATATCTATGGTTGTAGGCGTTGCTTTCAACATTATAATACATCTAGCCAAGATCAGATTGATGGCCCACCACCAATGATACGCAACTGTTCTGAATGTAGATTAAAATAATAATAATATTGGTTTAACGTTATTATAATAATATGTTATTATATAAATTCTAATATTCCATGTATTTTTTCAAGAATTAAACCATGAGAAAGACATTGCTTTAAATTTCTGTAATGAATTACATATCGATTCTTTGGTTCTAAAATCGTTAATATTTTTTTATATTTTCCTTCCAATGGAATTTTATTTCCTGAGCAAAATGGAAAATCTTGGTGAGAGTCGTGCAAACTTTCCGGATATGTTAAATCAACCTCTAAAATATACCCCTTTTTATCATTATCTTGAATATTAAATACATTAAAATCTGATATTTTTTTCCATACAACCATTTGAAATTCCCGGTAGGGAGGTATTGACACATCGCCCAACCATACAAATTTACCGCATCTAAATAGACAAGATATGTATCAGGTTGAGAAGAATCGAAAGTATCCATATATCGGTTATTTGCTGTAGCATATCGACCACATCATTGACTAATCCCTCCGCGAATACCTCTCTTCACAAACAATAACCTATCAATGTCTGTCAACAATTCTAGTTTAATTTTGGTTAATTTTAATAAACTATCCCACGACAATCCAGGTGCAGTAACATAATTAGCGGGGTCTAAATCGTATGTTTTTTTACATAATAAGCGAAATTGTTCAAATACATCCGCCAACAATAGTACATCTGTTTTCAGATATAAATCTGTGTATTCACCCAAATTTGCACAATCAAATTGTTTGAATACTTTTTGGGCATGAGTATAATCACTGTCAGTAATTTCAGTTTGACTTAGATTATTGAAAAAATATTTTTTTTCAGGTAGGGTTGTTTCCGTAAAACATTTAAAACTATTCAAATAACTATAAGGTAAAACACCTTTTCTAAATAAAAGTTTTAGTTTTGCCTCAGGTATAATTTTAAAATATTTTTTTTGTATTGTCATATTCTTCCAGATACGATGATAATTTATCTAAAGATGCGCTCATAAAATTATAAGAATCTATAAATTTCAATTTGATGTTATTTAAAGAGTTGTATTTTGTAAAACATTTATACTTTTCTTTATTTATGGGAATTGTTGATATCCATCCAGGATTTTTTAAATACATTTCACCATCCATATTTATCATTTTCTTTTCATACAACCCTCGAATAATAAAATGTGCATCATATACTTGAAGATTATGAAAAACCATAATAATATCTGAATGTACTTTATAATTTAGATTACAACTAATATGAGCCGCCCCCCTATACTTTCCAGTTAAATGACAGTGGTCTTTAACTTTTGTAAACCAATCTTCTTCTTCACCTGGTAATGACTATTCTGAAGGTGGTATAAATTCTCTCTCACAAATATGACAAATATTAGAAGTTTCGAAATTTTGTAACTCAACTCCTGTTAGAGGTAACATTTCTTTTTTATCTGCATAATTCCCAGCCACCTTCTGTGCAATTGCATTTAATCTATCTACAAACCATTCAATACAATTTTCCCCCCTATAAAAATCTAATTCTGAATAACTATCATCGAAATTACATTTTAAATAGTACGAAATACTGCATGGTACATGTTTTTGATACGCACTTGTATAACTATGCGAACTGACTGGTTCACACGTATCTATAGGTAGAATAAGACATTCTAAATCGGCATAAATTACAAATGGGTGCACTTCATTGTTTTTATAATTCTTAAAATAAAGCCACTTTCGTTTGGCATGACATATTTTGCTGGTTCTGCATTTGAACAATCAATTTTATGTTGAATGAGTTTATCTTTTTCATAAAAATAACTTAAACATTTGTCGCATAACCATCGAGCGGATTTGTGTTGATTCATTTGTTTACTCACCAATCTAGATAAATTTTTTATCCAACAAAAGTGATATTTTGGAATATGTTGGGGTATATTTGTTTCCAATATTTCCGCCATTAACACATTTATATGGGTAGTTTTACTATTCTTTGATATATAAACCGGTAATAATTCGTAATCTTCATTTTTACTTCTCTCGTAGAGGAAGTATTGTATTCATGAAAAAAAAAAATTCTCCAAATTTCATTCTCCTTTTACTTCTCTCGTAGAGGAAGTATTGTATTCATGAAAAAAAAAAAAAATTCTCCAAATTTCACTTTTTTCTACTTTATAGAATGCGTAGATTACGAAAATCATATTCACTAATTTCCGTCTGTCAGTCTGTCTGTCGGTCTGTCTGTCGGTCTGTTCGTTTCTTTAAACCGCTATATTTCGGAAACTACTGACCCGATTAAAGCAAAATTTGCGTCCTTTTTTTCTACCTGCCCATTGATTAGGTAAAAAAAAAAGTTAGGAAATTCTTAAGGACCTGCGCATTATTGGCCAAAAACATGCCAAAAACAGCAAAATCGGTGCATCCACTTAATCTTCTAATGTTGCAGACCGATTTTGACCAAATATTAAACATATGTTTCGTGTATACAACAAGTGGTAAATGCTTTCAAAAATCTGTAGTTTTTTCAAGGGTTGACTTTTTATTAAGGGTTGGAGGGTCAAAAAGTTGTAAAAATGCATAACTTGTAACGTGAATACCTGCCAGGAAAAATATTTTATTTGAACCAAATTTGGCATACATATTTGGAATACATTGAAGAAAATGCTGGTAAAAGTTTCATCCCCTAAAAATGAACCCTAGTGGCCTGTTTGGTCTTTAAATTAATTGTTCAAAAATTGACGGTGTTTGAACTCTTATATGTCAGCATAACCCACTATTTTCCATCAGTAATTTTATATATATTCACATATTTAGTGACTAAAAATAATTTACGACCCTAACTACACACCCCCCACCCCCCAAATATACAGTTTGAGTCATATGGATCGGATTTTCTTCATATTAGATTTCTACTATACATTTAAAACAGATTTACGAATAATCTAATTAAAAATAATATGCGACCCTTATTTTACAACTTCAACCCTTAACATACCCTTTACAGTCAAAATGCTCGGATTTCTTTCAAATTTGGTAGTAGTAATTTTAAGTTATTTAACTTATCATTACTTAGTTAATTTAATTAAAATTAGGCTAGACCTACATTTTACAATTGTAACTCCTAATACCCCCCTCATAGTTAGAATTGTCAGATTTATTTAAATTTTAGTATATCAACGAGAGAAGTACTGTGAAATCTCATTTCCAGCGAATTTTCTACATTATAGAATGCGTAGATTACGAAAATCACATTCACTAATTTCCGTCTGTCTGTCGGTCTGTTCGTTTCTTTAAACCGCTATATTTCGGAATCTACTGACCCGATTAAAGCAAAATTTACATTCTTTTTTTATACCTGCCCATTGATTAAGTCAAAGCAAAAAAAGTTAGGAAATTCTCAAGGACCTGCGCATTATTGGCCAAAAACATGCCAAAAACAGCAAAATCGGTGCATCCACTTAATCTTCTAATGTTGCAGACCGATTTTGACCAAATATTAAACATATGTTTCGTGTATACAACAAGTGGTAAATGCTTTCAAAAATCTGTAGTTTTTTCAAGGGTTGACTTTTTATTAAGGGTTGGAGGGTCAAAAAGTTGTAAAAATGCATAACTTGTAACGTGAATACCTGCCAGGAAAAATATTTTATTTGAACCAAATTTGGCATACATATTTGGAATACATTGAAGAAAATGCTGGTAAAAGTTTCATCCCCTAAAAATGAACCCTAGTGGCCTGTTAGGTCTTTAAATTAATTGTTCAAAAATTGACGGTGTTTGAACTCTTATATGTCAACATAACCCACTATTTTCCATCAGTAATTTTATATATATTCACATATTTAGTGACTAAAAATAATTTACGACCCTAACTACACACCCCCCACCCCCCAAATATACAGTTTGAGTCATATGGATCGGATTTTCTTCATATTAGATTTCTACTATACATTTAAAACAGATTTACGAATAATCTAATTAAAAATAATATGCGACCCTTATTTTACAACTTCAACCCTTAACATACCCTTTACAGTCAAAATGCTCGGATTTCTTTCAAATTTGGTAGTAGTAATTTTAAGTTATTTAACTTATCATTACTTAGTTAATTTAATTGAAATTAGGCTAGACCTACATTTTACAATTGTAACTCCTAATACCCCCCTCATAGTTAGAATTGTCAGATTTATTTAAATTTTAGTATATCAACGAGAGAAGTACTGTGAAATCTCATTTCCAGCGAATTTTCTACATTATAGAATGCGTAGATTACGAAAATCACATTCACTAATTTCCGTCTGTCTGTCGGTCTGTTCGTTTCTTTAAACCGCTATATTTCGGAATCTACTGACCCGATTAAAGCAAAATTTACGTTCTTTTTTTATACCTGCCCATTGATTAAGTCAAAGCAAAAAAAGTTAGGAAATTCTCATGGACCTGCGCATTATTGGCCAAAAACATGCCAAAAACAGCAAAATCGGTGCATCCACTTAATTTTCTAAAGTTGCAGACCGATTTTGATCAAACATTGAACATGTGTTTTGTGTATACCCCAAGTGGTGAATGCTTTCAAAAAATCTAGAGTTTTTTCAAGGGTTGACTTTTTATTGAGAGTTGAAGGGTCAAAAAGTTGTCAAAATGCATAATTCGTAACGTGAATACCTGCCACGAGAAACATTTTATTTGAACCAAATTTGGCATACATATTAGGAATACATTGAAGAAAATGCTGGTAAAAGTTTCATCCCCTAAAAATAAGCCCTTGTGGCCTGTTGGTCCTTTAAATTATTTGTTCAAAAATTGACGGTGTTTTGATCTGTATATGTCAGCATAACCCACCATTTGCCATCAGTAATTTTATATATATTTACATAATGAGTGATAAAAAATAATTTACGACCCTAACTACGCACCCCCACCCCCCAAATATACAGTTTGAGTCATATGGATCGCATTTTCTTCATATTGTATTTCTACTATACCCTATACAGTCAAAATGCTCGGATTTCTTCCAAATTTGGATACCAGTAGTAATTTTAACTTATTTAACTTATCATTATTTAGTTAATTTAATTGAAATTAAGGTAGGACCTACATATTACAATTGTAACCCTTGATGCACCCCTTACAGTTTAATTTGTCAGATTTTTTTCAAATTTGTTTTCTAATAATAAATTGAAATATAATTTTAACTAGTTTATTCAAAAATAGGCTAGAATCCTCAATTCATGTTTTTAACCCTTAACACACCCCTTACATTGATAGTGCTAGGATTTACTTCAAACCTTGATTTATGTTGGTAATTTTAAATCTAGCTTCAAATAGTTTCATTAAATTTGAGTACCTACAACAAATTTTTCACTTTTTAATCTTTTCATACACACGTTTCAACTTTATCGCTTAAATTTGTTTAAAATTTGGTTCCTAGATATAATTTAAAAGGCATTTTTAAATAACTCGATAAATTTTTTTCAGTAAAAGATGCCTCAAAATTCTAAAAATTTGAATAACAAATTTTAATATAGCAACGAGAGAAGTACTGTGGAATCTCATTTCCAGCGAATTTTGATTGCTTTTTTTGTCTGATAGATCCTTTTCAATTTACCATATTACATTCATTTGAAATAAGCCAATCATGTTTATTTTTCATAGCATACACATTAATAGACATATTGTTTTGTTTTTCAAATTAAGAGATTTGATTTAATTCCATAGAAAACGTAATATTATCTAAACAAAGATTGTTTTAAATCGGATAAGACGATGTTCTATGTGGGTTATGTTTAGCAGGTCGAAATGCTGAAATTATCGCCCAAGCAAAACAACATTCATCATTGCATTGCACATTTATTACCGCTTTTCGACTTTGAATATACTTAGGTAAAACATAAAATTTGCTGCCGACTGTGAAAGGTGAATATTTGTTGATATTCAAATTTAATTGCATTACTTTATGTAGAGCCCACCCACTATCTCGTTCTTGATATTCCGTCAATCTTCCTAAAATTATTTTCATTGTCCCATTATACCATTCTGATATATTTGAGGTTTGGTAGATAACACTATATTTCGAATTAATATAGATAGTTTTTATTTCTTCTGTTTTTGGTAAAAGCATCTCGCAAACCAGTGATATTTGAACTTTAATTGGTGAGATTAATCAAATTTCGTTTACTTTCGTTTCAATTAAATTTTGGGTTTTTTGAAAAAAATGCTTCGGATCTAATATTTTATGAATGTTTACTATCCCAAATGTGAACATTCTCCTGTTAAAAGCGGTTTCAATTTCAGTTAAAACTAGCTCACTCTTAGAATTAGTAACACTTGTTAAAACTTGGTTAATGTATCTTACATATTTGTCTTCAATGTTTGGTTTCTTGTGTTTGGGGTTCGGTTCATCTGTCGTTGCATTTGTATCCAATGAATTTACATCTTTTTTTCTTATAACAGAGTTTATGTATTTTCGTTTTCTGCTTCGGTTCGATCTTTCAGGTTTCGGAATTTTTTCAAGTACGGATTGTATATAAGCTTGATAGCGACTTTCCATATTTTCTAAAATAAATTAATAAAAAAAATAAATTAAATCAAGTTTAATAACAGCTATGTTCATCAAAAACGTACCTTCTTTTATGTGTAAAACTAAACGAAATCACGTAGGTTGAAAATTCAAGAACTTTGATAACTCAAGTTTTAATTTTAAAATAAAATCATTCACCGAAAATTAATAAGCAAGAACTTAAAAAAATACTTTTTTTATTATTTATTTTAATTTTCTTCTTTGGGTAACAAAATATTGAATATTCACAAATCACATATTAACAATAAAACTCTGGATATACACACGAACATAATATTTAGATATACTGCTTTTCTCGAAAGAACTAAGGAAATGCTCCATAAAATATATTAGTGTAATAAGATGTAACATTACAAGTCGTCATTTCACGAATGCTTCCGAATGTTAGAGAGAAAAAAAAAAGAAATAATGCAATTTTTTTTTGTCTATCTTTTATACATTATTATCATCTTAAGCTTAAATTTATTGTTCATTTATCAATTATTTATTGTTCAATTTATCTCTCACTGGCAGAAAGACGAAAGTCAATAGCCAATTGTTTTGTAACAATATAGATTTAATTTATATAATGCAATATAATAAATAGCGTATTTTCAAAGGATAAAAAAATCATATTGTTTCGATCCAATAACATCAAATCAAAATGCACAATGTGCTTTTTTTCGATAAAGTCTGCATAAACATCCACATCTCGCGATCATGAGTATTTTATTTATTTATCGGTATAAGAGTTTATTTGGTAAACACAATTTTTGGTGATGCATTAAAAAACTGCCTATACGAAATAATCGTTGATTTTGATTCAGTTTAGTTTCAACGTTTAGAACCAAAACAATGGGTAAGTTTTTTATACTCATATCTTATTTTAAATGTTGTAATTTTATGGTGTTCCCTTTTTTTTTAGACCACAGCTTGAGAGATTTTGTAGAAGCAGCATTGCCACCACCACTCCGCGTAAGTATATATTTAAATTAATTTAATTTATTTACTTATGTATTAATTAATTTTTTGTTTCAGAATTTCCCCATCATTACTATGATGGGGAAAAATGCGGGTGGTGATGGTGCACCCCCCACAATACTGAGGGGGTGCTTAACCCTAGAGGGGTATCCGAGTCACCTCATTTATTATGAGTTGATCAATGTGGTGGCCAATAGGTATGGTGGCTGTAACAGCCCTAAAAATTTGGTAAGTTTTTTTTTATTATTTTTTTTTTAATTATTTTTTTTTTTTATTTTTTTTTTCAGATCAATATGAGCGACCTAAGAACAATATGAGTAAACATTTATACTTTTTCATATTCTTATTCTTAAATAAAAAAAATTTGTAAGTAATGCATTTTTTTTTAATAGTAATGTTAGTGTTAAAAATGTAGGTAAGTTAAATAATATAATGATGATATTAATTATGTTGAACAGTTGTGGGAAATACTTTATAGGTAAAAGTGATTTTTTTTTGGATGGATATTTTATTATAGTCGTGCGAGTTATATGAGAATCACAGTGTCCAATACACCAAAGTGCAATATGACCAATATGCTTAATCTGCAACTATCATGAGAACTATTTCAATCAGTTTATTCAGCATTTCTCAGTTTATTAATTCTTTGTAAAATCTTAAAATGAATTAATTGCAGTTCTTAACTTGTAGAACATCATGTAAATTTATAGTTAGTCTAGATTAGATTGTCCTCTTGTAAACATCTAATAATTTAGAATAAAGTTTTTAAAAAGACTTCTTCGAATTTAAATCATAAAATTTGCGTGAATTTTTTTAAATGTTTATTTTTACCGAAAAAAGAGTATTCATATTTCAAACAAAATAGCATATTAGTAGAATTTACATAAAGTCAAATTTAATTCATAATTACAAAATATCATTAATATTATTCTATTCTTATTATTATAACTCTATTCTAAATATTTATTATTATTATTATTATTACTAATATTAATTTTTCATAAATTTGGATTCTGATCCTTTGGTGTCTTTCATTTCTCTAGCTATGTCAAGAGTAATGGAATTGATTGTGTCAAAAATTAACCGATAGAGCCCTACTATTAATCGGAAGTAGAACCGAATTAGATACTTGGGAAAAAGTTAAAGAAGCTCTTAGACTAACTTTTGGCGATAGGCGAAATTTGGAGTGTTTGGCTCAAGATCTTTTAATTCTAAAACCATTTCGAAATGAATCAGCACAAACATTTGGTGCACGAATCCAGGATATTAGAAGTTTAATAACCTCTAAAATCAACAGCGATGCAACTATTACTGTAGCTCAAAAATCAAATTATTTAAGTAATTACAATAAATTGGCCCTAACTACTTTTATTCGCGGGTTATTTGGCAGAGTGCAAGATATTGTGAGACTCAGAAACCCAAGCACATTAGAGGAAGCTATTTCAATTGTAATAGAAGAAGAAAATTTTACGTATAGTCAAAAACAAGTAAATTTATTTCATCGCGATGAGCGTTATAACGAAAATAGAGGGCGAACCACACATAAACAGAATTATAGCAATTCTAATTACAATCAAAACCAAAATCAAAGCAATTCCTATAACAGATTTACTCCTAGATATAACCAACACAACCCCTTAACTAACTATAATGCACCATCTAACTATAACCAACAATCAAGCCAACAACCTAATGGTACAGGTTTTCCTTCTCGCCCAATCAATATTCAACCACAACCACAAAGGTACCAAAATTTCCCTACTAACAGACAAGTATTCGGGCCACCGAAAAACGTATTCAAACCAACTGGTAGAGTTTTCAATAATAAACCGGAACCCATGTCGACAACTTCTCGAAACGTGTCTAACATTAGCGGAAATCGTTTTAAAAATAATTACTTTCATCCTTCACAGCAAAGAAATTTTCACTCAGAAAAATTAAATCACACTGAAAACGAAAGTAACTATCAGACCGTAGATTTTGAACAAGAGTCTGTAAATTTTCCTATAGCCGGGCCAAGCCGGGAAATCAAATAATCGAATTAAATAACATTACAAATAAAAATAGTTTGCCTTATATACAACTTTCAAAACCCCCTTTAAAATTACTTATAGATACAGGATCTGCAATTTCACTTATCAGACCAGCTATAATCAAAGAACACTTTCCGAATAGCATTTATCATGATTCAATTCTAATTAAAACTTATTTAGGACAACAGGAAAGTCGTTTTAAGGCAAATGTACCCATTCTTGAAAAATTCAACATTAATACCCCCTTAGAAATTCACTTATTCGACTTCCACAAATATTTTGATGGACTTTTAGGGTTCGAACAAATAAAAAAATTAGGTTTCATTATTGATTTACAAAATAATTTACTAATTAATGAATTTATCAAAATACCTCTAGAATATAGAAAATATCAGGATAAAGTATTGAAAACTATCAAAATAAATCCTCTAGAAATTTTGCAAACTAAAGTCCCAGTAGATATCAAAAATAAGGAAATTCTATTCCCACAAATAAATAATTTTCACGAGTTAATTATACCTGAAATACTAACAAATTCTAGTTACGGTGAAGCTTTAATCGAAATACAAAATCCCACCAATAAACCAAAACATATTGAAATATATGAACCATTTCATGTAGAACCGTTTTCAGAAAAATTTGAGTTATTTAACATAAACATTAGCGAATCAAATTTTGATAAAAATAAGAATATTTCAAATTTAATTGATATTTCTCATATGAATACTGAAGAAGAAAATAATATTTTGAAATTAGGCAATGAATTTAACGACATATTTTACGACGAAACTAAAGACAAACTTACATTCACTAATAAATTTAAACACGAAATTAAAACGAAGGACGAAATTCCTGTATACAGCAAATCATATCAGTATCCGTTTATTCATAAAGAAGAAGTTAGTAGACAAATAAATAAGATGTTAGATGACGGTATTATTCGACCAAGTTATAGCCCTTGGTCTTCGCCCATTTGGATTGTTCCAAAAAAGTTAGATAATAGTGGTAAGCAAAAATGGAGAATCGTAGTCGATTACAGGAAAATAAATGAAAAGACAATTGATGATCGGTACCCAATACCCAATATAACCGATATCCTTGACAAATTAGGTAGATGCCAGTACTTCACAACGATAGATTTAGTATCGGATTTTCACCAAATTGAAATGGCCTTAAATAGCGTACAGAAAACGGTGTTTAACGTAGAGAACGGACATTACGAGTATGTACGTATGCCGTTCGGACTTAAGAACGCACCCGCTACATTTCAACGGATTATGGATAATATTCTAAAAGACATAATTAACAAAGTTTGTTTAGTATACATGGACGACATTATCATATTTTCAACGTCTTTGCAGGAACATATATCAAACCTTAAATTAGTGTTTCAAAGAATACGATATGCTCGTTTAAAAATTCAACCAGAAAAATCGAATTTTCTGCAAAAAGAGGTAGAATTTTTAGGTCATTCAGTAACTTCGGAAGGAGTTTTACCAAATCCAAGAAAGATTGAAGCTGTTATGAAATTTCCAATACCGAAAACAGCGAAAGATAATAAATCTTTCTTAGGACTCGTAGGTTATTACCGAAAATTTATCCAAGACTTCGCGAAAATAAAGAAACCATTGACCTTATGTCTAAAGAAAGGCGAAAAAATTATTCATTCTAACGAATTCATGAACGCTTTTAATATGTGTAAAAATATTTTGTCCAATTCACCACTTCTACAATTTCCTGATTTTTCAAAACATTTTATTATTCGTTCAGATGCTTCAAATTTTGCAATCACTGCAGTTTTATCACAGGGAACAGTAGGTCAAGATCTACCAATCGCGTATGCATCACGAACACTAAACCCGACCGAAACTAACTATTCTACTATAGAAAAGGAGTTACTAGCGATTGTATGGGCAACAAAATACTTTCGTCCATATTTATTCGGGCGAAAATTTGAAATTATAACTGACCATAAACCATTACAATGGCTTATGTCATTAAAAGATCCAAGTTCTTGTCTAGTTAGATGGAGGATAAAACTGGAAGAGTACGACTATGAAATAATTTATAAGAAAGGTAAATCTAATTCAAATGCAGATGCTTTATCTAGAATAGAAATTAACCCAATAGATCAAGAATCAATCCTAGGAAATCCTGGCGAAATTGATAACGACTTCAAAAAATATCTCTCAGACGATAATAATATTGATAAAATACTTTCCGATAACGAGAATCTAGACGACTATTTAGAAATTTTTGAAGATGATTCGAAAGACAAAACCGAAACGACATCTGATATCACAAATCATACTTCCTTAGAAGACCCAATAATGGGTTTGCCAATAACTGAAAGATGTATAAATCAGTACAATAACCAATTAATACTCTCAGTAGATAAAATAATAAAGTCAGTTAAAGTTGAAAGAACACAATTGTTTGATTCAAAATTTAGACTAACAATTATGTTACCTGAAGAAAATATCGAGAGCAATATTGTACAAGTGTTCAAAGATTAGGTCAAACCTAAAACGTGCCTATGTATATACTTCAAATCAATTGAATTAATCTCAATATTTTGTAACACTATCAAAAATACTTTTAAAAATAATGCTTTCAATCTTATTCAAAGTACCAACATTGTAGAAAACGAGAAACGAGAAAATTCAATTCCAACACGAAATGAAAACATCTCATAGAGGCATTAACGAAACGGAACTAACTATTCAAAGAAAATACTATTGGCCATCAATCCATGAAGACGTGGTAAAATATATTAATAACTGTGATATATGTCAGAAATCTAAATACGAGAGACACCCCAATAAAATCAAATATCAATTTACACCCAACACTAAAGCACCTTTTGAACACGTACACATAGATACATTTCAAGCAGATAAGGAAAAGTTCTTAACAATAATTGATACATTTTCTAGATATGGACAAGCTTACCCTTTAAAAGCGTGCAATGCATTAACTGTCATAGATTGTTTAGTAATTTATAGTACTCATCACGGGACTCCTAAGAAAATTACGGCCGATTAAGGTGTAGAATTCGACAATTTTATGTTGAGGGATTTTTGCAAACTATACAATATCGATCTTCATTTCACATCAGTTGCAAACTCAAATGGCAATAGCCCTGTAGAAAGAATGCATTCTACCCTAATAGAAAACATTAGATGTTTGAGACTAAAGCACAAAGATTCCCACATTCTTTATATTATGCCTCTAGCCTTGTTAGCGTATAACAACTCAATTCATTCTGTTACCAAGTATACCCCTTTTGAAATACTAAATAGTACAAACAGCGCAAATAACCCTCTTGAAACAACGGAAGAAATACTTATGAATGAATATCTTATTCAGCTAAAAGACAAAATAAAAGTTATGCATGATAAGGTATTTAACAATAATGCAAACTCTAAACAAAAATCAATCGAAAAAGTGAATCAACATAGAATCGAACCCCCAGACTTTAATCCAAACCAGCATGTATACGTAAAAGAAAACCCAAGAAATAAAATTTTTCCTAGATTCAAAAAAAGTAAATATTCTAAAAAATGAGAAAATACATGTCAAACTTAAGAAAAATCTAGTTCATAAGAAATTCGTAAAACCAGTAAGAAAACTAACTAACCAATCTAACGCTATTTCAGATAACCATGTGGGAACTCCTAATGGTACTAATAATTAACCTTTCCGTACTCCCAACTTTATGCGATGAAATAACCTTCACTAAACTACCTGCAAACACGGGAATATTACCATTAAAATTAGGCAACGCTTATATTAATCATTATAATCACGCTTTATTACATTACGTAGATTTAGAACCGCTTATTAGTAATTCTACAAAACTTAGAGATATTCGAGAGTATGCTATGAACAAAAGCTTCAATGAAGAAGCCATACTACATAGGTATTTGAATGAAAATTCAGAACTTAACATATTAATTAGTATTATAGATAATAAGTTTCATAATATCTTAGACTCTAACAATCGTGTTAAGAGAGGACTTTTCAATTTCCTGGGTTCAGCAAACAAATTTTTATTCGGAAACTTAGACTCTAATGACGGAGAACGAATTAACGAAACTATTTCAAAACTAGAATCAAACCAAATTAAAATTGTCAACCATGCCAACATTCAGATTTCGCTGCAATCTATGGTCGAAGCAATTAATACATAACTATAATAATACTATAACTAAATTAAATAATAATCAAATAAAACTAGCAGAAGAATTTGAGAAATTGGAAGAAAATATTAAAAACAGACTAAACTGGATGTATTTTCACGTATTATTTGAACAAATAATAGCCAATTTGAGGATAATCAACAGTTTCTTGAAAAATTTAGAAAATGCAATAACATTCACAAAATTAAGCGTTTTGCACCCAGATATCGTATCAATAAACGAACTTAATGAAATATTTAAACCATTGTCAGCCGATCATAATCAAGGTGAATTATTAAAAACTGATTTTTCAAGTATGTATTCAATTATAAAGACGCGTTCATATTTACATAATAACAAAATAATATTTGTACTTAGTATTCCCATTGTTCTTTCCAAAATTATTTGACTATTATAAACTAATCCCCAACCCCTACAAATCAAAATAAAACACTTGTCCCACCTTACCCATATCTTGTACTCAACGAAGAGGAACACTAATACCAAGAAGTGGAGTGCCAGAAAATGACACACAATTTCATCTGCATGAAAGAAGAACATCTCATCAAGGACAAATGCATTATATCAATAATACGGAATCAAGAAATATCAGATTGTAATTTCACCCCAATCGAAATCAATAAACCAATTTTGGAAAAAATAACATCCGACCTCTTGATAATATTAACAAAAGAGAACATTGAAATAAAGAAAATCTGCAAGAAAACCCAATTTACACAAATCATTGGAAATCAATTGGTACGACTACCCACCAATTGTAAAATAGAATACAAAAATGAAGAAATTGCGAACCTTGAAACTAAAACAATCCTTTTTGGAATGTGTCGTCGACCATTGTTGCATCCACCTCGTATGCTAATGCTAGTTTATCGAAATAGTACACTTGAATGTTTTCGCTTCATGCCTGTCGGTGGTTGATCCAACGTGACTTGGCGGTTTTCCTTACGTTTGTTCCTCCGAATGCAGTGATGGAATCGTCTTGGACATTGGTCCAATTTTTATTTCCGTTTTCCACTTTCCTCAAATATTCTATGTACCAAGGGTTAGCTGCGCCGCTCAAAAATGTACCAAAATATTGAAGCTTAAGATTGTTGTCTCAATTATTTGCAGCTGCGCATCTGTTGTATTGGCGAATAAATTCGATTGGGTTTGTTGTCCCGGGTGTAAAGATTTGCAGTGATACAAATCTAGGGATAGATGGTAAT
The DNA here is from genome assembly GCA_963556235.1 of Cryptophagus acutangulus. Classification (NCBI taxonomy): domain Eukaryota; kingdom Metazoa; phylum Arthropoda; class Insecta; order Coleoptera; family Cryptophagidae; genus Cryptophagus; species Cryptophagus acutangulus. The sequence goes on from OY744564.1 coordinate 1,100,626, forward strand.
CTGGCCGCTGGCATTGATTGACTGATTGTGGTGTTGGCCATCGTGACGTTTCGTTCTTCGGGCATTTCTTGTTCGTCTTCTCTCCTTCTTTGTTCTGATTGTCGTTCGTCCTCTTCCTGTTCTTGTCTCCTTCTTTCCTCTTTCTTTTTCGGCTTGTTCCTGTTTGGCTTTTTCTTGTTCTTCCTTCCTCTTTCTTTCTTCTTCCGCTTGTCTTTTGGTTAGCTTTAACAGTTCCTGTTCTTCTATCTTCTTTTTCTCTCGTTCTGCTTGTTTTTTTGGCTTCTTTTAACTGTCCTTGCTCTTCTCTCTTTCTTTCTCGTTTTGCTTGTCGTCTGGCTTCCTCTTGTTCTCCTTTCGTCTTTCTGTCCTCTTTCGCTTATCTTTCTGCGTCCTCTTCTTGCTCTTGCTGTTTTTGTCTTCGTAGTTTTTCCATCAAATTTCTCTCGATTTCTTGTTGCTTTTTTATTTCCAATTCTTCGTTGTTAACTTCTGTGGGACTGTCACTCGATTCTTGTGGTTTTTGATCTTTGTTGTGAATTGTAAGTATTAATTTTCCTGGTTATCCGACTTTGGCGCGACTTTGGACGGTTATCAGACTTTGGTCGCGTTATCAGACTCGGCTGGCGCCTCGTCTGATAAACTTCACGACTGGTACCATAATGATTGATATTACGATCCTTATGACAGAAATAATTATTGTGGAACTTTATTAATATTTCAATAACATTAAATAACATTTATTTAAATAATAAATCGGTGTAGTATTCATTTGTTGAGGTCGGATATTATTTATTACAATTTTGCTAAGCTATCATAATAGTTTTATGACCTTGATTTTTATTCGTTGATTGTTTTAATATACATTATAATTTTATAAATTAATTTAACAATTAATATTTTTGTAATATTACCGTAGATTTGTTATACATTATAGCTTTATGACATTTTAACAATTAATATTTCTGTAATATTACAGTAGTTTTGTTATACATCATACTTTTTGGCATTTTTTTTTGACATTTATAGTTGCGTTTATTGTTGATGCTTATAATTAGTAACGATAGTAAGAGAGTTATTTTTAAACAGTAATATCATTCCAACACTTAGATTTTTTTTAAATTATCTCAAGTTACAACTTGGATGGGAAGATTCGGCACCTCGACCATATGTCACACCTTGAGGGTCGTGAGTGGGTTAGTTCGGAAGTTCGGGCTAATATAAAAGGCTTAGACTTACTGTGACCTTGATTCGCACATCTTTCTTATCGTCGCTCATTATTAAAACACAATTGGGTTCATTTGACATTTGTTTATTTAGAGTTAAACTTACAAAAGTGCAATCAGCATCCCGCAGTCTAGGCTGTACATGGAGGAGAACATTGTCTTTGAGGGACCTAGTTGATGTGCGCTTTATGGACCGTTAACTATTCACTTCAATATCGACTGTGTTATTAACTCTATTACTGACTCTATTATTGACCTCTAGTACCGACTTTAATCCTGACTCTAGTACTGACTATCTATTGACTAACCATTGACTGTTTGTAGACTAACCCTTGACTCTCTGTTGAAAAACTAACCAACTAACAACCAAAAAAAATCGAACAGATTATTGATGAATATGAACCGAAGAAAACGAAGACCGCAACCATAGTAAGGAAAATAATTGTCAGCGAGGATCAATCGATCTACTGCTGACCACGCCGTTTACCATATCCCAGAAGACGAATAGTTGAAGGTGCAAGAATGGTTGGTGCAAGAATGGTTGAAAGATAGAGTGATTGAACCATGTTCATCGGAATATGCTAGCCAAGTCGTAGTAGTAAAGAAAAAGGATGTTCACCACAAGTTTGCATAGATTACCGGAAGATCAACCGACTCATAGCCAAGGACAGATATCCACTGCCGCTGATTGAAAATGTACTCGATAAATTGTCTAGTGCCCGTTCATGTTCATGCCCGTTCATGTTCAATGTTCAGCACGATCAACCTGATGAACGGATTCTTCCAAGTCGCTGTCAAAAAAGCAAGCCGTAAATATACATCTTTCGTAACCCACGACGGTCAGTATCAGTTCGTTAAAGTACCTTTTGGCCTGTGCAATTCACCTGCTGTGTTTCAGCGCTTTATTCATGTTATTTTTAACCAACTGTCAATGAAAAGCATTGCATTACCACCTTATATGGACGACCTCACAATTCCGGCCAACAAGGAAGAAGGTGGAATTCAGAAGCTGAAGCAAGTGTTACAAACGGCTAAGGAACATGAACTGATTATCAACAAAAAAAATGTCACTTTTTAAAACGTAAAATCGAATTTTTGGGTCATGTTATTGTAGACGGCAAAATTTAGCCATCACCACTGAAAACAAAAGCAGTTATGAATTTCCCAGAGTTGAAAACGTCGAAGCAAGTTCAAAGCTTTTTAGGACTTATGGGCTATTTTCGTAAGTTCATACCGCAATACTCAATTATTGCAAAGCCGCTGAGTGACTTACTGAAGCAGAACTGGTTATTCGAATTTAATGCATGCCAGCAACAAGCGTTTGTAAAACTGAAGAATGCACTTATGTGTGAACCAGTATTGACTATTTTCAGACAGAATGCTGAAACTGAGGTTCACACAGACGCTAGTATTGAAAGATATGGGGCAGTATTACTACAAAAATCAAAAGACGATCTCCAGCTGCATCCAATTTACTTCATGAGCAGAAAAACCACTGACGCAGAAAGGAAGTATTCTAGCTATGAATTGGAAGTTGTGGCGAATTTTGTTTCAAACTGTGAAAGATTGTTGAAGAACCTTCCTGGTTTGTTGACCTGGTCTTGCAGGTGAGTGGTATCTTGATTATTTGCATTTTGGGGTTTTTACGTCGATTTAATTAAATTTGCGTTATAAATACTAACCTAGTTGCCATGTGCTCTCTAGAACTTAAGTTGTTTGATTTAATTTTATACGCTGCGTTATTGTGCTTGCTGTCATATATGCTTTTTGCAGATTTTTGCACGTTTCGAAGTCAGGTTCGTTCGTTTGAATTGACTGATTTGTAACTGTTTATTATTTTGGTTGGGAAATATATCACGGAGTTTTGAGTTGAAGTGGACGTTTTATTTCTTGCCTTTCGAATAATCACATCTTAATCACATAACGTGGGGCAAAGAGTCGTCTTATTTGGAATTAGCTCCCAGAATGAGTGTGTCCCACTCGCCAAATAGACGTAGTAAATACCGGCTGCGGTCTAACAGTAATCGCCAACGAGAGTCCTTCCCTACGAACGAAGCACTGGGACCGGCCAACCCTCATTTGGAAATGGTGGTCGCCACCGAGACGCGTACTGGTGATGTCTGCTCAAATGTTTCAAGTAATACATTTGGAGGTGGTGCTGCAGAAACGATTGTTTCGCCTGCTCATTCCTCTGCAAATACTACCGTGCTATGTAATGGCTCCGGCAACCCATCAAGGCAGGAAGGGGTCATGCAAGTACCAAACGAGGGAAATGGGGCAGTTCCTAGGTGGTTCCGGCCGAGCTTAATCAATCCTCCGGATAGACAGCATGAAGCCTCCAATTGGGCTTTGCCTAGCGGACAGCCGCAACCGAAACAGGTCGTACAAAGCTTTTTTGATAATTTTACCCCTCAACCAACACAATTTGGTAAACGTAGTTTGGGTTTAGATGTAGAACAGTCTAGCTTTGAGTCAGTGCACGCTACCAGTAATGTGTATGGTTTAGGAAGAGGGAGAACGGGGATAGGCTTCGACAACACTGACAGAGGTTACGATAACCACTTTGGTAGTTGTAGGACAACGGCAGCCACCCCCAGAATAAATGTCAGTGTTGCCGAAGCAGTCGTACCCATGAACAGAAACAATTATGTGATGCTCACCCCGCCAGCTTCTCTGGCAGAGGTGGGTAAGTTGTTCCCGGAATTCGACGGATCGGCTTCGGTCCATCCAGTGAAATTCCTCAAAATATTGGAGAATGTAGCGAGTGTTTTAGGCAGTAATCGGTTGTCTATACTGCTCCGAAATGTATTTAAAGGAGAAGCATTACTATGGCTGCAAGCCTTATTCCCCAGCGTCAATTCATATGTTGATATTAAACTAGCGTTTGTATAGAGCAGTTTTGGGGACTAGATCGGCAGATGGCAATTAGGTTTGACCTCGAATCGGGTAGATGTCAGAAAGATTCTTTTGTACAGCATTTCCTTAAATACGTTGCAAAAGGGCGATACTTGCAACCTCCATACCCGGAAGATTTCTTAGTTACGGTCATCGCGCGGCATTTTCCGCCAAACATTCTTGTTGCCTCATAGGCACAACGTCTTTCCAGGAATCGGTTAAGACAGTCCGCTTCATCGTTTAAGACAGGCGGACTATTTTTGCAGTAGATCCAGCGATTTTGTTACTAACTTACAGGCGAACAATTGGCACAGAAGAACACCGGGTCCAAATAACCACAATACTAATAATAACTTCCAACGTCAGGATTACGCGAACGTTACCGACAAGAACATCTCCTGTTTGGCGATGGAAGGGTCCTCTGCCATCGACTCGGAAGACACTGTGGAGTCGGAAAACTCCAACTCGCCCCAATTCCAGACCTCGTTTTAGGGCGGGATTTTAATAATGTAGAGGTTTCTTTTGCTGTTAATTTGCTAAACTATCCCGCCAACGACCTTCTCAAAGAATGCAATCTAGAGCATCCGTCCAGATACGCGAAGTCGCCGGTTATTAGCATCACCGTGGCGAATTTAGTAAGCCCGCGCTAATCGATACTGGTAGCGAGGTAACGGTCTTGTCGCAAACTACTTGGAAACAGTTTTCAGCTTTGGACAAAAACATTCCAATTTTTACGGTGTCTGGGGTAAGGGTCTCGGGTGCCTTTAAAGCAAGACAAAAGCGCGTCACGCACTAAGTCCAGTTAAGTTTTAAGATAGGAGAATCGGTGTTTCGCCACGAGTTTTTGTTAATCCCAGGATTGGTATACCCTGTTATATTGGGTATAGATTTTTTGCAGTTGGTAAAAGCTAAGCTGGATTTGGAGGCAAACGCTCTAAACATTTTTGATAGTAAATAATGGCAGCCGATTCCATTGTTAGATTGCCAACACTCATTTATGGTGCCGGAATCGCCCTCTTTCCGAACGACGGCAGTGAACCACGGCTTGCCAACAGCTGCGGCGAAACGCCATACCACTTGCCGCGGCGAAACGCCAGATTTTCGAAATACTATTAAAGGCGCGAAGTTAACCAACGCGAAACGCAGCTCTTTTAGAGACGTGTTGAAAAGAAATTCCGTCCTGTTTTCAGACAAGCCAGGGTTAAGGCGGCGGTATCAGCACAAAATACATTTGTGAAATACGACGCCGTTGCAACAGAAAACGTACCCCATTCCGTTTGCACACAGAGCCGCGGTTCAAGCCGAGATTGATAGTATGTTGAAACACGGGGTCATCGAACGGGCTAACACACCGTATTGTTCTCCGTTAGTAACCGCAGTAAAGAAAGACTCATCGGTCAGGGTCTATTTGGATGCGCGTGCACTTAACAACATTATGCAAACGGACGTGGAGCAGCCGCAGCCAGTGGAAGACATCATCCGGAGCCTTCACCAGGTCCGTTATATGACTTCTCTGGACCTCACTAAGTCGTATTGGCAAATACCCTTGAGGGATTCGGATAAAAAGTATACGGGTTTCTTACATGCTGGGAAAACATACCAATTTCGCGTTTTGCCTTTTGGACTAAAAACGGCAGTGGCTAGTTTCAACAGGTCCATGGACTTAGTGCTCGGTCCCGAGCTCCACAGTTATGTGGTTTCGTACGTCGACGACTTGCTCATCTCTTTACGAAGTTTCGAGGAGCATTTAGAACGCCTCCAACGCGTTTTCACTAAGTTGAAGTCCGCCGGTTTCACACTGCGTTTGAGAAAGTGCAAGTTTTTTCGGTAGGAAATGAATTTCTAGGGGTACCTGATAAGCAAAGATGGAGTGCGTCTTAATCCGGGCCAGGTGCAAGCTATTAGGGAGTTCCCACTGCCCCGAAACGTCAAGCACGTCCAAGCGTTCCTTGGGTTGTGCAACTATGACCGCGCCTTCACGGAGCAATTTGCCACGGAATCGGAACCTCTAGTCGCGTTGTTGCGTAAAAACCAGCGCTGGACTTGGGGCCAAGCGCAGATTAAGGATTTTCAGTCTCTCAAGGACATTCTTTGAGCGGAGACGTATCTGTGGCACCCCCGGTTTGAAGAGCGTTTTATCGTGCAAACAGATGCGAGTGATTGTGATTTAAGGGCCGCACTGTACCAGGTGGTAGACGGACAAAAACGATATGTCGCGTTTGCCAGCAGGTTGCTACTTGATCAGGAGCGGAACTACAGCACCCCTGAGAAGGAAGCATTGGCCGTCGTTTGGGTCTTAAAAAAATGGAGGGTATACCTTATCGGACGGCGTTTTACCGTTTGTAGTGATCATCGCAGTTTATCATATCTCTCGTCCTCTATGCTGTTGTCCGCCCAAATCACCCGCTGGGTGCAGGCGTTGCAGGAATACGACTTTGACAGAAAGTATATACCGGGTCGCGACAATTTCCTCCCGGACGTACTTTCGCGTTATGTGGCTGTTAGACTAGATTCACCGGTGGACAAACATTTTAAAATACTGGCAGTGTTGGATTTGCCTCCGGAATTCTCAGATCTAAAGCCGCGGCTTCCAGAAGCGCAAAGGTCGGACACGAAACTTTTGGCAATTCGGCAGGAGTTGTCGGCACGGCCAGACACTAAAGCACACTTGCGGTTTTGTGTCATCGATGACGTACTATGTCACCGTAGAGCCGAAGCCAGTAGCAGGATTCTGAAACCACTTATCGACAAAAATTGTTATCGATAGTTGTCAATTATTGTTGTTTGTATTAACAATCGAGTGATTCTCAAACAATGTCTTAACGAGTATTGTCGTTGCAAAATGCTACTTTTAGGTTAACGACTATTAACGTTAATTTTTACTGACATTTGGCAACATCGCGAGATATTCTAGAAAAAATCTAGTGATTTTATTATTATTACTAAAATCTAGTGTCATAAATCATAATAATACAATAACAGTATCATTCAGATTCAAAGTTTAGCGGTTAGTGAAACGAATTTCCGCTTGCGACAAACAATATGATGTAAGTATAAGTTGTAGCTCAACAAATTATTTTATTTAATACCAGAAATTTGTGATACCTAACTAAATAATAATAAAATCTGACTGGCAGGAAAAAATCAAGATCTTCGAGAGCAACAGAAAAACAATTGTCTGCAATGGTAGATTTTCTGTGTGCTTCTGAAAACCGAGGTATGGCAAAAGGCCGATTTAATGTAATAAATGGAAGAGAAGAGTTGGAAAAAAATGGGTTAAATTGGCCAAGCTTTTAAATAAACTTGGCCCTGAAAAAAATCCGGAACAGTGGCAAGTTGTAAGTATAAAACCGGGTTACAGTTTCAATCACAATTACATTACAATACAGTTACAATTTTATGCAAGATTGTACAGTGACAACTGCAAGTACATAGAAAAATTATTGACCATTTGTATTTTATATTGTGTCCACAGACATGGAGAGATTTGAAAAGCAGAACTTCGCAAAAAGTTAGGAACTTACGTTCCCAAAAGGCAGCAACCGGTAACAAACCACTAAAAATAACACCTTTAAATGGATTTGAAGAAAAAATCGTAGGATTACTGGGAGCAAATTACATAGAAGGTAGCGCATGTCCTGACAGTTTACCAGAAGAAGAGGTATGCTAAAGAAATATCTATAGCGTGCATTATTTACCTTGTATATTTTAACACATTTTGTAGGACGTACAAGAGCAGTTAACTATGGGCAATGATTCAGTTTTAAATAATATACCAGTGATTTATACAGTTTGTGGTGGGCCCGAGGGTGCGACTGATCAAACTTTTGCAGAGAGTAAATATTTAGCTCACTTAAAGCGGATCTTTTCAGTCCTCGATAAATTAAAGTAAATTAGTAAATTTTAATTGTGATCTGTTAAGTTTTATTCACAATCTCGAAATTAGTGGCAAAATTAACAATTTTACAGTATAAACAACTACGTTACTACATTGGGGGTACTGCAGATTTGTTAATTTCGCCACTAATTTCGAGGTTCTGAATCAAGCTTTAGTTATTTGATTGACTTTCCTATGTTCAATTGTTATCTGCAAATGATTTAAGGGACCATAAAGATTCGCTCTTAATTTACTAGCTTTTTTACTTCATACCTATGTACAAGTTAACTTATAATTTTTATTAGTCTATTGCGATGATTTGTCAAATGGTGCTGCTAACTTATTAGAAGTTGATGCAAGAAATAGTGAAGTCTCAGTTTCAACCACAAAAAATACAACTTTGCATCATCAAACTTCAACAATTAAAACCAAAAGACCGTATTTGAAAATGCATGAAGAAAAAAACGTTCAAGAATTTCCATCTAGTTCAAAAAAGCGTAATATTTAAGTCAATTTTTTTTCCAATTTTGAAATAAATTTTGATTTTAGGGCGTTACGAAAACACGGAATTGGTAAATGCCCGTGAAACATTTACAACAATTGCAAAAACACAGAGTGATGCCATGAAAGTAATTTAAATTGTCACACTTTCCTTTATATTTTTACCTTATTTTTTTATTGTAGATGCTTGCAGAAGCTGCGGCCATGCAGGCAAAATGTATGGAAAAATTAACGACAAATGACACAGAAAGAATTGAGTTGTTAAAAAAATTAACGAATGTTTTAGAAAATGCATTTTCTTCAAAAAATTAAAATTTACTATTAAAACAACATTTATTTTATTCTAGTTTTAAATTCATAATATTAACTAAATTTTTTTATATAATATTTATTTAATCTTTACTCTAAGCAGCAAATCGTTGCTGAATTAGACGATCTTGAATCCACCTCGCCAGTACAAGTGGACGAATTTCTTCGTCATTTACATCTGCGTTATTATGAATATAATGCTCAACTTCAACATTTTCTATTTCAAGCACACGGTGATGGATACGAATATTATGCAATACTGAACATGCATTTACAATCTTTCCTGCCATGGTTGGTTCATACTGCAATGCTCTGTGTTTAGAAAGAGTAGTAGATTTTCATACACCATGTAGACTTTAATACACCATTCAATCGCTCGACACAATTGCGCGCACTGCACAATTGCTGATTATATAAAAATCGTGGAGTTCCCTCAGGTTCATTGGGTAAAGGCGTCATAAGCCAGGGTTCTAATTGGTATCCTTGATCCCCTACAATTTAAAGAAGCAGACGTAATACTAAAATTAAATTGTTTACCATTTATTCACCTATAAGAAACGTTTGCCTTTCGCCTTGATTAAAGGCGCGTTCCATTGCGCGTCTTATAGGAGACGCACTCCATATATATGCGTCATGTCGAGCTCCGGGAAAGCGGGCATTTACATTTAGTATTTTTAGATCAGGATCCGAAACCTGCAAAATAAATTACTTATTTAACTACATACACAAATGGCATAAATAAATAATCAAAACATAATCTTGAACAATAATGGACCGTATTTATATCTCACACTTAGACCACATTTAGCTAAATGTAACATAAGAATGTGACAAATCACACCTCTGCAAATGTCCCATTTACAGGTCCCATTTAGTTAAATATAGCCTAAGCCTGAGGTTGCGGCCCAACGTTTTTAAAAATTATTAAGAGCGTGCTGCCGTATACCTGAAAATAAGGATGGCGCCACTGTAGAGTGCATTTAATAATTAATTACAAAAAAACTAAAAATATTTTTCACTTTTTGTCATTAGTAACTGATTGAAGATTTTATCATTATTTATATATATTTTTTTGATGGAAAAAAATATAATATCAACAGAAATATTAGAGAAAAACCTAAAAAGTAAGTTTTTGACGTATTTCAAAAACTAATAAGTTTTTTGAATTAAGATTTAGTTGCATGATAATTACGTCTTTTCCAAGCATATTACCACTATAATTAGAGTTTAGTTTTCTTTGGTATTCTAGATGAATGCACCAAAAAAACGTCCGTTTTCCAAAATTTCGAATATGTTTGACCCCTACATTTTAAAACCACTATTTTTTTTTTATTTTTTTTTTCTACCATTGGGTCGATCATGATGTTGTGACGGCCCTGTTGAATTTTAAATCAAATCTAATGCCTAATAAAGAAATTATTTAGAAAAATCAATATTAATATTCCATAGTCGAATACATAAAAACCATAAAATATTTAATAAATGTAAATAGATTTATCAAAAGCTACATTTATTAAAAACATACCGTGAAAATTACATAGCTTACTTTTATTGCGTTTAGTTTTAATTAATATTTTTAATTTATATTGCATGAGAAAATTTGTCATAAATATTGATCATCGAAATTTATCTGTTTAACAAAAAAGAATTCTACCTGCATTGAGTTCAGCCCAACGGGGAAAGAGGGCGACATTTGAAAACCATGTGGCGTTTCGACTTGTAACAAGTCGCGGGAATTACAAAAAGATTATTATTTGTCTTGTATTGCGTATTTTTATAATATCATTATAAAATATTTTTTTAATATGAATACTATTGTATTTGCATTGAATTTTATAAATAAATAGATAGCAAAGCTGACCCAGCAAAATAAAACAAAAAATATATGGTCGATTGCCGCTAATATGATTCTAATTACTAATTTTAATTAACAAAATTAACTCTTGTTGTTTTTGAAAAAAAAACAGACTTTCCTGTTTAAAAAGCTGGCAAAGCGAACAATCAAAAGATATATTTTTATTTATTCTACTGGGTGTGCTTTGCCAGTTAACAAGCGTTTCAAAATTTCTATTTTGTTAATAAGGACCGATGCTGAAATTTGTTGAACAATCAAAACCAATGAAAATGGATTATTTCTGAATGAATCCAAAGAATGAATCCAATTGCAAAAATCCAAACGCCAATTGACTTAAATAAGATAAAAGAACCAAATCATTTTATTTTTATCAATATGACCTTGGAATTTTTAGAATTCAATATATTAGTTCGATTGGAAAAACTCGAACGCGAATCGACTCAAAATAGCGTTGCAAGCGGGTACCAAATACATACCCGGTAATACATACATACCCAGATACATACCCAGATACAAATCCCGGTTCGGATTTTGTCGGATATCCGAATAGTTATGTTATACCCGGCCGGGTTTCGAATTAAACAATTTTTAAACTTAATATTTATAATATTTGAATAATGAGTATTTAGTATTATCCGCCCGGTTAACCCAGTATCCGGCGTAATATTATAGTCTGGTATCCGGTTTTCCGCATTTTTAAAAAATTAAGAAGTATGTATATAATTTTGAAATTTTCAAAATCGTTCATTATTAACTCAAATTTAAACATCACAAAAAAAATAAATAAAATGTAACTGAATGTGAAGCAATTACATATATACATGTTTGCAATTTTCGATTAAAATGACATCTTTTTAGTTGCCATTTTTGATGTTGAAACAGCCTTCTCTTTTTATTGTTCTAAAAAAAATTAAAAAAAGACTTTTTTCCAACCGTCAAAAAAGCAAATGCAAAAATTATTCTTATTTAAATTTTTTACTGGGGTACAAAAAATATTTTTAATTTGTGAAATGTACGGTAGTGAAAAGTACCTACCTAATGTTCAAACAGCGTCGCGGGTTGCGCTTTCTATCATACACTCAAAAAATGCGGCGGATCTCAACAGAACGCCGTACAAAAAAACTCGTAGTTTTTATAAAACTTGAGCAATATATGTAATTCTTTCACTAAAAACTTCCTCATTCTTTTCTTCATATTTCATTCGGTGGAAGTATGCATCTATCTAGATTAGTTTAGATTATCCCTCGTTGCTGAAGTTTGTAGTGCAGTTTTTGGGCACGCTTTATTTAAACAATTTCGGTGGAAATTGTTTACAATTTTTTTTTGAATAATTTTGCAGCATCTAAATCTAGGTAAGATGCCCTTTCTATTAGTCTAAAAATCATTAAAAAATGATCAAAAATAAGATTGTAAATGGAATGTAAACATAAAATTTAAGATTTTTCTATATAAAAAAAAATGTTTTAAATATTTTTTTATGGCATTTTGAAAATGCGGATAAATTGGAGACTTCCATATTCAGATCCGCAAGATTATTTTCAGTAAAATGAATATTTTTCCAAAACTAGGTATTTGAGTGCCGATTTTTACATAGTTTATTTCTCTAATATTATTCGCCGCAATATTGATTAAATTTAAGTCAGGATAGGAAGGAGGGGGTCGAGCGTGAGTACGAGTGCTTAGAAGCCAGAAACCTGCCAGAAACTTATATACGAGATAGTTCGCATTTTGTACGCTGATTTTTGTCGTTACTATGCAGACCCGATATACGAACGAGGCGCAACTAGCGGACGTTCTTGCAAGTTTTGAATTGCGGCGCGCTCTTAACGAATAAAACTACTACCTACCAATTGTACATTTAAGGAATGATATCCATGATAATTAACATATCCTTTTTCGTGTTCCTTGGAGCAAGAATAGCAATATATGTGCAATCGATAGCCCCAATTGCCCCTTCAAATGCTTGTCTAGCTTGAGCAAATTTTACCCTAGCGGTTGCTCTGTCTTCCAATGTCATAGGAAATTTTACCCACTGTCTCAAAAGAGTGTCGTTAATGGCATTGGTCACATCTCGAATGCATCTGCTAATTGAAGTCTGACTCATTGCTATTCCCCAATGTTCTCCTACTGGACGTTGGTAACACCGACTAGCATAAAATCGAATGGCTGCTAATACCTGTAACCAACGGAGAATGATAAGTAGTTATAAGTATGAGTTTTCACCTACTTATTTAGAATTTTTTTTTACTAATGCCACTAAACAGCATAGGGAGGTAGTATAACGCCGTGTTGGAATAGTATATTACTCAACGAGTTAGTAATGATAGTCATTATTCTTGAGAATGAAGTTTACGACCCGAGCGATAGCGAGGGGAGTAAATCATTCGAGAGAATAATGGCTTATTACTAACGAGTAGAGTACTATACTTTATCTACTCTTAACAACAAAGCTAAAAAAAAATGGAAAATTAATAGATTTCAAAAATAATAATTGACAATGTAAGTATTGCTGGTTGCAAACAATTACTATTTCAACAACACAAAGGTGCAATTAAAATCGATATGACATTTCCAATTAGTAATGATGACGTTTCTGATTAGTAATGATTCATTACCGCATAGGTGACATAATGTATAATGTTATGTATTGGAAAACGCACGCGTAAAGTGTATATTACGTGTTAAGAGTAGATAAATAATTTAACTACATACATACAATATGCATCTACCTGTTTTTCAACACTAAGTCCATTTAATGTTGGCCGTTGCCAACGCCGTTGGCCGTTGCTAAGTTCATTTAATGTTGCAGTTGAGGTTGTAATGCATCAATTATGAACCTGGCTATATTTTGGTTTATACGGTACAATTCGACAAATTCAGTATCAGTTAAATCAAATGGATTTTGCACTTCACGTAATACTTCTCGTAGTACTTCTTCTTTCCAGTCGCCTTAGTCGATATTCTAAGTTTGCCACGTCAACTGCAAGATATCCTTTAGCCATTTTTTACTGAAAATTATTGTACAAGTTATTGTAAATTATTGTACAAGTTATTCTACAAGTACTTACCAAGCAGTTACACTTTTACAGTTACACAAACAATTTGAAATATAAATTAGCAATTAGCATATAATTTTAACGAGAGCTCTATTGGCATCGATAGCTTGTCAACAATTTTCGTTAGCAGTAAACAATCTTATCGATATCCATAAGCGAAAAACATTATTAACTTACAATTGAGAATCGCTGTTAACTTAACTTGTTGGTAAATCAACTTAACGATAGCAATAATCATCGATAAGTTATTTCAGAATCCGGCTACAGGTCGTTGGTAGCATCGTTCGTTAAAGCACAGACAACCTATATAAGACACGCAGTGTATATGCAGTAACGAGTCGTCATTCACGAGATGCCACTACGAGCGCTCTAACTTATAAACTATTATTTTAAATTAATTTTATTTAAAAGGTTACAGAAAACTTGAATATATATATATATATTATATACATATAATATATATATATACATTAAATATATATACATTATATATACATTGAACATATATTCATTATGCACTTGAGGTGGCTGTAGGAAAGAACTACGATAAGAAATCTACTTTAACGCCAGTTGTAGGAAAATGTTACGTACGTTTGTAAGCATAGGCATAATAGTTCTTAAGTAGCTATTCTCTGGTTAAAGGTTTCCATGTCGCCATAGGCCATTTTGGTGTTCATAAAACATGGTGCTCCTTACGCCGCGAATGTTGGTGGCAAAACATGGTCCGTGACGTTAAAAGGTTCGTGGTGAGCTGTCACGCGTGCCAAACTACCAAACACAGCACGTGGTCAAAAATTCCGTTTCAAGCGGTATTACCCGCAGGTCCGGGAAAACTTGTTTCGTGAGATCTTTTTGGACCTTTGCCTAAATCTCGGGCAGGGGCCATACACATTTGTGTCTGCGTCGATGTTTTCACCAAATATGTGACACTTTACCCGCTAAGGCAGGCTACTAGTAGGTCTATCCTTAATAAGCTCACGCGGTACTTCTTTCCTACTTTCGGTTTTCCGGACAAACTTTTGACCGAACACGGGACACAGTTTACGTCCAAATCTTGGTCGTTAACGTTGCGCAAACTAGGTGTACAACCTGTTTTTTGTTCTGTTCGCCATCCGCAGGCTAATCCTGTTGAACGGGTTATGCGCGAGATTGGTAGGTTGTTTAGATTGTTTTGCAGCGAAAAACACGGTAAGTGGGCGTTATTGGTTAATGACGTTGCGACACAGTTAAACAATGTGGTCCATCAGTCTACCGGGTTTGCACCTGTGGAATTGCAACTGGGACAGGCTCCGGCTGACTTCTTGTCCAAATTTTTGGGGTTGCCGAAGAATATGAGGGAGCAAGATAAACATGTGAAGTTGTACCTTGCCAAGGAATCGCTTATGTCTGCTGCACATCGTCGCGCTGCCAAGCAGTCGCATGTTTCGGGATATGTCTATCAAGTCGGTGATCTAGTACTGCTAAAAGCAAATCCGGTGTCCTTGGCGCTTGACGGGGTCACTAAGAAATTTCTCTTGTTGTTCGAAGGGCCCTACAAGCTGGGCAAAAAACTATCGAATTACACATATGTGTTGGGAGACCCGCATACTGGGGCAGAGCGTGGGCAGTTCCACGCTAGTCACTTTAAGGTCTACCGACAGAATGAAGGTTAGGTTTCAGAGATCTCGTCTCATATTCTCTGGAATCTAGGGGCCAGTTGTGACAATAACCATACGGGTCTCGTCTGGATGATTTTTCGTGCGACCTTTGTAGGCGTACAACTGCTGATAGGGTCCACGCACTGTGCTGGTCAGCAAGACATTCCGCGGATTCTTGGTAATGTTTTATCCCACTTTTGCGTCTGAGGTTTACTTGCGATCAGTCGATCGTCTTGTTGTTGTAATCGAATTTTGTTTCAAACTGTGAAAGATTGTTGAAGAACCTTCCTGGTTTTTTGTCTTGCAGGTGAGTGGTATCTTGATTATTTGCATTTTGGGGTTTTTACGTCGATTTAATTAAATTTGCGTTATAAATACTAACCTAGTTGCCATGTGCTCTCTAGAACTTAAGTTGTTTGATTTAATTTTATACGCTGCGTTATTGTGCTTGCTGTCATATATGCTTTTTGCAGATTTTTGCACGTTTCGAAGTCAGGTTCGTTCATTTGAATTGACTGATTTGTAACTGTTTATTATTTTGGTTGGGAAATATATCACGGAGTTTTGAGTTGAAGTGATCGTTTTATTTCTTGCCTTTCGAATCATCACAGTAGTAATTTACTTGTGGTACCCGAAGCTGCTCAAACAGAAATAATTAAAAACGCTCATGAAAGAGGCCATTTTGCTGCGAGAAGAACAGAAGAATTAATCAAGCAGCAATATTTCATTCCTGATGTCAAAGCGAAGATTGAAAAGTGTATTTCAAATTATGTGCGATGTATGTTGGTAAATAAAAAGGACAGCAAGAAAGAAGGACTGCTGAATCCAATTCCGAAAGACGAATTTCCATTAAATACTTACCATATCGATCATCTAGGAATTCCAATAGAATTCCAATGGAATCCACTAGTAAGAAGTATAAACACGTATTTGCTGTAATAGACGCCTTCACTAAATTTGTCTGCGTCTATTCTACTCAATCTACCACGAGTCAAGAAGTTATATCCAAGTTGGATATGCAGAAGAAAACATTTCGAAATCCTTCAAGAATAATTTCCGACAAAGGGACTGTGATTACGTCGAAAGAATTTTGCGACTATTGTGAGGATGAGGGCATTGAAAACCTGACGATTACTACTGAACTACCACGCGCGAACGGACAGGTAGAACGCTTAAATCGAGTCATTATATTAGTGCTGAGTAAATTGTCAATCGAGAACTCTGCTAATTTGTATCGTCATGTTGACCACCTTCAACAAGTTCTTAATTCTACCGTTCAGCGAAGCATAAATAAGACGCCTTTGGAAGTATTGATTAAAATCAAAATGAAAACCAAGGCTGATTTAAGATTACGGAACTTATTGGAAGAAGAATTTTTAATTTCCTTTGAACAATGCAGAAAAGAGCTGGGGCAAGACGCAAAGAATCAAATATCGAAAGTGCAGGAAGAAAATCGAAAGACCTACAACTTGAGGCACAAGCGAGTAGAGCGCTACAAAGTTGATGACTTAGTAGGAATTAAGCGAACTCAATTTGGACCAGGCTTGAAGCTGAAACCCAATTTTTGGGAACATGTCGCATCACAAGGATTAAAGGATGCAATACTTATGATGTTATCAAAGTAGAAAGTTATGAAGGTCCACTGAAGACTTCAACATGCGCTGAGTATTTAAACAAATGGTTGCATGCTGAAAACCAATCATCCGAGGCGGATGATTAGAAGGATGGCCGAATGTGGGAGAAAAGTTTGGTGATCGCCGATTAGTGTTGTTGTTTGGGGACCGCTGGAGTTTGGATAGGCGCGACCGGGTGTGCGCGAGTGATTTCAGACAGACGAGAATAAGCAGCAAGCAGACAAGACGCAGAACAAAGACTTTTCAACTATTTTGTGTATTTTCCATTCTGTATTTTGATATTTACCATTTTCTACCATTAAAGCAGTTTGTATTTTCGTGTTAACAAGTGGTGTTGTGATTTAATTCCCTACAATAATTATTCTCATAAATTTTATTTGTAAGTTGTTGTAGTTTTTGGAGTAATGGGCGCTTGTAGATGCTGCGAATTCCCTGACATATTGATAAGTCGCATCAAACTGAAGGATGATATTCATACAAAGCTCTTCGCCCTAGCAATGTAAAGACTGACCGATTTTTCTTGAATTATCAACCTTCTTCTTCTTGAAAAACTTGAAAATCCAGAAGTATAAACTGGCCACAGTTTTCGTTGCACATCTGCAAGCGTATTAGTCAATGCAGGAGCAGATACAACCACTCTCAAACGACATCGAGGTTGGAAAAGCAACACCATCGCTGAAGGGTATATTGAAGATTCCATCTCAACCAAAAACCAAAACTCGCACATAATAGCAACGTCCATTAGGTTGGGAGAAACGTAGGAAGATGTATAATCAAGTCGCGCGGAACCAATACGTGCAAAACATATAAAATTAAATAATGATTTAATTAAAAATATCCCTCCAAAAACTGGAATAAACCTTGAAGATGTAGGTAATAATTCTGGTAATGCTGACTTAGACCATTCCGACTGTAATAAGATATCAAAATATCAATACAATTTAAAAAGTAAATTTTTAATAATTTATCTTTATAATTAAATAAAGTTGAATAAAATATATTTCTTAGATTTATTTTACATTATGTTGGTTTTACTTAATTAACCTTTAGGTTCCTAACTGTTCTATTAATTCCGAATAAAAGTCGTACAAATGTGTTTTTCTCCAACCGTCAAAATAGAGTTCAGTTTTAATACTAATATCTGTCATAAAAGTGGCCAATTTTTATACAGTAAAAAAAATGAATTTGTTCCTAGGCAACATCAATACATTTTCTCCTAGGAAATAAAGTACTTTTTTTCCTAGAAAAAAAAAGTACCTACTGTATTAGTAAAAGATTTGAAACCACTTCTTTTGCTATTAGAGCCACTTCAGGCGGCGTATTTGGTAGTTCTCCGAAGATCGGACATTGCGTGAATAATTGCAGTCCGAATGATGATTTATTTTGACAGATGAAATAATATGTAAAGAGGCTACCTAATAATTACAGTACAAAATGTCTAGATAATTTTTAAATTAACGATTTTACAATAATTTTCTCAATTGGAGAAAAAATAGCATTAGCTCGGCTACGCTGATCTTCGCCTCGCAAACGCAAACATATTGCTCATCAAACAAAGTGACACTTTTAACATTAATAACACAATATACTATTTTTGATCTTATACTGAATGTATATTTGTTTTTTTTTCAACATGCCTGATAATAAATAATAGAAATACATTCAGTATGAGTTCAAAATACACATTCGTACGACTTTTATCGAGAACTAGTAGTATGCTCAATTTTCAAAATAAAAAATGAATAATAAGCGCATAATCATTCTTAATTTTTCGAAATCACGTTTCCCTTCGTGGTATTTGAATCAAATAATATGTGCAACTCGTGGATGACGAGTTGTTGCACAATGTTCAATTAATGAATAGAAGATACAAATATTAATTTGATAATTCGCAGAATTCGCCAATGCTCTACGCTCTACGCGCCTTTTCAACTTACAAAGTAGATAAGACTCAATGCAAAAAGAAAGCCGACGCCATAAAATGCAAAATTGCAGGTGATCCTTCCCGTCCTCAAAGACAACCCGGAGAAACAGGTGTCTTCCTTTTTTCTTAAATCCAAAAGCCACAAAATCTTGCAGCTGGAAATCATGGAGATTGAATATACTCTAATTAGCAAAAGAATCACTATCAGCATAAGATACACATGGGGCGTAGTACTGAACCACCATCTAAATCTAATGGACCTCTGCGATATCATCATGGATATGGGCCCATACGCGGGCTCCAACAACTTTAGCGCACCCATCTCCACCTAAAACTAGTTGTTCGACATGTTCAAAAAGCGATCGTGACGTCACACTCGAATTAACTAGTCTAGTTGCAATTGCTCAAAATCATTGAATTGATGAACGAGTAAAAGAAAAACAACTGTGAAAATTGAAATGACGGTAAACCAAACCGACTTTACCATGTATGACATTCGACAGGCAACAGCGCTGAGCTTTTCGTTAAAACCTATTCGAATTTCGGTTTGGTTTTTACAAGGATCGAGTAACAATATAGAATATAATTTTCTAACCAACATTCTAACCTCATTGGGTGATAAACACTGATACTTGTTGATTGTTGCACTTTTGGCGAATTAAGAATTTAGAATGGTTTTCAAGACTTGCTGTGTGCCTGGGTGTAGGAATATGGTGTGAAGCATTGGTTCCCATTGAATAAGGAAAGGCTACGGGTATGGCTTAATATAGTTAATTCTACACCCTTATTTATTTTAGGCGCCAAGAATTGGATGCGAGAAGAGAGTGCGAAAAGCATTTTGAGCATAATTACAAGGCCAGGTACAATCGGCTACCAGCAAATGCTGAACCGACGTTACATCTTGAAGGTAAGACTTATTTTAATTACTTTTAAAATTAGGTTTGTTTATGGAACGATATTTAGCAGTAGCAGTAGTCGTAAAAGTTGCAAATTGCCAAAGTGCGCTATTAGTAAAGGTTTGTTTATGCAAGAATATTTAGCAGTGGCAATAGCAGTAGTAATAGCAATAATATAAGTCTTAATATTCGAGACCATTTATGCACAATGATTATTCTTAGACCACAAAAAAACCTTAAGTTGTCTTCTCCCACAGTAATAGTATCATTATTTATTTATGTATATTTCATTGTAATTATTTAAGGGCTTGGTACAAGCCCCGAGATGGATGTAGACATCCCCGCTATAAAAGAAGAGGAAGGAACGGAACCACCAGAGGTAGATCCTGATGATGTAGTCAGCATTCATCTACGACTTGCTCATGTTGATCATGGTTATGCAGCTCCATCATTAGGTACAAATAATTAAATCTATCTAACAGTTATAGGGGTGTCGTAGCACTTATTATATTATATTAACTTTTGTGGGGTATAGGTGTTTAATTCTTAAATTATAGAATACGCGCTCTGGGGAGAAGGTAAAGAATTTATCTCCACAGTCGACGGGATTATACAAAGAATTAATCAAAGTAAAACGTAATTATGCTGGATTTAAGAAACATACTGTGTTGTCGAAAGCCAAAAAACGCCGGTCAAATCGGCTCTTAATAAATATTTGAATTCTTTAAATCCGGTCGCTGTGCAATTTTTACTTTCCCAAATTCGCCTTTCAAAATTTAAACCTAAGGGTCGTCGATACACCTTAGACGAAATTTTTTTATCCCTTGCTATTTATAAACATGGTGCTAAGTCCTATAGATTGTTGTTGTCAATATTTTCTTTACCGTCCAGGAAATGTTTAAGTCGATTATTAAATCGAATTCCGTTTGAAACCGAGATAAACGAGTGTAAGGTAAATCATAGCTAAGTAATGGAAAATAATAGAATTCATTGATACTAATCAATTATAGTAGGAAATAGAGTATTGTGTTACATTACTTAGCTATCTAAGCAATTCTATAGATCGATGCACTTAAACCGATGATTAGTATTATTGGCAATTAAAACTAAACTATAAGCAGTTTAGAACACCTTCGATTAAAAGGGTGTGTTTTATAGTTAGTCTAATTAAGAACGTCAAATCGAGGAGACGTCCCGATTCGAAATTGCACATGAGTGCAGAAGTTAAATAAAGTTAAGTCAGAAAAGGGGAAATTTGAGTATTATTTAATACCCCAAATCCCGCGATATTGCATTGCGATCTTGCCAGGATCAACCCAAATGTTGTAAAGTTTTTTTCTTCTATCAATATGGGGAGCCAACTTTAAAAGAAAAGGAAATTATCATTGCTCAAGCAGGGAACAGTGGAGGACAATTTGTGGAGGACAACAAACAAAATAAACGATACGGGAAACGAAAGTGAGAAGTGGTCCGTTCGAGAATTTGCAGAAGTTGTCCTATTAGTTGCAGCAGTGTTGGTGTTAATCTTTTTTTTTTCTAGAAGAAATGCAAGAAAAACTGGAAACAAAAAATTAGGAGGGAAATTGCACGTTCTATAGAAAAATTATAAAAAAGCTGCCAATCGTCACCATAGCCTAACATCGCTTCAGAAAATGGTCTCGAGCATCTTCATAGTGGAAGGACATCAGTAGATAGAAGAGGAGAGTTCTGAATCCTCCCTGGTAGTCCGGACTCTTTCTAACACATACAAACATATGTTTTTCTCACTCGCACTCATTTGTGAATTTTTTTTATTTATTTTGTTGGTAGTATATTTACGTGCAGAATGATTTGAAATTTAAAATACGTCACAAATTATTGGTAGCACTGCTACATTGCGGGAAATTTTTAAATTTAAATTATGTACCCCCAAAAATCGTCGTACCACCCTCTAATTATCACCAAAAATCAATTTTAATTTAACCCTTCCAAAAATATATAATAGTATATTACAACCGAGGTGGGAATGATATTCATTACAGCCGAGGGCTAATATCTGACCGAGAGGCGAAGCCTCGAGGTCAGATATAAGCGCGAGGCTGTAATGAAATTCCCACCGAGGTATGTATACTATTTTATTCACAATCGAACAATTTGTATTGTCGAAAAACTTGATTAATATATATAAAATACATATTTTAGACCGTGGTGGAATAGAACAATATCTACATCAGTATCAACATCAGTGAACTGAAGTTGTAAAAATAAAAATGAATGCAGTATTATTGTGTCTTGAATTTTACGATAGTTTTCATTAATATGTCCTTCTGTTGGATTAGATGAATGATTAGCCGCAATTAAAATTGTGGAAAACAGCGTAATACATTAAATACTTGTATAAATTCTACTTGTTGCAAGTGTCAAACTGTCAGATTTATTATTTGACAGTATTACGAACCTAGGTATGTAGTGATCAACTTCCCGACTTCTAAAACATTTGTAATAACAGTATTACAATAACGATTGTGAATAAATAATAATATTTTTCTCCCCCTATTATTATCCAACCCTTAAAATATAAATTAAATATGAAAAAAGGCAACACCTGCACAGGAATCGAACCTGGCACCATTGAATGAGAAGCCGGAGCTTATTATTGTAAGTTTACTTCATAAATATATAAAAAAAAAAATAAGTGACGTCACATATCGCTTCTCATGAATGCGAATTAGATCATATCATCAAAAAAAACATCAATTCAATATTTTAAAATTTAATTAAAAATATTTGGGATAGTACATTAATTACTGGATACAAACCGTTGCTCAAAAATGTTTTGACGATGATCTGCATTAAAAATTGATTGTGTTTTTTCCTCAACATTTTGACATCGACGTTTAAATCTTGCTCGATCTCTCGCGCATTCTTCCCAAAGCCCTTTTCGTGCGGCTCGATACGCAAATGACCATTGAATCATCGGATATATTTTATCCTGATCTGTGGCAAAGTGACCATTACTTCTATTAATGATGAAATTAATTTTCTTCGAGTTGCATCTTGCTCGATCTCTCGCGCATTTGTCCCAAGGCCCATTTCGTGCGGCTCGATACGCTAATGACCATTGAATCATCGGATATATTTTATTCTGATCCATGGCAACATGCGAACATTACTTGTATTATTGATGAAATTAATTTTATTCGAGTCGCGTGTCATTTAATATAATAAATTATTTGAAATAAAAATATATTATAAGTATATGCTTCAATTATGATTACATAAATATTAATAACACAATATATATAACGCTAATGAATTAATAGCTATTAATTACTTAATTGAGTTTGCGCATGTATTAAATTTGAATACTTTGGAATAATACTATAAAATTCCCATCACGATCCACGACTATATCATAACCTCATACACAAACGAAATCAACAACCCTAACAATACGGACAGAGAAAGACTAATTAAAACCCTAAGACGACAATTCATCAACCACTTTAACATAGACACTGCAGTAAACTTCTCCTTCAACAGAATGTACATTCTTATGTTCGACTTACGAGACACAAATCAACCTTCACCCACTGAACCAACCGACGAACTGACCCAACAAACTGTAACCCTTCAAAATGTCTGACGTACAATTCCTGTATATAAACATCAATAGCTTTAGCAGTAAAAAAGCATTAGCTTTTAATTACGTTGAGAAGCATAATATACAGGGTTGTATGTTCGTTGAAAGCAAGACGAAGACGGAGACTAATACTGACTACAGAGACTGGACTAAACTACAACAAAACGGAAACGCAATACTAAACGACATGGACAACCACGCAAGAGGAGGCTCTTTGGTTCTGATGCAACCAAACCTAGCTATGGGTAAAGGCAACGCACCAATACTAAACAATTACTTAAACGAATGTACACACTTTACGATCCCATACCAAGACGACAAAATCCACATTTTCCTCGTATACATACACCCTTACAGTAGACTAAAGCAAAACATATTTATTAAAGCTTCACTTTATAAATACTGTATAATTATTGGCGACTTTAACATAAACAAACAAAAACAACGACAACTTAATACATTTCTTCAAAACTCCGACTTTATTCACAGACGCACCGACGCCACATTTCTTATGCCAAATAATAACGACACAACTCCCGACATTCTTTTACATACACAAAACCTACAAAACGTAATTCAAAATATTAGACTGACACCTGACTTAGGATCGGACCATCTAGGAATATTGTTTACTGTTGCATTAAATATCCAAATAACTTCAGACATAACTTATAAAATAAACTTAAACAGAGCAGACATAGACAAGATTAAACAAGACATGACGGACTACGTAAATGTAAAATCAGAAGACGAAATCAATTTAGAACACATAACCGACTTTCAAAATAAATTCTCAACAAGTATAGCTAACAACTGCCCACGGACAAAACACACTTTTTACAAAAATAAATTACCAAACTACGTACTGAGACTAATTAAACAAAAGAGACAAATGTATCGTGAATACAAAACAACAGACAATCGACAGCTAAAATCAGACATGAACACACTTAACAAACACATTCAAACACTGACATACGAATACAGAAAACATAAGTGGTTCGAAACCTGCAAAGATATCGAATCCAAACAGGGCAAAACCTATTGGAACGATATCAAAAAACTTGCACGGTACAAAAAAAGCTTCAACATTTCAAACATACTACATAACGGAACCGAATATACGACTGACGAGGACAAAGTTATTTTAGTTGCAAACCACTTTGAAAGTGCATTTACACCTAAGGACAATATTAATTTTGACAATGACCATTTCATACGAATAAATAACTGGTACAACGACAACTTTCACATACAAGACAACTATGACATACCGACAATTGAAGAAGACGAATACTACGACGCCATACAAGGAAAAAACTCAGCTCCAGGTAAAGACAATGTTACACGCAAAATCTTGCAAAATATGGACGAAGACACACACAGACACATTATACAGATATTTAACTATTGCCTGGAGAACCGAGTTTTTCCAGACGTTTGGAAAATAGGGACAATTGTCACTATTAGAAAACCAGGACTCGACGGATCAGACACGAAAAACTACAGACCAATTACACTAGCTCCAGTTCTAGGGAAAACCCTAGAAAAAATTCTGAAAAACAGAATCTGGACAATAGTAAAAGACCACGTACCGACATACCAATTTGGATTTAAACCTTCTCACTCGACTATACACCCATTATTTATACTGACGAACAACATTCAAGCGACATATTTACAGAACAAGAAAACAGCAGCAATATTCCTAGACATAAACAAAGCATTTGACACAGTTTGGCATATTGGACTACTCTACAAAATGCAACAACTTGGACTACCTAAATACATACTACACATGACTAATCAAATCCTATCCAACAGAACTCTTCAAGTTAAAATTAACGAAACCTACTCCCGACAATTCACTCCACGACAAGGCGTTGCCCAGGGCTCTCCTCTTTCGCCACTACTATACAACATTTACTGCCACGACATTTATAACTTTACATTTAGAGACAAAGACCACATTAACTTAAATTCATACATATTACAATATCCAGACGACACAGCTCTCATTTCACACAATAAAAACTTAACTTCTACAATGACACAACTTCAAGAACTGACAGACAAAACAATGACTTGGTTCAGTAAGTGGAGGCTAACCCCCAATCCCAACAAAACGCAACTCCTAATTACCAACCACAAAATAACTGACGCATCCCCTACAATTCAAATTGACGGTACGACGATCAAACCTTCCCCGGACATAAAATATTTAGGACTGACTATTGACCACAAACATAAATTTCATAAACACGCCAACAAAATAAAAACCGAAATCTCCAAAAGATCCAAACACTTCCGCTCCTTAACATGCAGCAATGATCAAGGTATTAGCATCAAGACAGCGACACAAATTTACAAAAGCATCTGCAGACCTCTAATCGACTATGGACACGTAATTATGACCAACTCAAACAGTAAGACAATACGAATTTTGGAGACCGCAGAACGAACTGCACTAAGACAAATAACGAGACTTAGACACCCTAACAACCCACTTCACATTCCTTCAAACCAGCTCCTTTTTGAACGGACAAACATAACCATAATAACAGACAGACTTAAATATCTCAGACAAAAATTCAAAGACAACGAGACAAACTGGACAATTTTAAACAACTTATGCATTAAACGCGACGACACTAATTCCCTCAGAAAACAACCAATCAAAACACTCTACGAAACATACACGGACGAAAATTTCCTAACCTAATCCTAGCCTACCCAACCTACCCTAACTCTTATCTACCAAAGAATGTATATAATTTTTGTTTTTTTTTTAAAACTTTTTTTCCAAAAGAATCTATTTTTGTTACAATTACATTAAGAATAATTTTTCTTTTTTTTTGTTACTTTTTTTCATTTTTGCTTACAACTAGAATTTACATTTACATTTTTTTCTCATATGCTATGAATTGTTATTAATCACACAAATTGTTATTAATCATTGGCAGAAAGACGAAAGTCCATAGCCGATTGTTCTTGTGACAATAAAGATTTGATATATATACTATAAAAATATAATTAAACAAAAGAATCAACTGTTACAAATATTTTATTTAAAATTTACATTGTATTTGGTACATATTCGTCACCATAATGAAAAAGCATGCCACAATCAGCTTCATTTAGTAAACGAAAATGTACCTTTGTCATGCAAATATGACACCACATTTCCGGGTCCGCGAAGAGTTCTACAATATTTTTATTAGAAAAATCGATGGTTTCATGTAAAACTTTTCTGTCAAACATTTGCAGAGTAAAGTTTTCACACATATTACAACTAACACGTTTTCCAGCGATACACTCGTTGCATTTGAAAAACTGCCGTGTTTCAAAACAGCCGATGCCTTTATTGCCATAGTTGGTCTCATAGTAGTCCAATACCATGAAGCCCGCTCGCCCAGAAATATGCATTTTCACATCATCCACCCAAGTTAGTTCTTCACTATCTTCATCCGGTATTTCACTGAGCACAACATTTCTCAATTTTTCGTGAAAAAATTTATCACCCACCGGATAGCTGTCCAGACAATACTCCTGGTCACATTCACTTGTAACACTTTTTTCATACACATCCATTGCCCAATTACTTTTTTTTTGCCAATTTTGGCAATTTTGCACCAAAAACTTTGGTAGTTTTTTTTTATAAAATAGATGGACCACATCCATCACACTCTCACATTGGGTATTCACCACTTTACGGCTCAATTCCAACAAACTTAAAGACATTTTAATCGTTGTTTTTTTTTATTAATATTTTGCAACTTCTGTCACTAGTACAATAATCTAACTAAATAAAAAGTTTAAATGTAAATCAAATTTCTTTGCTTAAACAGAAAACGTGATAAATACGATCTTTACACTATACACCTCCTTAAAATCGCTGAATCTTTTAAAATTATATAGAAAAGATGTTCATCATCTAAATATTACATACTATTGGAAAGAATTTTAAATGGGCTGATCATTTGTAAATGTGATTGACAATAAATAATAAAATAAATGATATCAACGAAGAAAAAAAACACAAAAATTATTAACGCTTACAAGTATTTTATTAAAAACATATATTTAAACAACAAATATTTTGTGAATTATTACATAGATTACATTTATTTTTTGGTGGTGATAGGCCATCATATTGATCAAAATCTTCAGGTTGATTATAATGTTCATTACATGGTAAACACTGTTTTGAAATTTCATCATTTCGATATTCTTCCGGTAAATGTTTCCATGCGCTTTCTAGTTCTAAAGCTTGAGCATATTTTTGTAAGTAAACTAGTGGAAAAAATACCAAATCCGATGGTTCAAATTGATCCAAACCTTTCTTCAATTCCAAATGATTTACAATCATTTCCCCGACTTTTTCTACAACGTCCTTATTGAATGACATTTTATAATAAACTAATCAATATTTTATTGTTCATCGATATTATGTATCCAATTTACTTCTAATATTAAATTATAATCACTTTTCATTTTTTCACCAAAATATTGCAAACACTCCAACATACAATGTGATTGTATGGAATTGGATACCTTGCATAAAGTTCGCGTCAGGTCAATACATTTTTCAAGGCTATTATATTCATGATGAATCTTTACAACTGTTAACATTAAATTATTGTAATAATTTACAAAGTTTATATTTTTCAACAATGCTAATCTTGATGTAATAATATCATTAATCGATATTATTTCTTCAATAGTCTGTAGGCCAACAAATATTGGAGTAATATAATCACTTTTTAGTTTAACAATTTTTATTTTCATAAAAGTAGACTCCTCCAATTGGCATATGTTTGAAATTGAATTGAATTCATCGAAAACAATTGCATCACCTTTTTAAAATATTTGATAAAAATGTTTATAAAATCATTCCACTCTACTTCACCAAAGGTAACATGATCTTCTTTCTTCCTTCAATTTATGAATTTCACTGCAGATTCTAATCCCATGGAATAACACAGACCAAACGAAATTTCACATATCTTTGATTTTTCCAACATATAACTAGTCTCCAGTATCAATCGTTTATCATTATAAATATTTTTGCGATAGTTTGCAAAAATATTATCAACAAAATCTGAATAGGCTGTTGCTTCATTCATTTTCAATTAAATTTACAATACTGCTATCAATATATCTATAAGATCAATATTTATAGTAGCTAATTAATAAATAGATCACATGCGCAAATCAGGTAATATTTTTAATATTAATCCAGCTAATCTGAGATTTATCAAACCCCAACCACTTAACAAATAAACATCCGGCTGTGCTGTTTTTTTGCAACTCTTCTGTATAAAAACCTCCACTTATTAGTACACCATAAATGTCATCTAATAAGTATGTAGTTGGATTGGTAATCCAATATCGTCCAATTTGGAGTGTAGCCCTTATCAAAAACATGTTTTGCTTTACTTATTCGAACCGTATCCCCAATCTGGTATTTTTGTTTATTAACAATTTTCACATGATTATACACTGTATTCAAAAAGTCTTTTTCCTTTGACTTTTTCACATTTTTTGGTTTCATCAATATAGTACTATGTTTGGTATTATTATATTATTTTATTACTTTGGTTAAATTATTTATCCAATCATATTTCCCATTTAAACTAAACAGTTTATACAGTTTCTCTTTAATTGTTCGGATAACCCTCTCCACTATTGCCGCTTTTTTTAAACTATATGTATTGTAATGGTTAATTTTAAATTTGCTCAATAAACCTCCAAACTGTTTATTAAAAAACTCCTTTCCTTGATCGGTTTGTAAATTTTTTGGTAAACGCTTACCACTATTTTTCAAGACTTTCCTCAGTGCATTTGTAACTTCATCTGCGGATTTGGTTTTCAATGGTTCTGCCCATACATATTTAGAGAAACAATCTATAACCACAAAAATATATTTGAATCCATTGTTCTGATATGAATAATTTGTTAATTCGGCTAAATCTGCTTGCCATAAATCATCAAAACCTAAGATAATAGTTCGTCTTCGCTTAAAATTATGACGAGCAGCACCGGGATTCTGTGTTCACGATACGATAACAATTCGATATCGAATCGCCATTTTTTTTTCGATATGAGTGATTCTCGGTGCTAAACGATGCTTCTACTATCGTAGGAAAACTGTCATTTTATACGACACCTCCCGAGGTATCGTTAGTCTATCGTGTATGTGCTTATTGGTGGCCAGAGAGCATTTTGAGGTTAAAATCAACAAAAGTAAGTTTATATTATTTTTTGCACGATCGTGTAATTTGACATGCTTACTGATTTTATAATAATCATAGTAGGTTACTTTTACAAAATACCGTGCGGTAAGTTTGCTTACCGCACGGGATGCGGTAAGTAAACGCAATTCAATTTTTTGTTTTTTTTAATCGATTCAATTAATTGCGTTCTTTAGATTTTTCAGGAATAATTGCCGAACATCCTATGTTCCACGCACTTTCAACATCCGAATCATCACTGTCTCCTATTTCTGATCAGTTAATTAAGAAACTAATTGGAAATTATTAATTCACTTATTAAATGACAGTAGTAACCAAACCATATGCTACTTGATAAAAATTAATTTATTACATTTGTAATTTATTAATCAAATAGTAATTTTCTTATGTCCTCGATCGTGCAAAAAACCTAATAAGCATTGCGGTCAGTAAGTGCCCTACCGGTATCGGGCGTATTGGAGATCTCGACTACGTCTCGATCTCCAAACACACCCTCCACCGGTAGTATGCACTTACTGACCTTAATACTTAAATAACTATATTTTAAGGTGTAAATTTAAAAATGCGGTAAATAGCGGAAACACTTCTTTAATTGCAGATGTCTTTTAAAGTGAACTCTGAACCTTGGGAAATTTTAATAAGTTTTATGGAAAGTCACCCTTCCATTGTTACCCAAAAATTCACTAATTCTGCCGGCAGGGACACTTACAAAAAGCTTTGGAAAGAGGTAACACTACTACTAAATTCAGCTGGACATGGAGAAAAACCTATGGAAAAATGGCAGAAAGTCAGTTTAAAAATAATTTGAAAAATAGTTGTACCTAATTGTATTGTACGATTTTTGTATCATTATAGAGTTGGACGGAATATAAATATTGCTTAAAGAAAAAATCAAGCAATATACGACATGACCTTGAAGGGACCGGTGGGGGACCATCTGCAGAGAATCCCTTTACAGACTTTGAACTTCGAGCGCTAAATTTACTTGGTGAATCGTTTTATAAGGGTATAAATAGACCGGAGAGTGGTGTAAGTTGACTTAACCCAAAGTTAAAATCTTGGCCGATTCCACGTTGATAGCAACCAGTTGCATAAAATCTTAATGAAACTAAAACTTTAATTTCTACAGATATGCCGTACCTCTGGACAGGACTGTAAATATGAGGCCTAACGTTTTCAATTAGTTGTCTAACTAACTGTCTATTAAGTCTGAATAGCTCAATAAATCTCAGTTCCGTTAGAGCGAAAGCATTACTTTCATTTCTCAATATATACCTTAAAGCAACCAATCTTCGGTTTTCTTCTCTTCTGCGTTCATTTAATAGTTTAAGTAATAATGAACAGAAACAAGTGCGATATTTGGTTTACAATCATCATTGTATTGCCTATAACAGTGGTGTGGTCGAATTGGATCAATTGGTTGTCATTTTGAAGAAACACATTATAGAATCGAATGTAGATAGAATATATGTGAAAGGAAATGTTAAGGAAATATTTCTTCGAAAACTGTTACATCAAATTACGATGAATCCACCCGAAATTATTAATTTAGAAAACGATAAAATATGTCCTAATCTTACAAAAATTGTACCGATTTGCACAAATCATAGTTTTAATAATAAATGTATTTGTAGTGTTAATAATTCTAATGTTTTATATGAATATATTTTATCAATGTTAGAAAAATAAATAATGATTATAAAAAAAGAAAACGTAATGTATTTTATTTCTTTGTCTATGTTATAGAATAAGATGAACTTTTTACATATAAAATTATGTAATTAGATAAAATCATCAGATCCAGTTACTTAATAAGTAAATTATTTTTATTGTTGACATTGCTAATTAATGTATAAAATCATACACATTTACAAAAAATAATTAGTTCTTGTTTAACCGTACAATAACGAAATCCAAAAAAAAATGTTCTCTTGCGAAGTTTGCGCGAAATCCTTTACACGAAAGGATAATTTGAAAAAGCATCGTTTAGGGAATTGTTCCAAAAATAGTATTTTGTGTGAAAAATGTGGAAGTGTTTTTGCCAATTCAGCAGATTGAAATAAACACAATGAAACGGCCAATAAACGTGCTAGATTGGAACAAAGTTTTTTTTTATTTTAATTTTATATTTTAAAATAATTTAATTTTGTTTCAGCTGCTGTATATTGTGATGTGTGCGATATTTATTTTGACAATAGAAATAAATATATTGGACACTTGCGCAGTTTAGCGCATCGAAAAAAGGTACTGCAATTGATGATTTGGATGGAGTGGCCTTAATCTATACTGCTTTTAAATCGCGAATAAATAGCTATCGCATTGTTGCAACTTTGCCAAATTTGATGAGTGCTACTGCATATTTGGAGGATGTTGAAGCAAGAGTGATTGAACTCATAAAACGATGTGTGAATCAACATGGTCAAATCAAAATTTACAAAGAATTATTTGGCAACTATCTTTTACCACACACTGGTGAAGAAGAAGTGAAGTCCTTCAATACACGCAATGATGTTATTACTTCTAGTACTCTCATTGATAGCGTTTATTTGAATTTAAAAGCAGGTATTGATAAAAAGGCTAGCGAATTTCAGGAGAAAAAAAGCGACAAGTTCAATTTTTTTTTTAGATTATATTTTATTAATTTGTTTTTATTTTATAGGATGGGCTTTACAGCAGTTTTGCTATGTTGAGCTGAATTTAAATAAGTACAATCCCTTACGTGCATCTTCATATATAAAACTGCCGATAGAAATCGAAGATCGAAAAGCAATCATCAATTTTCAAAACATCGAGGCTGATGAGTGCTTCAAATACTGCGTTTTAGCTAGTCTTCATCCAGTGAAAGTGAATGTCAATCGAATTGGACAATACAGACAGTATGTAGATGATTTAATTTTTACCGGTATTGAGTTTCCCGTTAAATTATGCGACATTGAAAAATTCGAGATTTTAAACGAAATTTCGATAAATGTATATGGACTGGAAAAAGTGTTTGAAAACAATGTTTCAAAGTATCAAGTAGTTGGTCCACTACATTTAACGAAATCTCGTAAATTGCAACATGTAAATATTTTATTAATAAGTGATAATAGTGGTAATAATCACTATTGTTTAATTAAGAGCAGGACTAGATTATTATCCAAGCAATTAAGGAAACATAATGGTGGGGTATCTCTGTGTGATGGTTGTTTGCCGCGATTTTCTAATCCTGAGCATTTAGCAAAACATAAATTAGCCGATTGTAACAAAGTTTATACGAAACTACCGAGTACCGATATCAGAACGGATAAATTTGGAAATAAGTGCCCCGAAAATATCTTAAAATTTGAAAATTTTCAAAAAAAGCTTAAAGTGCCATTTGTTATTTATGCAGATTTTGAAACTGTTTTAAAACCCAAACTGCTGTGTGAGCCTAACTCAGATAGTTCTTTTTCGATAAAGACATCCATGCATGAGCCTTACTCGTTTGCTTATTACATTAAATGCGATTATAACGATTCTTTATTAAAATTTGAAACGTATCGGGGCGAAAATTGTGTTAAAATTTTTATTGGGCGTTTAGAATCCGACGCTAAATACATTTATATTAACTATCTAAGAAGTTGTACCAATGAAACCTTTAACCCTTGATGAAGAATTTGTGTTTTTAACAGATGAAACTTGTCACATTTGCGATGAATTGTTTAAAGATGACGACATACGAGTAAGAGATCATTGTCATGTTAACGGGGAATTTTCGGGGTGCGGCTCATGTAAATTTTAATCCAAGTTTTCAAATTAGAAATTTTATTCCAATTTTCTTTCACAATTTAAGTGGATATGACGCACATTTGTTCATTAAAGACTTGGCATATAATCAGGAAAATATCTAGGTTATTGCACAAAATAAAGAAAGGTATATTTCATTTACTAAAGAAATTTTACTAGATACCTATCAAGATCGCAACACTGGTATTGATAGAAATGTTTATTTGAAATTGCGATTTGTCGATTCTTTGAAATTTTGCGCTTCTGGCTTTAGTCAATTGGCAAATAATTTGAGTAATGAACAATGTTGTGAAGTGAAGAAATATTTTCCTCTTTCTAAACAGTTCAATTTAATTCCATAGAAAGGAGTATTTCCATATTCATATGTGTCTGATATCGAGAAATTAAATGATGATAAATTACCATCACACGAAGATTTCTATAATGACTTAAAACAAGAACATATTTCAATAGATGATTATGAGCGCGCCTGCAAAGTGTGGAATTTGTTTCAATGCAGTACTCTCGGTGACTATTCCGATATATATTTAAAATCGGATGTTTTAATACTAGCCGACATTTTTGAAAATTTCAGAAATGTATGCATATCAACATATAAACTGGATCCAGCTCAATATTACACAGCGCCTGGCTTAAGTTGGGATGCTATGTTAAAGTACACTGATATTGAGCTGGAACTAATAACAGATATTGATATGATGCATTTTTTAAAAAAGGGCATTCGAGGTGGGGTTAGTCAATGCAGTAAAAGAAAAGCCGTAGCTAATAATTCATTTATCCCAAATTTTGACGCGTCGAAACCAACTTCATTTATTTCATACTTAGATGCTACCAATTTATATGGGGCTGCTATGTCTCAATATTTACCCAAAGATAATTTCAAATGGTTAAACCAATCAGAAATTGATGCATTGGATATTGAAAATATTTCAGATGAATCTAATTGCGGATTTATTTTTGAAGTGGATTTAGAATATGCTTTAAATTTACATGATCAGCATAATGATTTACCCTTTTGTCCGGAATCCATAGTTTCTCCAAAATCTAAGTTAAACATTAAAAAACTGATACCTAATTTATGTGATAAGAAAAACTACATAATTCACTATCAAAATTTAAAACAAGCTATTAAGTATGGTTTGAAATTGACTCATGTATACAGAGTACTTTCGTTTGAACAGAGTCCATGGCTAAAACCATATATAGATTTAAACACTTCCAAGCGAAACCTTAGCACCAACAAATTTGAGAAAGATTACTATAAATTAATGAATAATAGTGTTTATGGAAAAACTATGGAAAACGTAGACAAAAGGGTAAATATCAAATTAGTTACTCATTGGGAAAATATTGAACATAAAATAGGAGCAGAAGCACTGATTTCAAAACCAAACTATAAAAATTGTAGGATTTTCACAGATAATTTCTTTGCTATATAAATGGAAAAAGTTAGAGTTGTTTATGATAAACCTATATATTTAGGATTCAGTATTTTAGATTTATCAAAAATAATTATGTATGAATTCTATTATCGGTATATTAAGGAAATGTATGGAGAAAATGCTACACTTTTATATACCGATACGGATAGTTTGATTTTGGAAATTGTAACAGATTATTTTTACAATGATATTAAGCTGCATTCAGATAGATTTGATACTAGCAATTTTAAGCCAAATAATTTGCACGGAATATCGTTGACCCCTTCACTGTTGGGAAAAAATGAAGGACAAATATGCCGAAAAAATTATTTGGGAGTTTTATGGGACCGGGGCGAAGGCATATTGTGTTAATGTTGAGGGAAGCTTAACAAAAAAAGCTAAGGGTGTCAGTAAATGTGTTGTTGAAAATGATTTGAATTTAGACCACTATAAGAATTCGGTTGAAATAGAGAATACCAGAATCTATAAAAAAATAACAACGTTTCAATCACATTTGCACAATATGTACAGTGTTTTAAAAAATAAAGTAGCATTGTCACATAATGATGACAAACGCTTTATTTTACCCGGTTCTTTTAAAACATTGGCTTGGGGTTATAGCTCCATTGAAATATGATTCTGTCTCGGATGCTGTTAGTTTAGTTTCAATTATGTATATGTATAGGTAATATTAGATTGTAAGTTATTGTATTTTATTGTAATCTGATAAAATTGTTAAAACATATTTATTGCAATTGTAGCAAAAAATAGTTTACATTTTAGATTATAGTAATTAATTTATTCATTCTGCATCAAATCATCTTTCCAATAACACTACGAGTACTACGATGTAAGTACACTTTTATTTATTAAATCGGTATTATTATAACTTATGTTTTCTTTTATTAATATTTTTTATATTATTTCTATAATGGATTTCCAAGCATTGTCTGAAGTTACAAATGTTAAAGAAATTAGAAAGTTGGCTGAACTAAAATTAAATCGAAAATATGTTATACACAGATTTGAAGCCATCGAAACAGCCGTTGGAAGAACCGTGCTGGCAGATTTGGGTGAATTTAATATATGGCTACCGAAACGATACAACGATGTTTTCTCTGATGAAGCTATTGAAGAATGTAATAATGTTTACGAATGCAAAATGTTTTTAGAGGTACTAAATGTGAAACTTATTTGTAATAAGCCTTCAGCTCTTATCGACATTGATAGATTGCCAGAGTAACATCTTGTAAAACATGTAATTTTTTTGTAAATAAATTGCTTTTGTAATTTTATTCTGTTTGTATTTTTTTTCTTTATTTAATTAATATTAGGAAAAATAATTAAATTAAAGAACAGGTAAGTATTATAAAATAATTTACTCTAAATGCGATGTATTAGCGAGAAGCGATTTATGACGTCAAGTCACTTTTTTTTATTTGTAGATCAAGTAAACTTACAATTGTTAATTAGCTCGATGGTGTAGCGTTAGGAGCTCCGGCTGCTCATTCAATGGTCCCAGGTTTTGATTCCTGTACAGATGTTGCTTTTTTTTTCATATTTAATTTATATTTTAAGGGTTAATAATAATAGGGGGAGAAAATAGTTATGTATGTACCTAGGGTGATATAGAGATCTTTTTGCCCGCGGGTGACGAATTTCATCCCGAGGGCCTCTGGCCCGAGAGAGACATGGAAAGTGGAAAAGCGATACAGTTGCATCAGGATACATTGAAGATAGTATCGCTTCCAAAAACAAAATTTCCAAGTTAATTGCTGGAGTCGATGGTACCGCAAATGCTCAAGTCGTTTCTAATGTAAATGGGTCGTCAGATACAACCAATTTAGCTGTAGGAAATTGTAAACAATTTCCCAATGAATTGCGAAAAGCTGCTTCTTTTAGTGGCTCGTTTACTAACTGCACTTTCAATTTTAAAGATTAATAATAATCAATTTTATACACAATCGTTATTGTAATGTTGTGATTACCAACGATTTAGAGGTCGGGAAGTTGAACATTACATACCTAGATTCGTAATACTGTCAAATAATAAATATGATTGTTTGACACTTGCAACAGTAGAATTTACACAAGTATTTAATGTATTTCGCTATTTCCACACTTTTAATTACATTTAAAGATTAATCTAGTCCAACAGCACAACAAATTAATGAACTATCGTAAAAAACAACACGCAACACTGTATTTTTGTTTTGAACTGGAGTTTTGACAACTGCAATTTCACTCCAGATTTGCTGATCGAAAAGTGCATTTCCACCACGGTCGAAAATGTGTTTTTATTCATACATTTTTAATTATTTTTTTGATAATAAATTGTTCGATTGTGAATAAAATAGTATACATACCTCGGTGGGAATTTCATTACAGCCTCGCGCTTATATCTGACCTCGAGGCTTTGCCTCTCGGTCAGTTATTAGCCCTCGGCTGTAATGAATATCATTTCCAACTCGGTTGTAATATACTATTATTTTAATAAAATAATGCTGTTATAATAATTTGTAAAATAATATCATAATAGTTTTTAATTATTATTAAGTTCTTCAACCGAATTGCATTTTATTTAATTTTTCAATAGATTTTTGAGGGCATAATGAGAGGGCATAATGAGCGGGCATAATGATAACGCCCGCTCTTAATGATCTAGGGTGTCATGGACTTTTTTACATATCTAGAATGAAGGATATAAAAAACAAATAATAGCTAAGTGAAAAATAAATAATATTGTTTATGTATTTTTGAAAGGGTTAAATTAAAATTGATTTTTGGTGATAATTAGAGAGTTGTACGACGATTTTTGGGGGTACATAATTTAAATTTAAAAATTTCCCGCAATGTAGCAGTGCTACCAATAATTTGTGACGTATTTTAAATTTCAAATCATTCTGCACGTAAATATACTACCAACAAAAAAAAATTCACAAATGAGTGCGAGTGAGGAAAACATACTCGTATGTTTGTATGTGTTAGAAAGAGTCCGGACTACCAGGGAGGATTCAGAACTCTCCTCTTCTATCTACTGACATCAACGTGTCATCATCATCACCTCTGTCAAACATATGAAAGAATGAAATGCCCTCGCTTGCAGCTTCAGGTTTCGGCGACTTGATGGATGAACTAAAAGGGTACTATAAAAACTTA
The DNA here is from genome assembly GCA_963556235.1 of Cryptophagus acutangulus. Lineage (NCBI taxonomy): Eukaryota > Metazoa > Arthropoda > Insecta > Coleoptera > Cryptophagidae > Cryptophagus > Cryptophagus acutangulus. The sequence continues at coordinate 1,138,657 of OY744564.1, forward strand.
ATTAAAGACAACAGTGAGCGACGACAAAATTTCGAGGTTACGCAACGCAAGTTAGAAAATCTAAATACATTTATATCTGATTGTAATAAATTAAAAGAATTGTTTAATAAAAGTGGAGCCTATTCATCGGAAGTTATCGCGGAGGTTAAGTTAATTATCGAAAATTTTGATAAATATGCAGAAGAAATAGAAAGCTTTCTAAGTAGTAGATTACGCAAGATAGAAAACAAAAAAAATTGCTTTAACCTCTAGTAATAATCCGAATAATAGCACAACAATGTCTGAAACATTTAATTTAAGAAGGGCGGCTATGTCGCTGCCGCTTATGAATGGTACTACAGAGACCACGAAACAATTAATTGATGCAATAGAAATGTATGATTCATTACTCGATGTTGAAGGAAAAAAAACTTTCACAAAGTATGTACTAAAAACGCGCTTGTCACAAATTGCGAAAATTTGGCTACAGTCCACATATGTCTCAAACGCAGGGTTAATCCTTAATTTAAACATGCACTTTGTATCAAAAATGTCGGTAATGCAGTTATCGACCCAATTAATTAATAGTAGACAGGGGAAATAAAACTACTGACGAATATAGTCAACTAATTGAAAGTTTAATAACGGATCTAACAATCGCGCAGGCAGGGGGTAGAAATGAAGCTTTAGAAATTTTGCGCTAAACTAACGAAAAATTGGCAATCAACGGATCTGCAAACAGGTTAAAAATTGCGAACTATTGTTAAAGCCGGGCCGTTTGAAAAACTTAGAGATGCTATTGATGGAACTAAAGAGGCTTCAGTGCCTGACTATGACTCCATATCAGCTCAGATCCTTCATTTACAGAGACGAAATTCTTTCCAAAAGGGTCGTAGCTATTCAAACCCCCAAAATGACAGAAGAGGCCGAAATAATGGAGCCTTTAACAGATGGCCAAATAACGAAAAGTAATCAAACTATTACAATAGCTATAACAATTCTCAACGTGAAAACACGCAACAAAATCGCGGTCATTTTCGGGGTAATCAATGCCAGAATTTCAATAACCGCGATTATAATAATATCTACCGAAATAATAGTAATCCCCGATATACTAACTCCCGTTCTAATCAAAATTACCAAAGTAATAATTCACGCGCTCAATTTAATAGACAGCAATATGTGTTTATGAATAAAATTGAAAAAACCGGATACCCAACGGAAAATGCAGGGAACGATACACCAACAATACACAACCAATAATAATATTCCAGAAAAGGAGGAAGTAGAAGTTTTGAATTTAAACGGTCTAAATTTCATTCGTATCTGTTATAACCATAAAGAATTGTTACTTTTATTAGACACAGGAGCCGCAGTTAGTATTTTTTTTTTCTAAACTTTTACATCAGGATGAACTTGTCAACTCATCAAAAACGATTAAAATAAATGGTATAGTTGGGTCAACGGTTTCATGTGGCTCAGCTGTGATTGCATTTAAAATCAATGAACTTACGGTTAAACATGAGTTTGTAATAATGAACACAGTAATTGAAGAAATGCATAGTGTTCTAGGTTCAGATTTTTTTTAATAATCCCTGCTTACGTAAAACCATATCGGTTACCACAATCACAAAAAGCGGAGATTCATAAACAAGTAAATCAAATGCTCGACAATGGCATAATTGATCCAGCGAGAGCCGAATGGTCCGCACCTCTTTTAGTGGTTCCCAAAACAGCTGATAAAAATGGTGAGAAAAAGTGGAGACTTGTTATTGACTATCGCTTATTGAATCAGCAATAACAAGATGATAAGTTTCCACCTCCTTGCATCACTGATATATTAGATTCTTTGTCAGGTGCGATGAATTTTTCGCATCTAGACTTGTCACAAGGGTACTATCAAGTTCAACTAGACCCAGCCAGTAGATAGTACACAGCCTTCACTACAGACAGGGGTCAATACCAATTGACCAGGTTACCTATGTGATTCAAAATTAGTTCCAGCGCGTTTTCTCGGGTAATCACTATCGCGATGTCAGGATTAAATTACGAAAGTTGCTTTGTATATTTAGATGACTTGGTAGTGTTTGGTATAAACTAATCTACTCATAATAGGAATTTAACTAAAGTGTTTGATAGACTTCGCACAGTAAATTTAAAATTAAATTCAATAATAATTAAATTCAATCATAGTGCAACCGTCATGGCACTGGTGGTGCTGTGCACTGGTGGTGCTGTGCTCCATAGAACCTGTAAAGGTGTCTCTGTGGATGAGTTTGTCTCGCTAATATTCTCCGATGAGCTAGAAAAATGGATTTGTGCAAATCACCCAGATCTATCGTTGAAGGTCAATCCCAATCATCAAAGCGCTTCAAGTGACAGCTTGAAAAACAACAACATTGGCTCAACTTCAGCTCTACTAAAGGATAAAATGGGCATACCTGATAACAACTTAAGTAAATTAGCCTCATCGTTGATCTCTACTGTGGTGGCTAAAATTTAGGAATTTTATTTTATTATTATTTAAATCAATATATGAGATCAAAATCAATATATGAGATCATCTTTCCTATGGAAGAGTTTATGATTTTGTTTACGAATTGAATGGACAATGCATGTTCCAAACTATAATTGTAATAGCATCATATCATCAATAGTAAATTTAAACAGTCTTTAAAAAATACTCTTTCATCAGTTTGGCTAATAGTATTAAGTATTGCACTAATTATTGAATGTAATTGTTATTTTAACTAGAAGCATATATAAGGAGTGCATTATGCAAAAAGTAAGAAGTTAGTCGGTCAGTAGTCAGTCTTGAAGTTTTGGCTGAGTCTGTTCAGTCAATGACGGCATCATTTAGTAAAAGATTGCCGTCGCATAAAATGTTTTAAATGTAATGAGAATGGACATAGACAATATGATTGTCCGTCAAAAAACATGCGGGAAATCACTTCAACGCCCGCAGAAGTGATTTAAGAAAGCCTACATTCAAGCCCAGAAGTAAAGTGTATGTTTTACCAAAACTTGGTAATGTTAATTGTAATGATAATTTTAAGAATTCGTTTTATTTAAACTTAGAGAATCGTAAGTGTAAGATTTTAATAGATTCGGGGGCAGCGGTGTCTCTATCAAAAAATAAAGTAAGTAAAAAGGGTGTTAGGAGCAATATTGACATACAATTAAGAGATGTACAAGGTGAACCGATTGCACATAGTGGAGCATATTCGTTAGATTTGCACACAGAGAGGGGTACCAAGCTACGCCATGGTTTTATTGGGGTTTCTGATCAAATAGATTTTCAAGGAGATCTATTAATCGGAATGGACTTTTTGAGTAAATTCAAGGTTGAAATTAGCTGGAAACATAATGAGATTAATATAATAGGGGAGAAATTAAAGTTAATTAGCGAAATAGAACAGTCAGAAATGAGATCTGACATAAATGTAACTAGCGCTCTTGAGGGAGGAGCTAGAAACATAATAAAAAAGGGGAATAATAATTGCAATAAGCAAAAATTAAAAAATGGAGAAGTTGAATGTGAGGAGGGTTTAATTAATAGCGTAAATAGTGAGGCAAATAAAGTTAATTCAATTTCAAATACTGAAAATCGGGAGAATCGAGAACTTCCGGTTTATTTAGCACATGATCTTGTAATTCCACCAAGAATGCAGGTAACGGAAATGGTACGCGTAAAGGGGAGACGTCCTCTTGGTGATATTATTTTTGAACCTAGCATTGGTCCAGAACCACATATTCTTATAGCAAGATCGATTTGTAAAAGTAATGATTTCATGCCGATACGCTTAATGAACTCTTCAAATATAGAGTTAAAAATTAACTCAAAAACTATGTTAGGGCACTGTTCAGAGGCGTACAACTGGCCAGGCACGACCTCAAATGACAGTAACATAGGAACAAGGAGAGAAATGAATTTTCAGATAAATACTATTGCCAAGGAAATAAGTGAAAGTAAAATTAGTGATATTATAACACAGATAAATTGTAATCATTTACAATCAAGGGAGAGAGAAAAGCTAATAAAATTAATAGAAGAATATATCGATATTTTTAGGGCTTCTACACAATTGTTAACTTGTACAAATAAAGTTAAACATAGACTTATTACAGAAGAGGTACCCCCAATAGCAAAACGACCATACAAGGTACCGTTTGCCCGTAAGGAAGCGCTCTCTAAGGAGATCGAGTCTTTATTAACTAACAAAATAATTAAGGAAAGTAGCTCACCATCGAATACACCAGTAGTACTTGTAGAGAAAAAGAGACACCCTGGTGAAGATCCTGAATTACGAATGTGTATTGACTATCGAGGTTTAAACAGTATAACAAAAACTGATTATTTTCCCTTGCCTAACTTGCAAGACACAATAGATCAGCTCTCGGGAGCAACCTTGTTTTCCACTATGGACTTAGCCAGTGGATAATTTCAGGTAGAATTAGATCCACGGGATAGAGAACTAAGTGCCTTCAGTACACCAACAGGACACTACGAATTTAATAGGATGAGTATGTGATTAAAAAACGCACCTGCTACATGGCAGCGATTAATGTATGCAGTGTTTGCAGGGTTAGTAGGATTTGAATGTTTAGTGTATTTAGATGATATTATTGTTTATAGCGAGGATGATATTGATAAGCATTTAGCTAGACTAAGGAATGTTTTCAATAAAATGCGTGAAAGCAACCTAAAATTTAAACCGACCAAATGTAATTTTATGTTACATGAAGCAAAATACTTGGGACATATTATTTCGGGAAAAGGCTGTGAAACTGATCAAGCAAAAACAAGTGCAATTAGCACATACCCACAACCTAAAACAGTCGAAGAAATTCGGGCGTTTTTGGGGTTGTGTGGGTTTTATAGAAAATTTGTCCCAAAATTTTCCGAAATATCACAACCATTAACGGGTTTGACGAAAAAGGATGTTCCTTTTATTTGGTCTAGAGAGCAAGAAGAAGCATTCATAAAGTTAAAACAAGCTTTAACTACACCTCCTGTTCTAAAATACCCTGATTTTAACAAAGAGTTTATTCTCACTACAGATGCATCAGGGGTTGCAATAAGTGGAATTCTTTCTCAAAAACATAATGGAAACGAACATCCAAGTTCATTCGCAAGCAGAACGTTAAATGATGCAGAACAGCGTTACAGTACGATTGAACGTGAATGTTTGGCAGTAGTTTGGGCAGTCAAGCATTTTAGATGTTACCTAACAGGCACACATTTTATGATATATACTGATCATAGACCCTTAAAATATTTGATTAATATTAAAGATCCTAGTTCGCGATTAGCCAAATGGGCAATGTCACTTATGGAATATAGCTTCACCATATAATATAAACCGGGAAAATCAAATCAAGCGGATGCCTTAACAAGATTACGAGAAACAGACAAATCAAACATTTTAGTAGTTAATCAAAATAACGTAAATTCTAATGAAGAAGAGTATCTTCCAATAATTTTTGATATTGAAGACATTAAAAATCATCAAGTAAACGATACTAGTTTAGAAAAACTTAGAACAGATGATCAATTTTATACATCAAGTAACGGATTGCTTTACAAAACGAGAATAGGCAACGAAAGAACAGACCAACTTGTAGTACCAATAACAATGCGAAATAAAATTATTAAATTATATCATGATGCGCCAACAGCAGCTCATGGGGGACGAAAGAAAACATTAGAACTTGTAAAGCGAGATTATTACTGGAAACGAATGTCTTCCGATATCAAAGAATATTGCGAAAGATGCCATTCGTGTAATTTACATAAAGCAAGCAATTTATCACCATCAAAATTGCAAATGGTTCCAGCACCAAGCTGTGTATGGGGTAAAATCTCTTTAGATATAGTGGGGCCTTTAAATGTAACCAGTAAGGGTAATAAGTATATCTTAACGTGCATGGATTATTTGTCGCGATATCCAGAATGCGTTGCTGTACCAGATATAAATGCAAAAACTATTGCCAAAGCATTTGTAGAAAGTATTGTTTTAAGACACGGTGTACCGCGATTTGTATTAACAGACTGTAGAACTCAATTTTTATCAAAAATTATTTAAAGAAATTTGTGCTCTGTTAAAAATAGAAAAAATTCAAACAAGTCCATACCGACCTCAAACCAATGGGGTAGTTGAACGCATGCATCATGTTCTTAAAACAATGATTTCGCACTACGTAAATGACCAATACGACAGTTGGGATGAAATGCTACCATTTGTACTAACGGCATATAGAAATAGAGTTCATGAAACTACAAGTGAAACACCATTTTTCTTAATGTACGGCCGAGACATGGAACTTCCCTTCCATTCAATTATCCATTCAAGTAATAATCAAGTAAAGTATGATTTAGATGAAAATTACATCACGGAAATGATTGCACGCATGCGTACCGCTCATGAAAGCGCGAAACATATATCTGATATTGTAGCTACCGAACGATGTGAAAAATTTAATAAAAACAGCCAAAAGACGAAAGCTTAAGGTTGGAGATCGGGCATATCTTCACTTTCCCGCAATAAAAAAGAGTAACTTAGCGACAAAATTTAACCCTAAATGGTCCGGACCATATAGAATCATTAAACAAACGGGACCAGTAAATTTTGTTATAAAAGAATTAGAGGGCCAAAAGGAATTGATTGTACATGCAAATAGGCTAAAACCTTGCAAAAATCACACTGAATCACTTGAAAGTGAGGATAGTAGTAGTAGTGGTGAAGATGAGGAAAAATTAAACAATGCACCGGAAAACGCAAATTTGGATGATTTTCCACCGGTCCTAAATGACTATTTTAATTCAAATAATGACACTGATGATGAAAATGATAATATGAGTGAACATGATAGTGTAGAAACAAATAATAACAATGAAATTCAAGTAGAGGCAGAAGTACACCCTGTACCTCATCATACACGAAGTAAGGGTGCCGTGCCTGATTTGGATTGGGTTTTAAGACGGGCTATATAATAATCTAATTTTGAATGTTTAAATATAAAATAAAATATCTTGTTAGAATAAGTAAGACTAATTGCCATTGATTACTAATTGATACGTGTGAGATCTAGCTTAGTAATTGTTTATTATTTTAGTGAAGTAGTTACATATAAAAAATTAAAAAATTAAGTGGAGATATGCATTAGGGACAGTTTATTATTTTAATAAATTGAACTGTGAGAACGTTACACACAAAAAAAAAATCAGTTCAGTTGACAAAAATTTATTGTAAGCTAAACAGCAATCGTGGACCACCTTAGAAAAAAAAAACTAGTGAAAAAAAAAGTGAAATTTCAAAGTATGGCTGACCGTGAAGTGCAAAATAACGCAGGTGAGCCAGAGCAACCACCTCTGGAAAATCAACCCCAACCAATTCCAAGAGGGAGAGGAGCGCGGACACGCGCTATTATACAAATATATGAAGAACGACGCCGTGCTAAAGTGCAAAATAACGCAGGTGAGCCAGGGCAACCACCTCTGGAAAATAAACCTCAGCCAATTCCAAGACGGAGAGGAGCGCGGACACGCGCTATTCTCCAAATGTATGCAGAACGACGCCGTGCCCAAGGACTACCGGAGAGGGCCCGACATCCACCAGCTCCTGGACGTTGGGATAGAGCAGCTCGGTTGAGCGAAATGCTACGGCGTCTGAGGCACCAGGAGGCAGCAGCGTCGGAACCATCACCCCATGAACAATCACCAGTGGCGAATTTACATGACATGGATGAAGTGAAACTCGCGGATTAAGTGAAACTACTAAACATTACTGTAATGTGTACAAAAAAAAATATATTATAAATGCATATCTCTGTAAATAAAAATTAAGTAGACAAGCGCAAGATGTCACACAAAGTGCATTTTATAATATTTAAAATCTCAAAGTTGGACGTATCAAGCATATATATATATATATATATATATATATATATTTTCTAGTATATTATGTCTAATGTAATTATAGTATTGTAGTGGTATTATTTTCAAAAATCTGAGCTACAAAGCTCATGATTTTTACTTGAAGGAGGGAAGTTATTTGTGGTGGCTAAAAGTTAGGAATTTTATTTTATTATTATTTAAATCAATATATGAGATCAAAATCAATATATGAGATCATCTTTCCTATAGATGAGTTTATGATTTTGTTTACGAATTGAATGGACAATGCATGTTCCAAACTATAATTGTAATAGCATCATATCATCAATAGTAAATTTAAACAATCTTTAAAAAATACTCTTTCATCAGTTTGGCTAATAGTATTAAGTATTGCACTAATTATTGAATGTAATTGTTATTTTAACTGGAAGCATATATAAGGAGTGCATTATGCAAAAAGTAAGAAGTTAGTCGGTCAGTTGTCAGTCTTGAAGTTTTGGCTGAGTCTGTTCAGTCAAAGCACTTAGAATCTCGAGTCTCGGGTAGTTAGTAGCGGATATTTGGCAAATCGTATTGAGATTAATTATCGAGAGTGAGTGGCCAAATGTAAGACAAGAACAAAAAGTGCGAGAATAAGTGCGACACGCATTAAAAAGAAGCAGAGTGTAGTGCGTTTGAAACTGCGTTACTGAATCCACCAACTGGGCCACCGCCAACGTTCCCGCCAGCCATCAGCCACAACCCACCAACAAGCGGCTTCGTAACATCGAGCACACATAACAAAAATGTAAGTGCAAAAAACTTAACACAGGCAACCTAATGTAAAGACGAGATGTCTACCTTGCCTTATTGAAACCTTAGAATTGTAGAAGTAGGTTTTTATAATATATGTGTATTCTGTAAATGTTTCTGAATTTTATTTAAACAATGAATAACCTTTTCCTGTATGTCGTGGAAAAAAACCCGCGACACTACAACTGCCTCTAATCCAAAGAAACGTGACAAGCCAGACGAACATGACTACATAGTGGATTTAGTCGATTTGGTTCGACTCCTGGTAGGCAAGCACGACTTGATGCAAAACACCATCAACACTATGAGCAACAAAATCGATGATTTGACACAAGTAACCAAGTTGTTAAATGTTGAACTAAGCTCGTTCAAGAATAAAGTCAACAATGATACTTTTTTTAACACTCCTGCAGATACTGTCACCACTAAAGGACTGCGTCCACGAACTAAATCCGCATCAAATAAAGTGTCTATACAAGTAGGCAACCAGCAAAACCAGAACACTCCTAACGCTGCCCCGTCATTTGCAGAAATTGTTGCTAACGCTTCTGCTAACCGTCCATTCGAAACTGTTATACCAAAACGGAATAGAAAAGTCGTGCATACTCAAAGGACTGTATCAACTTCACCAAATGATGCCTTTCAAGCTACTCCACGTAGAATGTGGCTTTATATCGGCAAAGTCGCCAATTCAGTTGATGTTGATACGATTAAGAAATTCGTATCATCTAAACTTGCTGATAAGGATGCCGTCGAAGTATTAGAAGCTCTGCCAGTTAAAGGAACGGCCAAATCTTTTAAGATGGTTATACGCCAGGAATCGTACGATTTGGTAAACAAAGCAGAATTTTGACCAAAAGGTGTTTTTGTCAGGCGATTTAACTTCAGCCGAAACAATTATGCCGACTCCCAAAAAAAGTTGAAGACAGTTCCGAAAACTGACACTGTAGTGAAAGTTGATAGCACCCCTACTACAACGTTACTTCACCAAGCAAATTTTCAAGAGGTTCAAATGCCAATGGAGGAAAAGTTGACTTAACACTGTCTACTATCAAAAAGTTCGCGGTCTACGTACAAAGATAAAGAATCTTTCACAGGTGATTAATATGTGTTCCTTTCACATCATTATTCTTACAGACACGTGGTTTAACTCTGATTTTAATAATTCAGAATTTGATGTTAGCAATTACCATATAATCAGAAAAGACCGAGACGTTGAATGTACTGGTAAGTCTCGTAGAGGTGGCTCTCGTTATGTTCTTAATTCGTAAGGATATTGCATTTTTTGTTGTTACTTTGCCTAATTCTTGTCTACTAATTGAGGAACAATGGATTTTGGTAAAGTATCATTCCAAATCGTACTTATTTTGCGCATTGTATTTACCTCCTGGATCCAGTGAAAGCATCTATGCGGCCCACAGTGATTCTGTACTTGAGTGTATGGAAAAATATTGTTATTGTAAGACGTTTCTGTACGGTGACTATAATTTACCTGGTGTTGATTGGAGCAATGATGAACTTGGGATTGATCCTGCATATTACACATCTAACGCTACTTCACTAATCGAAACATTTTATTCTTTAAACTTGTTTCAACTAAATTCTGTGCGCAATTTTAATAATGTTGTGCTCGATTTAGTGTTTTCGAATTGCAATAACCTTGTGACTAAACTAGCGTTAGATCAATTGCTCACTAGTGATGCGCACCACCCCCTACTGTTGTTTTTAATTCCAACAGGTGCTCAACATATAGACTATTTACGCACCGAAGAATTTTGCTAAGATTTTAAACAATCGGATTTTAATGGCATCTCTACCAGTTTATTGCTCGTCCACTCTGACACTGTTTTTATAGACAAAGATATTCACGAGTGTACCATGATATTTTACCAGCTGCTTTTTAATTTGTTCGATAATTTTGTTCATAAGAAAATAGTTAATAATAGTTATAAGTATGCTGTGTGGTTCAATTCCACGCAAAAAAGTAATATTCGACTAAAACGTGATGCTCATAAACGGTACAAAATGACCCGTTCTGATAGCGACTATTTGCATTTTAAACAATTGCGGATATTGTGTAAATTACAGGCTGAACAATGTTATACGGACTACGTTTCTGGTATTGAGCAGTCAATCAGTAAATGTCCAAAGTTTTTTTGAAAGTATGTAAAAGACTTGCGCAGCGACAATTCGATACCCTCATCGGTAACTCTTGATGATGTCCATGCTTCAGATGGGCTTGCTATTGTTAATAGGTTTGGAAAGTACTTTGCGTCTGTTTACGATGATAAGGTAACTAGCCAACAACGTAGTTGCAATTTTGGCAATTTTAGCAACTATTCGGATTTGAGTCTAGGTATTTCAGAAGTTCTCAATGAACTCAACCAGTTAAACGCCAACAAAGTTAGTCCTGGTCCAGACGGGATACCGTCTATATTACTCAATAGATGTGTTTATTCGTTTGCTAGACCTTCTATTTAATAAGTCTCTTCTCAATGGTAGCTTACCTGATATCTGGAAGAAATCCTTCATTACTCCAATCCATAAGTTTGGCAACAAAACACTAGTTCGAAATTACAGACCCATCTCTATTTTGTCAGTGATTCCAAAGATTTTTGAGTCTCTTGTGACTAATGCCTTGTCAAAAGCTTTTACTTTGATGATAGTGAAATCGCAGCATGGTTTCTGTAAAGGACGATCTACAGTAACAAACTTATTAATTTACGAAAATTAAATAAATCATTTTGAAAATTTAATTTTTAATAAAACCAATATCCGCAATAAACACATTTTATTTTGGAAAAGATATGTAGATGACATTTTTGTTATATTTAAAGGTACAGATAACGACTTAGAATTATTTTTTAAATATTTAAATTCACAATACTCTTTTTTACAATTTACAAAAGAAAAAGAAATTAATAATGAATTACCATTTTTAGATTTACTAATTTCAAGAAAACAAAATAAATTAGATTTTAAAATATATAGAAAACCTACTACAACAGACAATATCATTCCTTTTGATTCACCACATCCTCATTCTCATAAATTTGCTGCTTTTCATTGACTTTTTAATAGACTTTTTAAAATTCCCCTTTCAGACAATAATTTTAAAACAGAACTAAACATAATTAAACAAATAGCTTTTAATAATAATTTTCCAATAAATTCAATTAACAAAGTATTTAATAAACATTTTCAAAAAAGTATTAATAAACAATTATATCTAACAAATTCTGATAATTCTAATACTTACTTTTCTATTACTTATTTTGGCAAATATTCTCTATCTTTAGCTAACATTTTTAGATCTTTCGACAAACATTTCTTTTAAAACAAACTGCTCTCTTAAATCATCTATAGTTAAAATTAAAGATAAAATACCTTTATTTAAAAAATCAGGTGTTTATTGCCTTAAATGTGCCGATTGCAGTGTAGAATACATAGGACAAACTGGTCGGGCACTTGAATTAAGAATTAAAGAACACAATAAATTAATTGAAAATTTCAAAAATACAAATTATAATAACACTTCATCTAAATTTGCTAATCATATCATTTACACTAAACACAATTTTTCACCAATTTATAATGTTAAATTATTACACAGTTGCTCAAAAAACAAAACACTAAACAATTTAGAAATTTTAGAAATTAAAAAATCAATTAAAAAAATCAATTAAAACAAAAATACTATATGTGTAAATGATAAAACTTTTGATTTCAATACTACTATTATAGATTTTTTAATATCAACGTTACCTTTTTGATTAAAATTTGTTTTATATTTATTCATTTATTTCAATCAATACTTTAAAAGTCAAAAAATCGTTTACGTCTAATCTTATATTTTAAAAAAACTATATACAATTTCTAAGGTTTGTTATTAATATACTTGTATTTTCTTTTTTATATATCATCTTCAATAAAATTAGCCTGATGATGAGTTTATAAAAACTCGAAACACTGTTGCAAAAAACGTTATATTTATTTATTTAATAAATATTATTTAAATTGTGGAGAGACACAATTTTTTAATAAATTATTACGAAATAGTATATTACAAACCGAGGTGGAAAGTGTTTCATTTCTGTCGAGAGATAAGATAGTTGACCGAGGCGCGAAGCGCCGAGGTCAACTATTTCTCGAGACAGAAATGAAACTTTCCACCGAGGTTTGTATACTATTTTATTTACAATTATACATAAAATTAAAAATAATTGATAATAAATTTAAATTTCTGAAGTTTTGAACCGTCAAACCAACATTAAAACAAAATTCCGATCAATATCAAGCTGGTAATTTTGTTTTATTGTGTTGGTTCTATGGAAATTCAAGGTTGGAAAGTGTTCTCTTGGGTGGAAAGTGAACACTTTCCACCCTAGAGAGGAAAGTAAAAGTCAACAATGTATCATTTTCAAACTTTCAAAACTACAGGAACTGCGTCATTACATATATGATTGTAAATAATAGTATATTACAAACCGAGGTGGAAAGTGTTTCATTTCTGTCGAGAGATAAGATAGTTGACCGAGGCGCGAAGCGCCGAGGTCAACTATTTCTCGAGACAGAAATGAAACTTTCCACCGAGGTTTGTATACTATTTTATTTACAATTATACATAAAATCAAAAATAATTGATAATAAATTTAAATTTCTGAAGTTTTGAACCGTCAAACCAACATTAAAACAAAATTCCGATCAATATCAAGCTGGTAATTTTGTTTTATTGTGTTGGTTCTATGGAAATTCAAGGTTGGAAAGTGTTCTCTTGGGTGGAAAGTGAACACTTTCCACCCTAGAGAGGAAAGTAAAAGTCAACAATGTATCATTTTCAAACTTTCAAAAATACAGAAACTGCGTCATTACATATATGATTGTAAATAAATTATATTTCACCCGCGTTGATAAATGGCCTACTGGTCGATTCGGTGTATACCGACTTTTCTAAAGCTTTTGACAAGGTTCCTCATAGTATTCTTCCGGATAAGTTGGCTTCATATGGTATGAGTGGGCAACTGTTTAACTGAATTCAATCGTATTTGTCCGGTCGTAAGCAAATTGTTCGCATTAAAAATTTTCTATCTGATGAAATAACTGTTACTTCTGGCGTTCCGCAGAGATTGCATCTCGGTCCATTGCTATTCAATTTGTTCTTGAATGATGTCAACGATGTTATTAAACACAGCAAGATACTTCTATTTGCCGATGATATTAAGATATATTCCACCATTGACTCCATTAATGATAGAATCCTGCTTCAAACAGATCTAGATGATTTTTATGAGTGGTGTGTGTTAAATAATATGTCTCTTAACATCGAGAATTGCAAACACATGCAAGCTTTTATAGAGGTAGATCTTGTTTTGCATCGTCTTATAACATAAACGGACGAACTTTGGATAGGATTGACAGCATTTGTGATCCTGGTGTGACTTTAGAAAGAAACTTGTCATTCTCCAAGCATATCGAGACAATACACTGTATTAGTCATGACGTAGCCAGGAAATTTATGTTGTTGTAAAACTGACTATTGAGTCAAACAAACAACTGTCAATAGGAAGTGTCAATAGTATCAACTTACATCGAACATTCATATTAAGGTTTTAAAAAGGTTTATGTTCAGTTTAAAGATGTTTACTTGCTAAATTGGTATTAGGTAAGTAAACCAATTGATATTGATTGTTTGCTTAATGTCATTATTCAACGTTTTTATTTTGATTTTTGATTCATCGACGCATTTGACGTAAGTCGATTTTCGATCTAGTTGTTTGTGTGACCCAGAAGTTAGATTTACTCCATTCAAAAATACGTCTTGAAAAAGAGCTGCTAAGTATTGTCCGGGCAGTTAAACATTTCAGGCCATATCTTTTCGGGAGACAATTTAATATATATATATATATATATATACGGACCATCGGCCACTAGTTTATCTATTTGGCATGACAAACCCTTCTAGTAGACTTATCAAATTTCGCTTAACATTAGAAGAATACGATTTTACCATTTAGTATTTAAAAGGAAAAGACAATGTCGCCGCGGATGCACTGTCTCGTATCACACTATCTTCTAATAACCTTCGTAACATGGCTGCTACAGTTGACGCAACTAGGAATGTTCTTACTAGAGCGGGCGCAAAGAAAGTTTGACTGGAAGAAAATAGCAAACAGCCCAAAAAGTAATCTTCCCAAGGCAGGATTGATCACTCTGGATTAGTCGAAGTATTGAAAAGGCCGAACAACGCAATTGAGTTGCGTCCAATTGTGATAAAAGAATTTTTTAATGTATTACAAAAGAAACAGTATGAATATTATAACGATAATTTGATTTACGATGCAACGTTGTCAATAACATATTATAAACAGGATTCTCGATCAACGTCGGTACTTAGGACAACGTTGAGAGACCTGTATCAATACGTATCAAATAAAAAATTCCGGAAATTATTTTACTTAAGGACGAATGAGCATTAATTTAACACAACTGTCCCACCTTTCTAAAGATTTTCAATCAAGTAATGTTAAAATGTCAATCTTAGCTAATGTTTCTAATATTCGTGATTTGCCTACGAGACGATTGATTTTAAATGATTTTCACTAATTACGTACGGGCGGACACGCGGGCATAAACCGTATGTACAATAATATTAAGAAGTACTATTTTTGGGGCGGTCTTCGCAGAAACGTCGAAAAATTTGTACGAAAATGTGACGATTGCCAGAGGTATAAACATTCCACACCGCATGTGGAATTACTAACTATAACAACTACGCCAACTTCGGCTTTTCAAAAAATATTTTTGAATCTCGTGGGTCCACTAGAAATAGATTCACAAAACAACCAATAGGTTTTGACTATTCAATTATTAAATTTTTGACTATTCAATGTAAAGTTTGTTGAGGCTTACCTTCTAGAAAATAAAGAGGCTTCAACTGTGGCTCTATCCTTTGTAGATAATTTCATTCTACGATATGGAATACCTGCTGATATTGTCACTGATCAGGGTACTGAGTTTCTAGCTTCAACATTTAAGGAAACATGTAAGTTATTACACATCCAACAATTAGCATCAACAGCTTACCACCATCAAACGTTAGGTTCGCTCAAAAACTCGCACAAAAATCTAGGTGATTATTTATGAACACAAATTGCCCAGCATGGAAATGCGTGGAGTTCGTGGTTACCGTTTTGGTGTTTTTCATACAACAAAACAGTACACGCGTCAACTCAATACACACAATATGAACTAGTTTTCGGTAAAAAAGCTAGACTGCCCTCTAGCGTAGGCGATCAAATGGATCCGATTTACACTTTCGATAACTATCCTCTCGTATTAAAATATAGATTACAACAAGCGAGTAATGATGCAAGATATAACTTACAAAAATCAAAAGATAAAAGAAAAGTTGTTTATGACAACAATGTCAACCCTGTAACATACAAACCCGATGAACTTGTCATATTGCAGAACACTATTAAAAGCAAATTAGAATTCTCTATTCAAAGGGCCTTATAGGGTGGTTAAAGACCAAACACCTAATAATGTTTTATGTATAAATAATAAGAATGTGTTAGTACATAAGAATGGCGTTAAAAAATATTATTGTTAGTATTCGTTAAGTAGTTCAATTTCAATGTTAATAAAAATTATTAAATTTTAAGTTGAGTGAAGTTTTGGTGAACAGACAACTTAAGTGGTAGTTCATAATAATTATTCATAAGTTTTAAATGTAAGAATGTATTCTAAGTAGAAGAAAAAAAAACATATTTTAAACATATGTTTTTTTTTGTTCCTTTTCGGAGAAGATGTAAGCTAAGTAATGGAAAACAATAGAATTAATTGATACTAATCAATTATAGTACGAAATAGAGTATTGTGTTACATTACTTAGCTATCTAAGCAATTCTATAGTTCGATGCACTTAAACTTTCCGATTCGAGATTGCACATAAGTGCAGAAGTTAAATAAAGTTAAATCAGAAAGTCGCAAATTTGAGCATTATTTAATACCCCAAATCCCGCAATATTGCACGAGGTTATTTTTAAGATATTGCTTATTAAGATATAAAATCATGGCATATTAAGATATTGGTTATTTTTAACCGATATTGCTGCTTATTATTCGACGAAATCAAGTTAGGTTATGGTTTATGACATGATCTTTGTTACGACAAACTCAGTGGTTTTGTAGATTTGGGAATGGGTTGCAAAAAACCCAAAATCGCAAACCACGCTATTTTGTTCATCTTGCGCGGAATTTCTCGAAAGTGGAAGCAACCGGTCCACTTGATCTTCAGTGTACGTTGAAAAAAGTTGCGTTCAGCTTTAAGAAACGGTAGTCCTCATCTTAAGTTTTGGCCTGACGCAATACGGCTATTACAAACGATGCGATTTAGAAATAGTCACGGCGCGTTGGTTTTGATCCCCTCGTTGAGTAATTGGTTAATAAATATTGACAATATCCGGAAAATTTGTTGAACTTTTAGAAAATGACGGTTTTAAATGTTTTACGATGCGGTCATTTAATCAAGATCCCGTGGAAAACTTCTTTGGCTCTATAAGAGCAATTATCTATCGGAGTGTTAACTTATCTATCGAAGTTCTTCTTTTGGAAAAAATTGTAAAATTGATGAGACCTCCGATGCATCAAGCACATAAAAATTTTTGTTCAGCAAACAATACCAAGGCAAGAATTTCAGCAGACTATTTCCAATTTGTCAAACCATTAAAAAAAAAAAACGATTTTATTTTGAACAAAATGTGTAATAGTTAATAGTTATTTACTATTTATGTATTATAGACATTACATTTCCTGTATTGCATACTACCTGTTAGAAATAAAATATTTTATTTATTTATTTCATTAAATTATATTAGATGGTATGTTTTCAGAAAAATAAGTAATTGTCCCAGTAAGTAGTAATAGGGTATTTGACTAAATTTTAAAGGCTACATTAAAGTATTTGCAAGTATATAATATATCAGCAAAAATTCAAATTAATAAAAAAGAACCACCCAGAACGCTAAAAACTAACATTTTAGATTTGCATTTTAAATTTGGCGCTAAAACGCTTGGCCAAGGCGTTGACGTATGGTGACGTCATATTATAGTAAACAAAATACAACAGTATAACACGACTTCGCGTTAAACAGTTTACGGTTTGTGTATGGTTTGTTATTGTAATTTCTTGTTAAACATTTTGGCTTAAAATGAGTGGAAAAACGTATCATTGGTGTGTAGTGCCTCAGTGTAAAAATACATCTCGAAGTACTTCAGACAAACTATTTATTTCTGTGCCTTTGGAAAAAACTTCCCGAAAAAAATGGTTAAGGCTTGCAAGGCGGAATTTCGACGAGTTGTCTGCTAAGTCAGCACTTTATTTTTGTGAAGATCATTTTGATGTAAGTTGAAATAAAATAATTACATAGTTGCATTAGTGTTATGTATTATTCGGAGATGGTGTTATGGCTAATTAGGCTTTCAAACTACTGTTTTCAATCTAAAACTTGTGATGTTGCCAGCGAATTTGCTGTCCTCAATTGTGATGCTCAAAATAATCTTCTTATTTACCTTTTTGTAATTTAACAATCGTTAATTGTTTCCTGATGATGAGCTTGTAGCTCGAAACGCGTCGAACATATTAAAAGTATTGTTGCCTTTTGAACAATTGACTTTCACTCGTACTTCAGTACACCATCTCCGAATTCATGGAGTTTCAAGAAGAATCACCTTCCCATTCGTTATGTATTATGTTTGTATTAATATATTTTAACACCATAACCGCACTGTTTGTAGTTAAGTAATAAATACAACTTTCGTATAACTTTGCAACTTTTAAGTACAGTTGATAATTCAATTATAGCTTCCAAATGATATGGAAAACTATATGGAGTACAGAATAATGGGGTCTGTGAAAAGAGTTCGAATGAAAATTGGATGTGTTCCTTCAAAATTTGAAGGAACACGAATCGAACACGAAGTCGATCAAATGGCACCAAACGGAAAGCGAAAAATACGCCTCGACCTGCAGCTTTAAATAGACAGAGATTGGCTATTAGTAGAAGAATCTATAAAGAATTTAGAAGAAAGAAAAATATTAGAAGAAATTGATGTTAATAGAGCAAGCGAGGCAAATAGTAGGGGTATTATGCTGAATGCAAATTAAAAGTCATTTTACAATATATTGGTTCAGTGCTGTGGCTATATTAGAGCACCTTATCGAAATGTGTAAACTGTCTTTAAAATTACATAATTTTATGGTGGCAACTTTTTTTAAATGCATCTAAATATAATTTCAGGTTTTCTTAATGAAGAAGAAAGGTCTAGTTCACCATTAAACAAATTCGTTCAAGTAAATATTAAACCATCATACAAGAGTAAAAGTACACAATGCAGTAGCAATAACATTATCATCGTAAAAAGTATTGCAACTTCTCCTATTAATGCAACTGCATCTACGAGTACATCTGAATTATTATCACAGGGTTCTTCCACAAGGGGATCATTAAAGAATGAAACCAACCTTATTCGGAAAGCCTTAAAATTTAATAAAGAACGAAAATCAGATAGCGAATCATTCTCGGAATCATCTCCATGCACATCATCTACGTCACGTGACCATTCATCATGTTTACAATCTTCATCACAACAATCAAATATAACTTCTGATTATAGTGTCAATGAGCAAGCATTTACCATAGAGGAAAATAAAAATGCCCAATTAAGCTTTGAAACAACACTAAAAATAATTAAGAAAAAACCACGGTTTTATATTGGTATTCCGAATGATAGCTACTTTATTGTAAATATATTGCAGAAATACACATTCTGCTGTGTTTGAAAAAAATTCGATTAAACACTACATTTTCAGAACTCGGTGATAATTTTGGTATATCAACATCTTATGCAAGCAAATTATTTATCAAAAATATTCCCAAAATAGCTAATCATCTAGGCTACTTTGTGCCAAAGTTGGACAATGTGGCAATTAAAAAGAATTTACCCATTGCTTTCAGGTGCAAATACAACAATGTTAGTTGTCTTATAGATTGCCTAGAAATCGAAATCCAAAAGCCATCAAATTCTGTTCATCAAGCTTTGACATAGTCAGAATATAAAAAGGGCAACACGATAAAGTACTTAATATCTTGCACACCTGATGGTGTTATTAATTTTATTTCGCCCGGTTATGGAGAAAGAATAAGTGATGTTTTGCTCGTTGAAAATTGTAATTTTTTAAACACGTTACCAGTAGGTGCTTGTATTTTAGCCGATAGAGGCTTCAAACACATCGAAGAGTTGTTAATTCAAAGAGGATTTTAACTTTTACGGCCTCCTAGTGTTACTACTGGGAGCAAATTATCAAAATCCGATGTTCGACAAACTAAAGAAATTGCTAGTTTGAGAATCCACGTTGAAAGGGTCATACGTAGAGTTCGAGAGTTTTCTATGTTGAAACCACACTCAGTTGTAAATAGTAATTTAGTTAATATTTTAGATAATACCATTGTTATAGCTTGCGCACTTGTAAATTTGCAAAGTTCAATTATTAAATAAATTTTGATTTATATTAGATATTAAAATTATTTCAAAACTTACCTACAAACGTCCGCTTCAAATATACTATAAATATAATAAGGAAACAATATTTTTTGCTCAAATTAATATATTTATTAAAAGTCAAGATAAAATCAATAAATTAATCAACAACAGTGCTTCTATATAGTACAGGATAAATATTATCTTTCCAAAATGTAAGTAGAACTTTAATAATGTCAGTAATGTACATATGATCATATTCTACTAAAACTATTTTTACATTTTTATTTATTTCAAAATTTGAATCTGCAACACAAAAATAACATTTCTTTAAATTGGAAACAAACATTTGAATTTGTACTTGAGCAAAACATTTTTTTGTAATTTTGCCATCTCTTAGATAGTTCTTGAAAGTTTTCTCTGTCAAAGGACACTTAATTTCTATTATGACATCGTTGCATATGCCATCAGGTGATGCTGCTACAAATGGACATTTATTGGAAATTAAAAGACCACATTTTTTAATCTTAATTTTTAGTTCCATTTCAACAACACTTCGCACAGCATCTTCCAAGGTTCTTCCTCGTTTCATTGCCATATTGTCGGGAATTCTAGCACCCATTACTGCCGCAACTAATGAACCTTCCGGCGTTTTGCATCGACTTACATCAAATGCTTTTGAAGCTGTTATCCTGCCGTATCTTAATTCATACCACAGGCCGCTCTTATGTTGATCCCTTGTTGCCTTTTCAACATTCTGAATCATTACGTCTGTAAACTTCTTTGAGATGCATTCCAAAAAATGGATGCTATCATTGCCACATTGATTGCCGTATTTCATAATTAAATAATATAGAGAAAGCTCTGTTACTCCACGAACCTCATAATCCGGATGATGTTTTAATATTTAACAATCTACATTTCTTATTTTGCATCTTTAATAAAGTATTCAAATACAAGTTTTGCTACGGTATCATTTCCAGTTGTGTCCAATATTTTAGTTTTTCTTGATAACTCCTTTGCAGTTATGAATCTTAAAGTGGTTCCCACCTTAGCCAATTTTGATTTTCTCCAATAGCACTCCTTTGAAGTGCAAGATGGTTCTTCACTCCAGCGGTGTACCCACATTAACAATGCAACCGCGTGTTTGCAGCCGCCTTCCGATGCAGCACAATCATAACATTGAACGTTTTCCACCATACTATTCATTTCATCCACAATCATTGTCACAGCATAAGATTTCGATCGAACTTTATGTTCTGGGCAAATTTTACATTTCAATGTACATTTGTTGGCATTTCTCCGCAACTGCACGTACCCAATTGCATCATCCCCGTAAGAGTGTCGTGAAGATCTATTACAAAAAAATATGCTATATTCATATCATGTGAATTAGCAAAACAACAATATATATGAATATGGAACATTGTACTTACACACTAGTTTTAACGTTTCTCATCTCTGCTGAATAATAATCTGAATTAGATTTAAAATAACATCCTACCATTATGGCATCAACTCGGGGTAAATTAGCACTATCTGCTCTAATAAAACCTTGCTCCATTGTTTATGCACACTTTACAAAACTTTATTTTAATATACTTTATTCGAGACTTTAGTATAATTGATCCGGGATCGATTTTACCGTGCAACGCAAGCTTGTTTACATATGAAACGGCGGCCATATATGAAGTGTGACGTCACACCAATCGCTCGTGATTTTAGAATCACGTAATCAGACGCCTAAATAATTAAACTTTAAATGCACGTTTTATTAATGAATTTATACATTTAGCACAGGAAATTTTTTCTGTTGGTTTAAATGTAATATAAACTTACTATTTGTTCAGTAATTGCGATAATCAATAACACTGTCAAATACCCTATTGTCCCATTCAATAATTGTCCCACTTGTGAAAGTAATATTGCTTTTCAATCGGTTACTTCTGACTTCTGACCATTAACGAAGAAGCCATTCCGAGCCCCTGTTGTATATTCAATTATTAAATATAGTGTACAAGTTGTGTAACTGTGTAACGAAGTGATTTTCGTTTGTTAATTTTTCGTAGTTTTTCCCTAAAACCCAACACATTAGTAATAAGTCGTATAATAAAGTTATCAGATACTTACCGTAATATGTAGATCCGCCTGCCGATGAGTGAATTAATGTAAAGCCGTCCGAAAATCCGCAGATCGCAGAAAACATACTCATACTCGACCGCTCATGTAAACGAGTAAGGTTAGGATCGTGTTGCAAGTTAATGAGTTGAAATTTTCACTTACCGGGTTTCCGATGCACGTCACTGGGCTGCTGCACATTGTTCCATCTGTTTGGGTGCTCGCTACTTGCGCATTCACTGCACTCACATTCCGATGCACTGCTGGTGTTTGTTTACATTCGCGCACAGTGAAGTTAGCATCTGTCAAACCGAACACCGTCAACTGCACCACGGTGAGCAGCTGTTGCAGTTAAGCTTAGATCATGGAAGACTAGATTGCTAAAAGAGAAATTTCCAATCGGCTCAAGTAGAGTGAGATGAAATCAGTTAACTCCGCCCCATGATACTGACTCCGCCTTTATACCATTCACTTCCGGGCGCGTATTTTAAATTTCAAATAGTATTAAATATTATCTGCAATTTATTGTTGTATATTTATTTAATTTTGAACACATTATAAAAAATTTCTAAATGCATTTCTGCGGTACTTCTTTCGTAATTATAGTATTAAACAAAGTGGGAATATAAAAAAAGTGCTTTTAAATTTATTAAAGGTATGCTGCCGGTTTTCAGAGTACGTCTGGTGCTGTTGTGTACTGAAATTTCAAAACCACATTCTTGAAAGTGATGCCCACAAATTTTAGTAAACTTTGTGATCTTTGATGGTTCTATTCCTATGATATTACACCATTGCTCTGCTTTCACATTGTTAGTAAGCCAGTCATGGCAAAACAAACAAATTACTTACTTATGATAAGAAAGGCCACTTTTAGATTTACACAGAATGCAAAACATTCTGATTGTTTTTCACTTAAAAAAGTTCAAGTAAACTAAAACAATAATATAAACACGAAATAACACAGCAAATAACATGAACTAATCACAAAAGCTAAATTAAACAACGATGGTCGATGAACGATTCAGCAAAATGCGAGCTCTTAACAAGCAAAGCCAAGAAGAAAAAGTAAACATTACCCAATATTGACATTTAACCGGATATGACAAAAATGCGAGGAGTTTCTAAAATAGAAGCTTGTTATACGTTACTTGAATTGGACTACTTGGCTCTATCTCACTTTTTTTATTACGAGGGCTACTCCTTATCTGACGCATTGCTAGTGTTGCAACCGCCATCCGAATTTCCTGGTGCGGCTACGTATAAAAGGGAGACTTTATAAAAATACGCGTAGGAACGACAGATTGTGGGGGCGGCAATTAGCTTTACTTATTTATCACAAGAAACAACAAAAAAATTAAAATCAATCCATTTAACTTTATTAATGTAATAAAAACAACTAAATAAGGTAATAAATCCTACTTGCCGCAATAATCGAAATAGCGACACTTCGGGTCTCGAAGGTAACTTCAGTAAAACACACACACGAGCATTGAGCAGTAACTTGACGCTTTATCTAACATATTATCATCCGCTTGAAATAAAATACAGTACTCACGATTTTGGTACCTAATCCAATGGGGAAGCAAACTGTGGTTTCGCAATTCGGGCGTAGACTTCTCGGAGAATCACTAGGCCTCACTAGTTCTCACCTGGTATCACTTCACGCTCGCTTTTATATTAATTCACTCTAAAGTTCGATGATGGTCACTCTAATGCAACACTACCCTATTCGCGCGTAGGCCTATTGCCTCTCGCGAGTACCTTAAGCTTTTTCAACAAAACAACTACAAAAACAAAAAAACAAATAATAAAAAAAATGCCTATCTAAGTCAACATAAGAGGGCTACTCCCTCAGTTCAAAAAGAACAACTTGCCCTAAAATCTTACAAAACAAAACAAAATTACATTACTATATTACTATGTACCTAACTCTACACCTACCTATCCTTACATAACTACCCTATAATCTACCTTATATAACTACCCGAGCACTTTTTTTTTTCTCGCACTTACTACCAGTGTTTTGGTGTCACTTGCAGCCTTTCCGCTTCAGCTTGTTCAGCAAGCAACCTGCTCGGTTCGGCGTAAGGCCCTGCGTCCGATGGTACTCCTGGCGCTGTGGCCTGTACAGCTATCTCTGATCTATCAATTGCTTGTTGTTCTGTGGACATCGTTCTAGCTCGTTGGGCTCGGTGAATTACCCACATAGTCATTGTATCCCATAAACTGGCTACCATTCGCCAACTCCACCCTTCGAGTCGATGTATTGCTAACCCATTTAATACGACTTCAGCACAAAACTTTAAAATTCGGAACATAAAATAAATGCCCAAACATCCACTGGTAAAATTGCCGAGTATTGTCATCCAGCCCCACAAATACTCTACTGCACTCTTCGATATACGACGTATCTCTTCTGGACTAAAGAGGTTTGTTAGGGAGTATCCTTGATCTTCAGCCTCCCCACCTTCCACTCGGCTCAGTATAATGTTGCTTACTGCTTTTCTCTCCAAGCCCGCCATCATATTTCGTTGCGCTGCCGCCACCTCTTCATTAGTATAAAGACCGCCCGCTCCCAATCCTTGAATTGGTTTGAACTTCAGATGGCTAGTAGTACCCGCTTGAAGCTCGATAGGTACTATTCCAGACAATGGATGTGGTGCGAGTCCTACCCATTCTCCTCCGATGTGGTACATGTTTGGCACTATTGGGTTGCAGTCTTCTTCAACACCGTGAATCTGAAGCACTCTAGTCACTGGTGACATAAATAGCGATTGATTGTCTGCTGTCACAGGTAATTCTTGATAACACTTGCTAGTACGACGCACTTGCACTACCCGTGGTACGCATTGCAAAATAAAAAGAGCCTCGCCTGCAATTTTTCCGACATACCCAAGCTGCATCTTAATTACGGTGCTAATAGCATTAGGCGCAAATTGTGCTAATACTAAACGATTTTTCAAAACTTCGCGTTCTAGAAGACATCTGCGGTGTACTGCGTCCGTGTAAAGCATATCTTGTGCGCGTCCTAATGCTTGCTCTACGTATAAAAACTTACTGTTCGTGTAAACCATTAAGTCTACTTCCGCTGTCCGCACTTTGTGTATCCGCCACATTTGAATGTTTTTAGCTTCCGCAACAAACAGATTCGGGTGTTCAGTGTCCCACAGTTTGGCACCGCACACATGCTTTTCTTCCACCAACGTAAGCGCAAAGATTTTTGGAGCTTGCTCTACCACTAAGTAATGTTTTTGTGTCTGTTTCTCTGTAACAACTTCCGCGAAGCCGTCAAAAAGTACCACAAACCGATCACATTCCGGCACCGTCACTGTGTCCCATGTTGTCTCTCCTACGTTTACATCCATGCAATAGTTGTCCGTAAATTTACATACTAAGCCGTCCCGTAGCCGAAGCTCATTTGTGTCCAACTGCACTTTTGCACTATAGTCTTTTAGTTCGATTTTTATTCCCGCTGTTACAACTACACCTTCCCATGACATGCCAAACTGAGTATACGAAACGCCTTGACATGAGCCGTCTCGACTCACACTGCCCGCTAAGGTCATCGAGGCCTGGATTGACGAATTAGCTTTAAGTCCGTCAATAACTTGATTATTAAATCCCATAAAACGGTGTTCACGATGCATAGTTTTACATCCAGCCGCACCTACTTCGTGAATGTATGTCAAAAGTCCTTGGATCACTACTGATGAATGCCCGTGCATCCCACAGTAAGTTATAAGTCTTGTGATCTCCACTAAGCACGTTTGCACCGTCACTTCTGTGATGTGTTGCCGCTGGAACACCGTCACTGCTGTTGATCGCGAGGCATATCCTGCTTCAGGTTCTGGGCATGGCGCTACGTTCTGCAAGGAGATGACGGTAAGGTTGGATCCCGCTCCTCGACAATCGTACGCCACTAAAGCCCCTGCTATGTGAGCTCCCAGCACCATGACTAGGCCACGGATGATGTTTGCCATATTGTGCTCTCTACAACAAAAACCCCTCACAAACTTCCCCACATAAACATACTCATTTAAATATAAACTAACAACTAAGGGTACAACATAAATCACTAGTATAATTTCGTTAATGTCTCTAATTTAATTTCGTTTTTCGTACAACCGCTTATCGTACATCCAAGGTTGCATTTCTACGCTTCCCCGACTTCGCGTATTATACCGACTTGTCACCAGATGGTGAAGATTCTGTTCTTCAACCTCTTGCGCGTCTTGCCTTATGCCAGCCAACGTCGGCTTGAATCTCAGCAGTATCAATGTTGCTTCTCTGATCTACAATTTCTTCAGATCTTCTCTGCGTCTCTTCTACGTTTTCCGAGTGAATTTCTGCCTGTGTTACAATCTGCGTCGGGTCTTCGTCTTCTTCCGACTCCGCATAGTCTAATTCCTCTGATGGTAATGGATTCATTTGACGCTGCCGTTCTCTTGGTGCACTTTCAGAGTTCGTCTTTTCTTCTATATGAAGCTCGTGGTATGGCTTCATGCGATCGACGTGCACCACTTGCTCTCGCTTTCCATACTCCTTTACTTTATAGTTCACCTCACCTTGAATTCCAATCACTCTGTAAGGTCCGCCCCATGTAGGAACAAACTTCCTGGGTATCTTCAATTTACCGATAGGGGGTGTATACAGGTACACCTTATCACCAACTGCAAACTTCTGCGTTTTTGCATGTTTATATTTCTTGTGGTTTTCGGTTTGTCGTTCGGCACATTCCTGGAGATTCTGTCTTACAGATGCAAATGCTTGGCTCAAACGTGCCATCATTTCGCTGGCATAGTTCTCTGCTATATCATACTTGTACTGAGATGGCTCTAGTACAGCGTGGAATGGCATCACCATATCTCTTCCATGGAGGAGGAAAAAGGGAGTCTCCTTTGTCGAACTATGTATGCTTGACCGATGCGCCATGGCTACGAAACATAACATCTCGTCCCACGTGCTGGGTTCCTTTTGCAAAAAGTGTTTTAGGCGGTCCTTTAAACTGGCGTGCATTCTCTCTATCATACCGTTGCACTGTGGTCTGTATGCCGTAGTTTGAATTTGGTCTATTTCCAGCAATTTGCACACTTCTTTAAACATTCCTGATAAGAACTGGGTGCCTCTATCTGTTAGCAATGCTCGTGGGGTCCCATGACGTGTTATTACTTCTGTAACGAACGCTTTGGCAACTGTGCTAGCCTGAATGTCTGGTATAGGGATTAGCTCCACGTATCTAGACAGATAATCCATAAACGTCAAGATGTACTTATGTCCTTTGGCTGATCTGTTAAGTGGTCCTACTATATCCATAGCACATCTTTCAAAAACTGCTTCCGGAACCGCAAATCTTTGTAATTCGGCAGTCGGGCGTCGAGATCTCTTAAACACATTGCACTCGTGGCAACTCTGCACATATGTTTTTATATCTATTCGCATGCCTTCCCAATAGAAATCTTGAGTGATGAGGTCATAAGTCTTCTGTTCACCTTGATGTGCCGTCCACGGGGAGTTGTGGTACAATTCGAGAATCTTATTCTTCATTTTCTGTGGCGCCAAAATCTTGTCCCGCCTTTCCGTTGCTTGTCGAGTCTTGTACAACATCCCGTCGCGTGTCATGTAAAATTCCGATAGTTCTCCACTCTCTAACCTGCGCGTTATATTTGTCAACTTCTCGTCTTTGCGTTGCTCTGAAATTATTTGTTCTCGATCCCATATAATTCCAACTACAGGATTGGCTTGTAGCTCCACTGCGTTGACAGTTCCATCCGGTTTAATTCGTGATAGCACATCTGCATTCGTATTCAGTCGCCCCGGCCGATGCTGAATATCAAATGAATATTCCAATAATGACATAGCCCATCTCGCAAGCCGGCTACTAGGATCTTTAATACTGAGTAAATACCTCAACGGCGCATGATCTGTAATCAGCGTAAAATGCGTACCGACTAAGTAACAACGATACTGTTTCACGGCCCATACAACCGCTAGACATTCTTTTTCTATCGTTGAATAGTTTCTTTCTGCATCGTTCAAACTACGACTTACATATCCGATGGGATGTTCAAATCCGTCGTACTTCTGACATAAAATCCCGCTCAGGGCTATGTCAGATGCGTCCGTAACCAATATAAATGGTTTCCTGAAATCGGGATACTTCAGTATAGGCGAAGTGGTTAACGCCGTCTTCATTGTATCGAACGATTCTTCTTGCTGCATATCCCAAACAAATGGAAAATTCTTCTTCGTCAGCAATGTTAAAGGTTTTGCCACTTCTGCGAATTTCGGTACGAATTTTCGGTAAAATCCGCACAGACCCAAAAACGCTCTAATCTCCTTAACGGTGGTTGGTCTAGGATAAAGCCTGATGATATCCGTCTTTTCCGGATCTACTTCGCATCCTTTCGACGAGATAATGTGACCCAAAAATTTTGTCTTTTCCTTCAGGAACTCACACTTAGTTGGTTTCAGCTTCAATCCATTTTGTCTCAAACGATCGAACACTTCTACCAGCAACTTGAGGTGGCACTCTACATCACCTGCGCTGTAGACAATGATGTCGTCTAAATAAACCAAACACGATAATCCATTTAAGCCTGCCAACACTACGTTCATTAACCGTTGCCAGGTTGCTGGCGAGTTTTTGAGACCCATGGGCATTCGATTAAATTCATAATGACCATCTGGCGTGCTAAATGCTGTTTTTTCTTTGTCGCTGTCTTCTACTTTTACCTGGTAATATCCACTGGCCAAATCCATCGTGGAGAATAATGAACAGCCTGCCAACTTGTCAAATGTTTCTTGCAAGTTTGGTAGCGGGAAATAGTCTGTTTTGGTAACGGCGTTCAGTCCTCGGTAGTCTATACAAACTCTTAATTCCGGTTCTTCTCCTGGGTGTTGCTTTTTGTTCACTAGTACTACTGGCGCACTCCATGGCGAGCTACTTGGTCGTATTATCGCTTGTTCTAACATCTCTGAGATTTCTTTGCGTAACTTGCCCTGATGGTAATGTGGTACTCTGTACGGTCGTTTTGCAATCGGTGCTGCTTCTTCCGTAATTATTCGGTGCTTGACTTCATTCGTAGCCGTTAAATGCTGTGTTGGAGTTCGAAATATATCACTGTACTGGTCAAGTACTGCTCTCACTTGCTCTCGCTCTGTCTGCTCTAAATGATTGAGTCTAAACTCTAAATGCCCCTCTTCACTTCCACGGCTATTAAATCTCCTTATTGGATTTACATTCCCTTCATCAATGTCTACTACTTCACACCCTACTAGCTTTCCAATAATATCGCGTTCCGAAATCGTTACTTCTTGATTCTCCACGTTCATAATTCTCACTGGAAATATTTGCCCCCCTGAATATAGCGTCCGTGCTATTAAGGTACCCTTTACACCGCCTCTGACTGACTCTAGCATAAAATCCGAAGAAGGTGCACGCTTCTTGGTCCATCCCATGCAGATTGCTTCGCTTCTGGGTGGTATAACAAGCGATTGCAGTAAATAAACTCCAAGGTAGCTACTCTCGTGTTTATCTACATTCTGACCTAAGAGGTAGCTGGCCTCCTGATCTATAATATCTGCACTAAGTTGGTCGGACTCTATTCTATTCAGTCCACTATCTATTTCGTTCCACAATTCTTCACAATCTGCCTGTCCCTTAGGCATCTCATCTTCTATCCTACCCCCTCTATTTACTCTAATCTCCTGTTCTACCCTATCTGTTCCTAACTTCAAACAATTCTCTCCTATTTTCTCTGTATCTGCTCTAACTATTTCTGTACTAGCCATTTCCCTACTATCCTCCTCACCATCTTCTCGATGCAATGGCAACTTGATGCCTCTTATAACACACACCCCTTGACTCCATAACAAATCAACTTGAAAACGTTGTAAAAAATCTATCCCCAGTAGTATCTCTGAATCCATCGATCTATCGTCTACTACGATGAACTCGTGACTAATGAATGTGTTCTCATCAAGTTCAATAGTAATTTTCGTTCGACCTATTACTCCTATATTATTCTTTTGAATATCTACTAAAACCGGTAGATTGTCTGACTCTATTAACTCCCCTCTATACTGACTTCTCTTGATCAACGATAATGCTGCTCCCGAATCTATAAACAGCCTTCTCCTTACTCCCGAAACTACTAACTCTAATGTATTAAACCTATTACTACTCTCTATAATTGTGTGACAAATTTTACCGCGCACACTCGGGATTACGTTGATCGCATCTGCACTATTACCAATTGTCGCCAGTTTCTGGCGGTCGCAGTTGGGAGTCTTGCTGCAACCGCTTGCCCATTTAAATTCCTGCTACAATCTTTCGCAAAGTGTCCGGGCGTTCCGCATTTAAAACACTTATTGTCTCTTTGCTGACTGACTGACGTATTACCTTGATTCGTTAGAGCTGGTGCTCGATAATCCCGTGAAAAATGTCCAGGTTTACCACATCTGAAACATACCGTTCGTTCTCTTACCGGTTGCTCAGTCCTACGCTGATTCTGTTGACAGTTACGAGCAATATGCCCTAATGCATTACAATTGAAACATCGCCTAGAGTGTGGTGGATCCCATCGACTATTTGCTTGATGCACGTTGGTTCCTCGTACAGGACCGACCACTTGCCCCCTCCCTGCAAATGACCTATCATCCGAAACATTTCTAATGGTTTGCTGCCGTTTTGTCATTCCGTCGACTGTTTCTTCCAACTGGGCAAGTTCTCTGGCGGCAACAAAGGTCGCCGGTTGAGCTGATAATACTCGTTGTTGCAGTGGCATTCTCAATCCCGATGTAAATTGCCTTAAAACTTCGCGATCACGCTGCGCTACCGTTAGTCCACCCTGGCCTGCATCTAACTCTGCTTGATGAAGCTTGTTTGCACCTGCTTTAACCCGTGAAGCAAATTCAATAACGCGTTCGTCGGCACGCTGCCTGCAATTTAACAACTCGAAAGCCGCCTGCTCCGGTGTAACAATAATGTCAAATCTTGTCCGTAAAGCGGCCGTAAATTCCGCCCACGTTGATCTTCCAAACCTATCTGGATCAACACGCAAAAACTCCCGCGCATCTCCCGTAAGACGCATTTTAGCAACAACCAATTTCTCGTTATCAGTCCATCTTCCAATTATTGCCAATTCATTAACCGTTTCAATAAAGTTGAGTACGCTCGAACTTCCATCATATTCTGGTATGTTTACCGGAATATTTAATCGCTTTGGTAGTACCCCTGTTGGATTGCCCTGCTGTTGCTCATGCAATTGATCGTTTTCTCGCCGTGCTTGTTCTAGTTCTGCTTGACGAATTTCTGCTTGTCGTTGCATGTTCTGATTTGCTATTTGTAGCTGTGCTAACCGTGCCTCCAAAGCTTGTAGCATCTGCCCTCCTGCTGGTGGCGATCCTGTTGGTGAACGATCTAACGGCATTGTGCTGCTGCGTTTGTACTCAAAAATTCAAAATTTTCGTGTTCCTGTACCGTACGTAACGCGGCTAATAATCAAACTCGTTTATGCTAACCGGTTATACTTTATTCAGCCCTAAATAAATTTCACACACAAAAACCCCGAGAAAAAAACAAATTTGCATGCTCAATCAATAAATAATTTCAATATAGCGTCCTCGATATTTCCTATTTTGTTACTGCCCTGTTACTCGTGTAATTATTATCCGATTTTTAATTCAATCTAGCCTACAAAACCAGCTAATTATTTACCACCCCGTTTTCTATTAATAAGAAAAGGTTGACACAATCCGATTTCATAACTTTAACACCGATTTCTTCTAACCCACCATTATTTATCAATCAAAAAAACAATTTTAAACCCCACACCTGACACCATTTGTTGCAACCGCCATCCGAATTTCCTGGTGCGGCTACGTATGAAAGGGAGACTTTATAAAAATACGCGTAGGAACGACAGATTGTGGGGGCGGCAATTAGCTTTACTTATTTATCACAAGAAACAACAAAAAAATTAAAATCAATCCATTTAACTTTATTAATGTAATAAAAACAACTAAATAAGGTAATAAATCCTACTTGCCGCAATAATCGAAATAGCGACACTTCGGGTCTCGAAGGTAACTTCAGTAAAACACACACACGAGCATTGAGCAGTAACCTGACGCTTTATCTAACATATTATCATCCGCTTGAAATAAAATACAGTACTCACGATTTTGGTACCTAATCCAATGGGGAAGCAAACTGTGGTTTCGCAATTCGGGCGTAGACTTCTCGGAGAATCACTAGGCCTCACTAGTTCTCACCTGGTATCACTTCACGCTCGCTTTTATATTAATTCACTCTAAAGTTCGATGATGGTCACTCTAATGCAACACTACCCTATTCGCGCGTAGGCCTATTGCCTCTCGAGTATCGACTGCCTCTGTTCGACCGCTGGAACCGTCTCTCGATTTTCCAGTCCCATCATAATTCTCTCCTTTTTAGTTATTTCGCATTAGCACTTTTTGTATCTCATATCACCCGTACTCTTATCAGTCTGGAGAAAAGGAAATGATTTTGTATCCCACGGCATCGGTAGACGCTACTCAAGCACATCTGATCAATGCTCATTGTTTTATCTGTTATCGCTCAATACTCGCTCGTTGTTTTACCTTACAATATAATACAAAGTACGGCCGCAATAACAATTTAGCCGTTTACAACACTAGAAAACTGTATTAGCAATCCAGTATTCCATGATCTAAGCAGTTAAGTATCGTAATGCAAACTGGGTTTAACCGGGTTTTCCACCAAGGAAAAGTGGTTTGTATACATTTTTGGTAAATAGAGTGTGCCCGAGCCCTCGCCCCACCGTTTCCTCCACCAAAGGTCGAAGAAAGTTTTTTGTTGGAATTGGAGTCAAAAGTTTTTTGTTGGAATTGGAGTCAATAAAAGGACTGGAAGGAAGAAAATCGCTCTCTTTGCATCGCCACCATCCAGCTCGTCGTTTTGATTAAGTGCAACGAACGTTTTGATATACAGGGTGTCTGTAAAAGGTCTTTACAAAATCCTACCACATATTTCTGAGACCAAAATAAGCCGATTTATGTAAACTTACCTTAGTAGAAAGTTGCTTAGTTTGGGCGCTACACGTTGCCAAAAGTACACTTTTGAAAACGTTTTTGCAATCTAAATCTTCAACGGCTTTTCCGATTTTGCTAATATTTGGTGCGATGACCCAACCAAATAGGACAAAAACTCCCATATCAAAATTATAAATAATATCAATTCATAGGCGTAGAACTTGGGTTTTTTAATAATTGCACTCTTCCAATTCCTACGCCAATGGAATAAAAGGGATTTACGTATAACATTTAGATTTAGCAACTCATTTACGACAAAAAAGGTGCTCTTGATAAAACTCGATTACTCTCACGGTTGTAGCGAAATTTGTATATTAATAAATTGCAATATTT
This sequence comes from Cryptophagus acutangulus, assembly GCA_963556235.1. Lineage (NCBI taxonomy): Eukaryota > Metazoa > Arthropoda > Insecta > Coleoptera > Cryptophagidae > Cryptophagus > Cryptophagus acutangulus. Next base: position 1,172,411 of record OY744564.1, read on the forward strand.
GCAATCTATTTAATAAGATACAATACATGATTACAAATAATTAAAATTTAATAACAATTAATTTTAAACAAATAATAATATTAGAAAAACTGTTCAAAGTGCCCACCATTTTCACGTATACAACGATTTATACGACGAAGAAAATTGAATTGTACTCGTTGCATAACTTCTTCACGACCTCTAAGATTATTTGTTGCATCTTGAATACGTTGCCACAGTTGTTCTTTATTATCTACAGATCTCATGTAAACTATGGACTTAACATGTCCCCAGAAAAAGTAATCCAATGGAGTTAAGTCTGGAGAACGTGGAGGCCAATTTACAGGAGCGTCATTACCTCTACCTATCCATTTGTGTGGGTACTGCTGGTTTAAGTAGTTTCGAACATTTAATGAAAAATGCGGTGGAGCTCCATCGTGCATAAACCACATATCTCTCCGAAGTTGTAAAGGTACATCATCTAACAAATCTGACAGCGTGTTTTGTAGATGTTGCAAATACATTTCTCCCGTTAATTTTTGTGGAAGAACGACAGGGCCAAGAATAATATTACCAATTATTCCAGCCCACACATTAATTCTAAATTCGGATTGAAAATGTTTTACCTTTATTGCATGCGGATTTTCCTCGGCATAAACGTGTTCATTATGAAAATTAGTTACCCCGCTTCTTGTAAAACACGCTTCATCCGTAAACAAAATGTTGCTGCCAAAGTTAATATCTGTTTCTCTTTGCCTATTAACAAACCGACAAAAGCGCAAGCGCATTTCAGGATCCTGGGGCGCGAGATCTTGAACAGGTATCTTATGGAAATCATGTAACAATTGTTCTTTAAGTACTCCATGAACTCCATCTTTAGATACTCCTATTTCCATACCTATTCGTCTGGTGCTTAGTTCTGGATCTTCTGCAACCAATTCTAAAATGTCTTCTTCGACTTCCGGAACCATTACAAAACGCTGTCTACCACAATCAACGGTTGTAGGAGCAAAGCGACCGGTCTCCCGAAGACGTCTCTCAACCGCTCCAAACGTTGGGTGGCTTGGTAAATGACGATTTGGAAACCTTTCAGAGTACTCTCTGACGCACGCTCGACCATTCCCTTGACAATATCCAAACACTAACAACATATCGGTATATTCTGAATTGGTGTATTGTACGGTCATGATAAACTATCGAAAATGTAAGTCTTTTAAATTACTAATGAAGATGAATCTTTTGAAGTATTATAAGAATTCGGTGTTAAACTTAGGTATTACTAGATAAAAGTATAGAAACCAACTGAAGTAAAAATTGTTCGTGTAAAGACAAGCAAGACACAAAAATACCGTACGTACAAAAAATAGATAAAAACGCAAAACACATTTGGACTGACAAAAACGCCAAAACGAATAAACCTGTTGTTCAAAGTATAATTTTAATCGAAAGAATTTTTGGTACAAGTTTAAATTATTATTTTTTGGTAACTTATTTTTTCTGCAAAAACTATTGCAATTTATTAATATACAAATTTCGCTACAACCGTGAGAGTAATCGAGTTTTATCAAGAGCACCTTTTTTGTCGTAAATGAGTTGCTAAATCAAAATGTTATACGTAAATCCCTTTTATTCCATTGGCGTAGGAATTGGAAGAGTGCAATTATTAAAAAACCCAAGTTCTACGCCTATGAATTGATATTATTTATAATTTTGATATGGGAGTTTTTGTCCTATTTGGTTGGGTCATCGCACCAAATATTAGCAAAATCGGAAAAGCCGTTGAAAATTTAGATTGCAAAAACGTTTTCAAAAGTGTACTTTTGGCAACGTGTAGCGCCCAAACTAAGCAACTTTCTACTAAGGTAAGTTTACATAAATCGGCTTATTTTGGTCTCAGAAATATGTGGTAGGATTTTGTAAAGACCTTTTACAGACACCATGTATAACCTCAAACGAAACCGCGTGGTCGACAAAATCAATTAATTATGCAGTAAGTGTCAAAACTTGTGAACAGAGAATGGGGTAAGCCGTAACCAAGTAACAGACAACGCGTTTAAGACTAGGGTTTATAATTTAATTTAATTATGTTTAACTGCCGTTGAGTATCCTTTGATATCCTTTTGGTCCGCTTGTTAAACGTTGAGTTGACCGTTCTGCCATCTGCGTCTTCCAAGCCGTAATAGTTGTTTCCCGTTGAAAGCCATTTAATTTTTCACTTGTTAAACGTTGAGTTGTGCGTTCTGCCATCATCGTCTTCCAACTTCCCGTAAACGTTTTCCTGTTAATTCCGCTTGTTAAACGTTAAGTTGTGCGTTCAGCCGTCAGCGTCTTCCAAGCCTTAACATTTTGTTTTGTCCTTGAGTCCGCTTGCTAAACGTCGGGTTGTGCGTTCTGCCATCAGCGTCTTCCAAGTCGGATCTTCTTCTGAGACAACCGTTCCGTTAGTCTTGTTATCAAATCACCCGTAATTCAGGCCTTAGGCTCGTAACTACTTTAAGTTTAAGGATACGAAACGAAAGTCCGCCGTTCATTTTAAGTTGACAATTAGATCTTTTTCCGATCTTTTATTGTCTACCAACTACATACACTACAGCCCCCTTCCATAAACGGGCAGTATTACTAAACAAAATCGATGGAATGCTAGAGAAAAACATCATCCTGCCAGACGGTCACTACGGGTGTCTGAGGATGCCGTTTAAGCTAGTAAATAGTCTTTCTACTTGGCAGAGACTGAAGTGTTTAGTTCTGTCAGGTTTAACTAATCACATCTGTCTGATCTACCTCACGATAAAGAGGAAGTTAGGAAGTTGGCAAACAAAATTATTTAAAATATGTGATTTACGCCTACGAAAGATGCACCGTTGTTGACAGATTTCTGTCAGCTTTATCTAAAAATTCAGACCTATTAAGACCTATTTCATAAACCTGTGCAGCTTCCGGTGGTGAATATTGTTGTATTTTACGGTCTCCAACAATAAAAGTCTCATTAAAATGTAGCTTCGCCAGAATTAGAAGTGTGACACCTTGTGCAGGTGTAAAGAATCCTTCTAGATGCATTGCATCGTTCGGTATATAACGAAATGTAACGCATCTTTATCGTCGTCAGAACAAAAAAGCAGAAATGTTGTGGATGGCCTCACCATTCTCATTTTCAAATAAACATACATTTATATTAGGGTTAATTTATTTTTTCCTAGATGGATGCTACTAAAAATAATTTTATATTCTTGAATGATTTTACGCGACGCCCTAGGTCGGTTGCATAAGTATAATAATTAATGTAACTTTAATAATTACTAATTATAAAAGACAAACAAAATAATTCTTTAAATAAATAAGCTATATTGACTACTTTATAAAATTATTTTAAGCAATACATAATACCAAATCTCAAACATCAAAAAGCACCATGGATGCAATTTAATATAATTATGGCAATTATTATTTTTTCTATAGGGAACATGAGTGGCTTTGGAATGTTACTAGCCCTATTTATCGAAACAAACAAATGCGATTAGCAGCTTTAGAAAAAAGTGTAGCAGACATAAAAATGGATGGTTTTACAATAGCGGAAGCAAGGATAAAAATTTAAAACTTAAGAAATACATATAATCAAAAATTGCAAAAGATTGATAAATCAATTAAATCTGGAATGGCTGGCGATGCTGTGTATCAATATCACTCCGTCAATAAAATGGTTTAAAATCATGGATGCCTTTATGAGAAAGACTAAGGAAAAAAAGTCGACAAAGAGTCATATGGTAAGTAATAGTTATTTATTTATTACAATCGATTATTTTTGTTTATAACAAAAATACTACTATAAAATACCCATTTTAAACTAACAAACGCACAAAAAAATTCGAATTTGTAATTTACAAGAATTTATAATAATTTTTTTAAAATTTTATTGTTGAAATTTTAAATGGTTTTCTTTTTTCATTTTCAGTAAAAAATAGTAGGTGAAAAATTAAAATACGTCAGTGCAAACTTTAAATTTCTGAAAAACTATGAGCGGTATTCATATTCAAAACCTAAGTAACAGCTTAGACATAGATCGTCTTATATTATTAACTTTAAATTAGTGCCCTACTACTGTAGACCACACTCAAAACATGGAGGGGTCTCCATTTTTTATCAACAACCAGATGTTGTCACTTTTTAAAGTCAGCTCAATAAATGTCGACAGGTTTGTAGTTTAAAACACTATTGAAATTTGCTGTATCAAACTCCAGAACAGTCACTCAAAGATCTACATTCTCACTATGTATAGACCTCCGCTAGGTGATTTTGAATTTTTTTTGTAAATTTATCAGCTTGCATAAACTACTTAAAACAAGGAAAGTCATATATAGTCTTATGTGGAGATTTGAATATTGATTTACTAAAAACTAATATACAGAAACACATACTGCTGGATATTTTCGCTTCTTTTGAGTTACATACTACACTTAAAACCCCAACTAGAATATTCACAAATAAAAATAACCATACTAGTATATCAGCAATTGATTATATGGTTACAGATTTACCAAAAAATGGTAACAACTTTGAATTAATAGGTGCTCATATCGCGGATCACCATGCACAGATACTTGAACACAACCTAAGTAAATGCACTAATCAAAAAGTTCACACAAATATTTCTCTTTCATATAAACGACTTACTACTGACTTTACTCTTTTTTACTGACAACTAGTGCAAATGACTTGTTTAATATCTTTATCAATACATTTACGTCTTATCTTGATATATCATGTCCATTGGTTAAGAAAAAACAATCAGTAAATTTACACAAACCATGGATTACAAACGAATTAGTACAACAAAGCGCAAATCTCAAACATATGCATTGGTTGATATAAAACTCTAGCAACCATAGCTACAAAATACTGTACAATAATAACAAAAAAAACTTGAAATTTTTTTTAGCACAAGCTAAAAGGAACTTTTTTTAATAAACAAATCAGTAATGCCATAAATAAGCCAAAAGCAATATGGAACATAATTAATACCCAGATTAATAAAAACTGTAATGCAAATAGCAACAGCATAAAGCTAACAATAGCTAATAATGAGTCACTATCCGATGAGAAATCAGTTGCAAACCACTTTGGAACCTATTTTTCGACGGTCACTCTCAAAAAAATAGATCAACACTTTCAAAACACTCTGAACAAAAATTCGGGCACGGTCCTAAATATACTAAATCACACTTTTTTCTTTAAACCAGTTTTTCCATCAGAAGTCCTAACGTATATTAAGCAACTGAAAAACGTAAACTCTTCAGGAGTGGATGAGATCCCTGTTTGTGCCCTTAAACATGTAGCTAAGTACATTATAGAACCTCTGGCACATGCAATAAATCAATCAGTAAGTATTGGAATCTTTCCATCACTGTTAAAAATTGCATATGTTTTGCCTATATTTAAAAAAGGATGTAAACAAACAGCGGACAATTACCGTCCCATATCAATTCTAAGCGTCGTCTCAAAGTTTATAGAAAAATTAACTTTTGACAGAATGCTTAATTTTCTTAATAAATTTAATGTTATTAACAAATGCCAACACGGTTTTCGAGCAAATAAATCAGTTGAAAGTGCAACAAGTCAATAACTACAAATTATATATAAAGAAATCGACAAAGGTAATGAAACCATTGGTTTATTTTTTAATTTATCAAGAGCTTTTGATACTATTAATTCTGATATCATGGTAAAAAAGCTGCATCGTATGGGTTTTCGCGGAACGTTTCTGTTTTGGATAAAATCATATCTTATAGATCGCAAGTTAAGAGTCAAAATAAACGGTGGAACTTCTGATGATTATCATATCGGCATAGGAGTACCCCAAGGGTCAGTACTTGGACCGCTACTGATCCTGCTTTATGTCAATGACTTACCAAATTTTATAAAAAATGGTAAATTAATAATGTACGCAGACGATACATCAATTATAGTATCTGTTCCAACTCATGAACTTCTACTTGCTTCAGTATTAGATGCAACTAAGGGTTTTAAGGTATGGTGTGATAATAACTCATTAATTTTAAATACGACCAAAACGACCAATTAAAATCTATCTTTACTACAAAAGAGTTACTAAACGTGTATTACTCGGCTTACTCTCACTTGAATTATAATACTCTAGCTTGGTCTTAGTGTGAATGTAGATCGTACGTTTTTACAGCAGAAAAGAATTATTCGACTAATATTTAATTTAAAGTCTCAACAAACCTGTCGACAGATATTTATTAAAATAACCTTGTAACAGTTCCATCTATACTCATATTAAAAGCGGTGACTTTTGTAACTAACAATGCTCAACTGTTTAAACTCAATTCTGCTGAACACTCCTACCATACACGAGGCAAGTCTCTGATAAAGCCAGACAAACACTTTACATCTTTATATAAGAAAGCTCCACTTCATATATGTTCAATTATTTTTAATCATATACCTGACCAGATCAAACTGATCAAGTCAAAACATAAATTAGTGAAGGAAGTAAAACGCTTACTGATCACCAAATGTTGTTATTCACTACAGGAGTTTTTTGCTGAATAACTAACTATAACTTAACTGAATAACTTATTATGAATAACTATGATGTAAAGGCATATCAATTATACTATTTTTATTTCGACTGATTTCTTGTACGATGTAACGAAGTGTTTCCGCAAATTTCCTAAAACAAAACAAGTTGTTTAGCGGATAAATACTTCGCTGCTATTTCGACCCTAATACTTACCTTATTTCATAGGGCTGTCCGCCAAGGCATGATTAAGTCAGTTTTAAGGTAAATCCAGTCCGGAATTCAGAACACTTGAATTCGTGCCCGTCCGCTAGTAAGGTTAGGGTCGCGCTACAAAATAGTTAGTCATGTATTTTAGGAATCACTTACCGGGTTTTTCCATGCACGTCACTGGTCTAGTGCATCTCGTTGTCCTCTGCTCCATTGCACGTCATCTGCGCATTCACTGCACTTGCACTCCGATGCACTGCTGGTGTTTGTTTACGTTCGCGCACCGTGAAGTTAGCAACTGTCAAACCGAACACCGTAAACTGCACCAAGGTGATCAACTGTTGCAGTTAAGTATTTAAAATGCAAACTGCACTTTGAGATGCAGTCGTTTTTCTCGATGCGGTGCGTAACCAACTTTTCCACCACGGAAAAGTGGTTCTTTTGAACTTCCATAAATGGGGTGTGCACAAACCCTCGCCCCACCGCTACCACCACCAACGGCCAAAGGATGTTTTTTTGGATTTGGTGTCCAATAAAAGTGTCTGCAGAGCCCAAAATCGCTCTCTTTCCGTTTGCATCGATTCCGATACGTTCGTGAAAACTTTCGCCTTTTCGCCACGTGACACAATTTGTTTTATTTCCTTCGCCGCCGCTATTTTCGAAGACTTCAATCATCAGTATGCAGTAAGTACCAGTTAATTTCTTCGGGCTAGTTAACACAGACCGCGTATCAATTAAGAAGCCGGTATTTTTGGGGATTCATTTAATTTGAGAGTTTCGCGTATTGGTTGGTCGTCAGGAAAGTTTGAATTCGCTGGGTTGGCGTAGTCCGCCGGCGTTTCGAACTGGGGTTAACTCGTTGCTTCCGGGAAAATCTGCGTTGGGTTGGCGTAGACCGCCAGCGTGTGATTTTCCGGGAGCAAGCGGCGCGACCAGGCGACCGATTGATCATATAAACCGATATTTCGGTCCGCGTAGCTGGAAGGCATTGGGTTGGCGTAGACCGCCAGTGTTTTCCGGTGGAAACCGTTTTCCTCGACAGGCAAAGTTGCGTTGGGTTGGCGTAGTCCGCCAACGTGGCTTTGCGACGTCGTAAATCACTTACACGAGTTTTTCGAGTTTCCCGTTTAAGGGGTTTTAAAAGTCCGTGTTAGCTAGTTGGAAATTGGGGTGCGTTCTGTCTGTGTCGTAAAGTTTACCGTTTTCCGCCCGATCCTCTAACTATTTGGAGATTTTTAAATGTATTTTCGGCTAGCATGGCCGGTGAAAAATAAAGTTCAACTGGTAACCGATATTGGCTATTGTTTCATTTGTAAATAAAACCGAACCCTTTATCTTCGACTCTAGATTAGCTATCCGTTTGAGAGAAAACTCAACAAATCTGGCGCCCGAGCTCCGTAAAACGTAAGTACCCAAATAAAATACTGCGGAAAAACCGAAAGCGCATCACAAATTGGCGCCCGAGCAGGGACCGTTTTATTTTTTTTTATTTTTGAAAATTAGCTAATTGTTGGGACCGTTTTATTTTTATCATTTTGAAAATTAGCTAATTGTTCGGACCGTTTTATTTTTTTTTATTTTGAAAATTTAGCTAATTGTTCGGACCGTTTTATTTTTATTATTTTGAAAATTAGCTAATTGTTCGGACCGTCGTTTATTTATAAGTTTGACCGTCAATTGAAGATAATTTAATTTTTTCCGTAAGTTACGTAATTCGGATTAATTAAATCGAGATTGTTTGAGTGGAAAAGTGCAAAAGGAAATAAAGAGAACATTTTTTTTGTGTTGCGATATTTTTATTCAACTTGTCAATTTGAGTTGTCAATTTGGAAAACGCGTTTTATTCCGTTTGTTCCAAGTCCGTTTTTTTTGTGCGACTGCTACGTGCAACATAATGTCCGATAACGAAGGGGATTAACATCACAATGTTCTGGGGCTGAAGGGCGCGGTCAGGCCCGTTTCGCCAGCTCCCTCCGAAGGTGAAGTCAAGGAAAAGCAGATATCCTGAGTCTACAAGCTGCGCAAATCCGAGTTAATTTCTCAGCTCGAAGCAAGGAATTTGCCGTCCGATGGCAAAGTACTGGCATTGAGAATCCGGCTAATGCAGTTCTTGGGTTCGATGCCGCCAGATCCGCCACAAGAACCGCCGGCTACCACATTTTCAACGAGTATATCGCCACCTCCGACCTTTTCGTTAAATGTACCGACTCAGCCGTCCGCCTTGTCGATAAACGCGCCGCCGATAACCCAAACAACCTCGTGACCGATCTCCAGCATGACTTTCCCCTCCTCCACCGCCGCGTTTGCTCCTGCCGATTTGTCGGCAATAGACACCATAAGACGATGGAACGTCTCGTTTAATGGTGAGGCCGATCCGCTGGCATTTCTGGAACGTATCCACGAGCTTCGGGAAATGTATGGTTTGAGCGAAAACCAGTTGTTGAGGGGAATGCCGCATTTGTTACGGGATCAAGCGCTCCGTTGGTTCCATTTGGGACAGATGAACCGAGGTACGTGGGAAAGTTTCCGCCAGGCGTTCCAAAGGGAGTTTTCTATCGCCGGATCATGCACACATAGCATGGGAAGCCGTTCGTAACCGTGTCCAGAGTACCCACGAGAGAGCGGTAAAGTATATAATTGAACTTCGTACTCTTATCCGCCGTGTGGGTGGCATAAACGAGGAACAAGAACTCGACTTATGCTACCGAAAAATGCGACCAATTTTTATGCAAAATATACGCCGCGCCGATTGCCAGAACATAGACGAGTTGCTTCTCCGAATGTGCGAACAGGAAGTTGTCCAGGAGCGGATCACTCAGGACGCTGCGACTAATCGTTCTCGCGAACCAGTCGCACGGGCGTATTCGAGGCCGCCGCCGAATGTCCGTTTCGGTTTAGACACGCGACCGCCGCCGCCGATAGGTAGTCGGTTACCGCCAACGCCGTCCCCACCTAGAGTAACCCCTATATCCGACCCGTCCAGGTTCAATTCACCCCGACCTCCCCTTGACCGCTCCACCGAGATTTGCTTTCGTTGTGGTGAGCCGGGACACCGCCGCGTTGATTGCCGAAACCCATCACGTATTTTCTGTTCTCGTTGCAAGACGGAAGGTGTGTATTCCAGGGATTGTCCCTGTGAAAACCGCTCGGGAAACTGAGTGGCAACTGTTTGATGACGAGGCCACAACAGTTGTCATCTACCGAGGCCTCATTTTGTGGAATTAGCACCGATAATCGGTTGTTCATTCCCATTTCGTTAGACCGTAGATTTTTCACCGCGTTAGTCGATACTGGAGCTATGGTTTCCTAAGTAAGTTCCTCCGTGACCCATGCTCTTCCCGCCGTTAAAATAGAGGACGTGCGTTGCAACACCCGTCTGGCCGATGGGTCTTCTACCCAAACCATTGACGTGGTAAACTTGACAGCCCGGTTAGGCAATACAGTCTCCGTCGAGCGATTCTTATGTTTGCCCTCCCTTGTCGCCGACGTAGTGCTACGAATGGACCTTCTAAAGAAGTTCAAAATGACCGTCGATATTGTTAATAACAAAGTATATTTTCCCGCGCCCGTTATCACTGAAATTCCCGTGACCGAACCCGTTAATGCAGTCATGAAAACCGAACCCATTGCGACTCCCGCTATTTCCGAGCAGTTGTCGTCTGTTGAACAGACACAACTCCAGCATTTTCTGGACGCCGAATTTGCCAAGTTTTTGCGGCTACATGGTCCAACCACCCTCGTCCAGCACAATATCCACCTAATTGATCCGACGCCAATTAAGCAGCGATATCGGCCCCAGAATCCCCGTATGCAGCAGATTGTATACGAGGAAGTTGACCAGATGTTGGCCGATGGGATAATTGAGCCGTCGAACAGTCCGTGGAGCTCACCGGTCGTGATTGTCCGGAAGAAAGATGGCAAGCCAAGGTTCTGCATCGATTTCCGTAAGGTCAACGATGTGACCAGGAAAGATGCATATCCGCTGCCATTGATCAATGCCATTTTGGACAAGCTGCGTGGGGCTCGCTACATAACCACTTTGGATTTAAAACACGGATATTGGCAGATCCCGCTGTCTTCCACTAGTTAACCAATAACCGCCTTCACCGTTGCCGGGAAGGGATTATTTCAGTTCAAAGTTATGCCTTTTGGCTTGCATTCCGCACCCGCCACTTTTCAACGTCTCCTGGACAGAATTATTGGTCCAGAAATGGAGCCACACGCCTTTGCCTATCTGGATGACATTATCATCCTTGGTAAAACGTTTCAGGAGCACTTGGAGAATATCCGGGAAGTCTTCCGCCGTCTTAGACTGGCCAACTTAAAACTAAATCCCAATAAGTGTCAGTTCTGCCGTAAATCCTTAACTTACCTCGGTCACGTAGTAACGGCCGAAGGTATCCATACCGATCCCGATAAAGTTACTTCAATCCTAGAAATTAAGCCGCCAATCAATGTAAAGACATTGCGGAGTTTTCTAGGTGTTGCTTCTTGGTACCGTCGATTTATTTCGAACTTTTCAAAGTTAGTCGCTCCGCTCAACAAGCTCCTCTGTAAAGGACAACGTTGGATCTGGGACGAATCCCATCAGAGTGCGTTTCTCTCCCTGAAGACCGCACTCACCGAAGCTCCTGTGCTAGCTTGTCCGGATTTCTCTCAACGATTCACGTTGCAAACCGATGCATCCGACTATGGTCTTGGAGCCGCATTGACGCAGAAAGTCGAGGGCCATGACCGCGTAATTGCTTACGCCAGTCGTACTCTGTCTCCCGCCGAAAAAAACTATTCCGTGACCGAGAAAGAGTGTTTGGCCATCGTGTACGGTATAGAAAAGATGCGTTCGTACCTCGAACTGTATCCATTTACCGTTGTCACCGACCACCAGTCTTTACGCTGGTTACATTCCATTAAAAGTCCGACTGGTCGTCTGGCGAGATGGAGTGTTTTCTTGCAACAGTACGACTTTGACATACGATTCCGCAAGGGCGTTCTGAACCGAGTAGCAGACGCCCTGTCCCGACAACCGTTGCCGCATTCTTCATCCGAGGAAGATGCCGGTGAGTTGTGCATCATGGATGTTGAAAAAGGCTGTAACTGGTACGATCGCAAGTTAAAGGAAGTACGCAAAGACCCCGATTCTTTTCCCGACTATCAAATCCGTAATAACCGTTTGTACCGACATTTCTGGGATCACACTGACCTTAAAGAACCCGAGTTTATTGAGCCATGGAAACTCTGCGTTCCTACACCACGACGCAAAGCTGTTCTCATGGAGACACATGATCAACCGACCGCTGGGCATTTGGGTATCTCGAAAACCATTTGCAGGGTAGCGCAATGTTACTATTGGCCAGGGATGTTTCGCGATGTCACGAAACATGTGCGAAGTTGCATTACCTGCCAACAGTTTAAGGCCCACCAGCAGATGACCGCCGGGAAAATGCAACCGCACGCCATTCACCGTCCATGGGAAACCGTCAGCACCGATTTAGTCGGACCATTGCCGAGGTCGACAAAAGGTAACACCTTCCTCGTGGTTTTCCAGGACCGTTTCTCTAAATGGGTGCATTGTAAGCCGTTGTCCAGCGCTACCGCGAACAATGTGGCTAAAGCGTTATTCGACGAAGTCATAACGCGTTTTGGTTGTCCGGATACGGTCATAAGTGATCACGGCACTCAATTTTGCAGCCGAACTTTCAAGACCTTACTGAAGGATTTAGGGATCCGCCACCGGCTTACCCCGCCTTATACTCCGCAGGCGAACCCGGTTAAGCAAGCAAATCGCACGCTAAAAACTATAATCGCGCAGTTCTGCGATCAGGAACACCGTAAGTGGGACCGACAACTGCCATCGTTGTTGATGGCCATCAATAGCGCCAAACGGTAAGTGTCATCTAATTTTAACCTGAGTTTTAGGCACATCTCGCACCAAAGTCGATTGTAATGTCACCAGCGCAAAATGTAAACACTGTTAGATACCTACCCTTACAGTGCAGTGTGAAGAAGACCTTAGATCACGCTATATTATTATTATAAATATATACTTACCTTTAGTTGAAGTGTTTATTAGAATAGACGACTATTGTTTCAATTATATTATAATAAATATTCGCTGTTGCAAATATGAACAGTAGCTTTATAGTATATCCATATCAATTCTAATTATTATTATAACTCTTCATTGTTTAATATAAAGGATTATTATTAGTTTAATTATTATCAATTACAATAGTTCTTTGTATATGTTTCTGCACACCGATTCTAATGTGCAAACTTATATATTTTTGTTATCATAAAAGTAATGATAGAGTTCATTTATTATAATTTCGCATCTAAATTAAAGTATTCATTAGATCAAAACTTTGTTTCCTCCCACTAATTAAATGAATTATAAAAACTGTAACAGAACTGAAAAGTTCTAGTCCGAAATTCGAAGCTTTTACTCGCACACATATACAAATGTACTAATTATATTTAATCATTAAAAGTATAAGTTTAATAAATAGTTCGTTTCCTTAAACCTACTCGTCTATTGTTGATCCGCAGTAAACTAAATTTGGGGTATTCTACCCCTGGTGTCAGAAGTGCTAAAAATCCTAACAAATTTGGTGTCAGAAGAGGGATGATAGTTATCACAATTGGGTGTCCACAAGTGAAGTGTAAATCAAACAATTGGTGAAATTTTAATTTCATTGATAACTCCAACAACGAATACATCGCCAGTGCCGCAACAGGATCATCACAAATTGGGTTGCTACTACCATAGTCAATCACGCAATAGGACAGTTAAAAAAAAGCCAATAATTCGTTCAAAGCCAATAATTCTTAAAAATGCCTGGAAACGATAATAATCACCCAGAGTCTAGTGGTGGTGAACAACCTCCAAATGATGTTGTAGAATTTAAACTGCAATTTTTGTGCTCATTAATACCAAAATCTTTTGATGGCCATAGAGCTGAATTCAATGAATTTATTACAAATTGTTCAAATGCTATTAGTTTGGCTCATCGAACCCAAACCGAAGCATTATTCGTATTTATCATTTCTCGTCTCACTGGTAATGCTAGAGCTCAAATTCATGGTAAAAATATAAATAATTGGACTCAGTTAAAAAGTGTTCTTAGTAGTTTTTATCAAGATAAGAAACATTACATTCAGTTAATGGAAGAACTTAACACATTAAAACAGAATCAAAATGAACAAATATTAATGTATCATGAACGAATAACTAAAATTGTATCCAGAATTATAAATACTTTACCTCCAGGTCCAGAAAATCAAGGAAAGCTTGAAACAATTAATGAGTTGGCCCTCAGCCGATTCATCTATCATTCGTCACCCGAAATTTCGCGTTTTCTTCGAGCTCAAAGAATTGATCATCTTCCTGAAGCTCTGCTAAAAGCAGTCGAGGAAGAAAGGGCAATTAAAATCAATGCGACAGAACATAAAAAAATTCAATATTGTAATTTCTGTAAAAAACCCGGGCATGACGCAAAATCTTGTTTCAAAAGAAACAAAAATTTCAAACCATCAACTTCCTCTGTTAATTATAATCAAACGCAAACTTATCAATCAAATACTCAAAATAAATTTTGTAAATACTGCAAGAAACCTGGACATTTAATTCAGGAATGCAGAAAACGTGAATATAATAATAAAAGACGTTTACAACAGAACGATTCAAATCAAAATCAACCCCAAAATAACAGTGTGCATTTAAACGAGTATGCTTCCCAAGAAACTCACGGCAATTCTTGGGAATAACCACAGGACCAGCCGAATTAAAATCAGAACCTCATACAGAACCTCTTACAGAACCTCTTACAGAACATCTTACAGAACCTCATACACAACCTCTTACAGAACCTCTTACAGAACCTCGCATAAACTCTCGTTCTAATTCTAATCAATTCTGTGGACTAACAATTAATAGACAAAAAGTTGATATTAAAAGCATGCAAAATCCAAGTCCAATTCAATTAATCACAGAAAATATTGGTGAACCGCCACCATTAACAAGAATTGATACAATACCTCCAAATGAAATGAATCGCATTATTCGGAACATTAATAATCCACAAAATCGAGTTCCTCCACTAAATCAGGTTAGACCTCAAAATCATCATGTATACTCATGTCAAACCGACAATCAAATCAAGCATCCAAGTCAAACAATTAATGTTTCTATTTCCAGTCCAAATGTGACTTACATTAAAATAAAATATAAAAATATTGAATTCAAATTCCTAATCGATACAGGTGCTAATGTCTCATTAATAAAACTGTCAAAACTCCGAGAAGTTAAATTTAATTACGATCGAAATGAAATTCTTAATTTAACCGGTCTAAGTCCTAACTCTCCAATTCAAACGATCGGTAGTACAATACTTAATCCAATTATTCGTGACAAAATAATTGAAATAAAATTCCATATAGTGGATCAAGATGCAAATATTCCATTCGACGGATTAATCGGTAATGACTTCTTAAAAATCAAAGAAAATGCAAATATAAATTTTCATAAAAATGAACTCCGAATCAAATCTTTACCATTTCCAATACCGTTACATTATGGATCAAATATGAAATCAAATTGTCTAATCCTAAACTCTAGATCGGAAACAGTAATTCAAATAAACGTTTTAAATCAAAATATTGTAGAAGGAATTTGTCCTGAACTTAAAATAAGTGACGGAATTTATCTTGCAAAAGCAATCGTGAAAGTAGAAAATGGAAAAGCATTCACAACAATCCTAAACACTAATAATTATGAATTTAAAATTCCAAATATAAAAGTAAATTTGGAACCATTTTATGAAAATCAATCTTCTATATTTAATGTCAATTCAATTGATTTAAAATCCACCGATCGAGCTACAAGAATAAAACTTCTTGAAGACACTCTTCGAATCAATCATCTTAATTCAGAAGAAAAATCCTCAATATTAGAGATTTGTCGTAAATATAATGCAATGTTTTACTTACCAAATGATGATTTAACCTGTACAAACGCTGTTACTCATAAAATCAAAGTGACCGATCAAACTCCAATTCAAACTAAAATATACAGATTTCCTCCAGTCCATAAAGAAGAAGTAGAAAAACAAATTAAGAAAATGTTAAAGCAAAAAATTATTCGCCCCTCAGTTTCACCTTACTCAAGTCCTATTTGGATTGTTCCCAAAAAATCAGACGCCTCTGGTGAAAGAAAGTGGAGAATCGTCATCGATTACCGTAAGTTAAATGATGTTACTGTAGGAGATGCGTATCCTTTGCCAAATATCGAGGAAATTTTAGATCAACTGGGTCATTCAAAATACTTTACTACTCTAGACCTAGCTAGTGGATTTCACCAAATCAAAATGAATTCAGAAGATGCTTCCAAAACAGCTTTTTCAACCCCAAATGGTCATTTTGAATAAACGCGTATGCCTTTCGGTCTTCGAAATGCCCCTGCTACCTTTCAAAGGTTAATGAATTCAGTACTAACAGGACTTCAAGGTATTCAGTGCTTTGTATATTTAGACGACATAGTCATATATGCTAGTTCAATTCAAGAGCATTCTCAAAAGCTTATTTCGGTCATGGAAAGATTAAAGCAAAATAATCTTTTATTACAACCTGATAAATGTGAATTTATGCGACGCGAAGTTGCATACTTAGGGCATGTCATCACAAATGAAAGTGTTTCTCCTAACCCAGATAAAATTTCAACTATAACACAATATCCTGTACCAAAGAATCCTAAACAAATTAAACAATTTTTGGGATTAGTTGGATATTATCGTCGATTAATTCAAGATTTTTCTAAAATAGCGAAACCTTTAACAAATCTATTGAAACAAAATATCGAATTTAAATGGGATACTCCACAACAAGAATCGTTTGACAAATTTCGAAATGCACTAACCACAAGCCCTATTTTACAATTTCCAAATTTCAAAGAAAAATTTATTCTAACTACTGACGCATCAAACTATGCTATCGGAGCCATACTTTCCCAAGGTAAGATTGGAAAAGATCTTCCAGTCTCATATGCTTCTCGCACTCTCAATAAAGCAGAGATCAATTATTCAACAACAGAAAAAGAACTTTTAGCCATAATATGGGCTATAAATCATTTCAGACCTTATTTATACGGGAAAAAGTTCTTAATTCTTACTGATCATCGCCCTTTAACTTGGTTATTCAATTGTAAAAACCCAAACAGCAGATTAGTACGTTGGCGTTTAAGAATTGAAGAATATGACTACGAAATTCAGTACAAACCCGGTAGAGTAAATTCGAATGTAGATGCTTTGTCGCGCAATCCTATCGAAAAAGATGAAGACAAAAACGAAAAATCTAATTTAATTGCATTTAATATAAACTCAAATGAATGTTATGATAAATTTGTCAAATTTCATTATGAAAATCAAACCATGCCAAATATCTCAATAATTAAAGAAAATATCTTTGAAAAATTTCCAAACGTTTTTATTTATTCAAAAGATTTAGATGAAATGAATGCTTATCACGAAAACATTTCTTTTTGTCAAGACTTAAATTCACTTCCATCTGATTTCTCGCAGTACGATACACTCGTACTTACCAATGCCCAAAATCAAAAAACTTACTTATTAATAGCCAAATTAAATCACTTTGATACATTAACTTATAAAGATTTGTTTTACTCATTAACAAATTTATTAAAGAAATTAAGAGATCAGAAGATTACAAGTACAAAACTTTATATGCAAAATCCAATAGAAAGTTCACCTAATCTTGAACAAGAATTGTTTAATGAAATGATAGAATACTTGTTTTCTAAGTCAAAAATCGAAATAATCCTTGTCAATAAACCTAAAATTCAACCTATGTCTAAAGACGAAATTAAAAAGATATTAGAACAAAATCACAACTCATCCATTGCTGGTCACTCCGGATATTTACGAACATACAAAAAGATTAAAGAACTTTATAAATGGCCTAACATGAAAAAAGATATTAAGAAATTCATAAAGTCTTGTCAATCCTGTCAAATTAATAAGACGAATCATAAACCTGGAAAAGCTCCCATGGAAATTACTACTACTAGTAAACGACCATTTCAGAGACTAGCTATAGATATCGTTGGTCCATTAACTCTAACTGAAGCAGGAAACAAATACATTTTAACAATGCAAGACGATTTAACCAAATTTTCATATGCTATTCCATTACCAAATCACGAAGCATCAACAGTTGCTGATAATCTGTTAGAATTCATAACTGTTTTTGGAATACCAGAAAATATCTTATCAGATCAGAGTACAGATTTCTGTTCAAATATAATTAAAAATTTAAATCGCCTTTTTAAAATCAAACATATATTCAGCAGTCCATATCATCCACAAACAAATGGTGCATTAGAAAGAAGCCATCTTACATTAAAAGAATATTTAAAACACTACATTAATGAAAATCAAACAAATTGGGATGAATATGTCTCTTTAGCTATGTTTACTTATAATACTCACATCCATAAATCAACGAACTTGACTCCTTATGAACTAATATTCGGACATAAAGCATTCATTCCAAATTCAATAACTGCGCCTCCCGAATTCAAATACTGTTACGATGATTATTATTCAAATTTAAAATTAAAACTAAATCGAGCTCATCAAATAGCACGTGATAATATTATCAAATCAAAAGAAACATCCAAACAATATTATGACAGAAATTCTAGGAACCATAGTTTTAAAGAAAATGATTTCGCATATGTTTTAATAAAACAAACAAAACCAGGACTCAGTAAGAAACTTTCACCGAATTATAAAGGTCCGTATAAAATTCTAAAAGTATATGAAAATGGTACCGCTTTATTAGAAATAAATAGTAAAAACCTAAAAGTTTATCACACAAACTTATTGAAACCTTTTGTTTCAGATGAGGACGATTAAAATACACGAGTTAGCCACGATTCTTCTTTTACTAATATCTTTTCAATCTAGTATTGCCGAAATACCATTTCGCATAACCCCTATTAATTCTCAAGCTGGAATATTTTATCAAAATTTAGGTCATGCCAAAATTTCAAGTGACCAAATAACATTATTATCATTCATGAATATTTCTTTTTACCAACAAAAGTTGAAGTTAGTTAATAATGTTTATCAAAAATCTCTTAGTTTTTGTTCAGAAATTAATCATGCAAAAACACATTCATTTCATTGTCAAGAATCATTGAATCTTTTAAAAATTCAAATACCACAACTAACCTCTAAATATGATACAATTTTTCATCTAGTAAGTCATGATCCATTAAAATCAAGAACTCGACGCGGAATTTTTAACGGAGGTTCTTATGTGTTCAATTGGCTATTTGGTACTCCAGATGCTGATGATGCACAATACTATTCTGATTCAATTAATATGTTATTTGAGAAAAATCATGATGTTCAATTGTTGATGAAACAACAAATTAATATAATTTCAGATGCAATTAAAACTTAGAATAACTCAGTTCAATTATTTAAAACTCAGGAAGAAAGGTTTAATTCTAATATTCAAAAATTTAATAATTTTAGCAGAGTGATAACGAATTCGATGAATAAGATAATTCATGAACAAACAGTTACCGATCATGTAAATTTATTAACGCAAGCAATATCAGAGCTTAATGAACAATACGATGTAATAATTTCATCAATTTTATTTGCTAAACAAAACATTTTACATCCTTCAGTGATTACTCCTAGTAATTTACGGAACGAATTACTAAAGTTTGTCTTAGATTCTGAACATCAGTTTCCAATACCACTTGATCATTATAATGAAATTTATAAGTATTTCAGTATTTGTAAATTATCTGTAATATATAACAGAGAAATATTGGTTTTTGCAATCAAAATTCCCTTGGTCGAAAGACAAATCTTTAAACTTTACAATCTCTTACCATTACCTGTTTCACATCATAATGATACTAATATATATTCCTATATGGACTCTCCTTATCCTTACCTAATAATGAGTACAAAAAGAACTCAGTATAGTCGTCTGAAAGACCTTAACTCCTGTACACAACTCACCGATGAAGACTACATATGTTCCAAACTTCTACTTCTATCCACATCAGAAAAACCTGTTTGTGAAACAATATTATTAGATGGTGTTACAAACAAAATACTATCCGATTGTCCAACAAGAACAATCCGAGCCAACATTGAAGTAATTCATCCGTTACCAACAAACTCTTGGTTATACATTTTTACCAAGAAAACTATTGGCACTCTCAGCTGCAATCAAATTAACTCCGAAGTCATCGACGTCCCACTAACTGGAACGGGAATAATTTATTTAAAACCAAAGTGCAAATTATACACACCAATAACTGTTTTAACAGCCACTTCTAATAAAACAATAAATTATACCAATCACATTCCCGACATAAACATCCATGAAGACGACTGTTGTGTAACAAATGAAGAATATCTCAAGAGCGAACAGATGAAGCCGATCCAGATCAGTAATGTCAACCTTGATGATCTACGGTATGCTAAGCATAAACTTGAACAATTTGATGAAACTCTCCAAACCAACCTAAATAGACCTTTATCATACCACCGTAGTAGATGGTATACCATATTATTGTATGTTTTGGCATTAATATTTGCTATACTTACTCTGTATTGTTGTTGTCGTTTTTGTAATTGTAAATGGTTGCCATCTATGAAACATGCATTCTCTAGACGTAATGGTTGTTGTCCTAAAATTTGTATTACGAACCATAATGAAAGGTTGGAAGTCTCCGAACGTCAACTTATGCGACTCAGCCGTCTACAACAAGCCGCAAATGATGAAGAAGTTCAAAATGAAAATGACAATACATTACCTGTTGTATCTTTTACTCCAAGAAGAAGACCATCTTTGGGTAGTAATAGTGAACGCAGATTTAAACTTTAAAAATGTTTTTGAAAATTTTGATAAACAATTTAAAAATGTATCAAAATTCTTAAGGTGGGAAGTGTTAGATACCTACCCTTACAGTGCAGTGTGAAGAAGACCTTAGATCACGCTATATTATTATTATAAATATATACTTACCTTTAGTTGAAGTGTTTATTAGAATAGACGTCTATTGTTTCAATTATATTATACAGTAGCTTTATAGTATATCCATATCAATTCTAATTATTATTATAACTCTTCATTGTTTAATATTTTGGCGAATGACTGGATGAGAGAAATTAAACACAAAAGTACTGTACACAATATACACAATTTATTCAGTTGGCGTGAATACAAAAATACTTAACACAAACGTACGAGAAGATAAAAAAAACGTTTGTTATATTTTGATACCGTAGATCGATGGTTGGACTCGACCAAAAGATGCACGGACTAAGAGAGCGAATCCTTGTTTTGCATCCCTTAAGTATCTTACTTTTTAGTAGAGGGAGTATAGTATAACTTACGTTTGCCCTGCTCTGGGTTTTCCGTAAACCCAAGCCGTTTGACTGGTAATGCCTTAATTGCCTTAAAAACCCGAATAGTTTTATTGCAGCATATTAAGCATTTCTCGTAACTGCGGCTTTAGTGAAAAAACCCCGCATGCAGCTCTTAGGGCATTTAGTTAAGTCCCTACAGTACTCCCCCGCCAGTGATTGAGAATCACGAGAAGCCTGCCTGGAACCGGTCAGGAAAACTTACTCGCCGGCCTGTCCTACTTTTCCATGAGTTGCTAGTACCTGTTATTGGTATTTGTACAGTTGCCTCTTTCTGGCTAGCGGGATTTTGAAGGTGGTTTTCCGATTGGCTATCGTCGGATTGGCTTGGCTCTTTGTTAAAGTTGTCGGTCATGGTATATGCTGGCTTCAATCTATCTAAGGAAATGGTTACGTCCCGTCCGCGGATATGAACCACAAATGTTTTTTTGTTTCGGCTAACTACCATGAACGGTCCTTCATAAGGTAGTTGCAGTAAGGTTTTTGGGCCGTCGTGGCGAACAAAAACTTGTTCTGTGGTGGCTAGGTCCTTGAAAACAAAAGTTTTCTTCTCTCCATGTTGAGGGCTGACTGCTGGTCTTAGTTTGATAAAATTCTGACGGAGGTTTTTCACAAAATCAGTTGCATTCTCGTTCTCGTTAGATTCCTGTGGAGCAAGAAACTCTCCCGGAAGGCGCAACGATTGGCCATATAGCATTTCCGCTGCAGTTGCCTTTAAATCTTCCTTCCAGGCGGTTCTGATACCCAAGAGTACTGCCGGGAGTACTTCTGTCCAACGGTTGTTTTGATGACATTTGATTGCGGCTTTCAACTGCCGATGGAAACGCTCTACCATACCATTCGCCTGGGGGTGATACGCTGTTGTCCGGAGATGAGTGCTACCTGTTAGATTATTTAAGTGTCTAAACAAGTGAGATTCGAACTGTCTTCCTTGGTCGGTAGTTACTCTTAAAGGAACGCCAAATCGCGCAATCCATTGCCTGTAGAACGCTTGAGCCACCGTTACAGCTTCTTGATTTGGTATTGGTATAGCTTCGGGCCAACGTGAAAAGCGATCCACCATGGTAATGCAATATCTGTTGCCTTCAGATATGGGCATAACCACAATATCCATGTGCACATGTTCTAGTCTTGTCGATGGTAAGGCAAAGCTTCCGACAGGAGATGTGACATGCCGAGAAACTTTTGAGCGTTGACATTGTAAACAGTCGCGCGCCCACTGCCTGCAGTCTGCTTTAACTGACGGCCAAACAAAACGCTGAGTTACTAGCTTAACTGTCGCGTTGATTCCCGGGTGAGATAACCCATGGGCGTTGTTGAATGCTGTTTTGCGGAAATGTTCTGTCAGAA
Organism: Cryptophagus acutangulus; assembly: GCA_963556235.1. Taxonomy (NCBI): domain Eukaryota; kingdom Metazoa; phylum Arthropoda; class Insecta; order Coleoptera; family Cryptophagidae; genus Cryptophagus; species Cryptophagus acutangulus. The sequence goes on from OY744564.1 coordinate 1,194,956, forward strand.
AAGGTCGAGCTCTTGTCGTAGATACATCGCAAAACACAGAGACGTCCGTGCCAGGCATACGTATTTGCTTCAGTTGTAGAGCGGAACCATCATTTAAGTATGATTTGATTTCATTATCGGAATTCTGAGCTTCTGCCAACGCCGCGAAATCGAGTGAAGACTTTATTTCCTCAATGCGGGAGAGTGTGTCAGCGACAACGTTGTCTTCTCCTGAAATGTGACGGATATCTGTGGTAAACTGGCTGATAAAGTCCAAGTGTCGAAACTGACGAGGTGAACATTGCTGATTTTTCTTCTGAAAGGCATAAGTGATGGGTTTATGGTCGGTAAATATCGTGAAATGCCTTCCTTCAACCATATGCCGAAAATGCTTTACAGCTAAATAAATAGCGAGAAGTTCGCGGTCGTACGCTCCGTATTTACGTTCTGCAGGACTCAATTTTTTGGAAAAGAAATTGAGTGGTTGCCAGGCTCCATTTACTTGTTGTTGAAGGGCAGCGCCAACGGTGAAGTCCGATGCGTCCGAAAAAATGGCAAGTGGAACTTCCATTTTTGGATGAGCTAACAAGGTAGCCTCAGCGAGGCTCTCCTTGCACGCTTGAAAAGCATGTATTGACTCGGTTGTCCAGTTGACTGGTGATTTCCCTTTAACGTTGCCTTGCAGGTGGTAGTTGAGTGGAGCTTGGATCTTCGCAGCTTTTGGTAAGAATCTTCTATAGAAGTTAACCATACCTAGAAACTGCCGTAGTTCCTTAACTGTTTTGGGCTGCGGGTAGTTTCGTATCACTGTCACCTTCTCTGGTAATGGAGATGTACCATTATGTGAAACTTTGTAGCCGAGGAACTTCACGCTGTCTTGTCCAAAGACAGATTTTGCTGAATTCACTACCACTCCGTACATCTGAAGTCGTTGGAAAAGTGCCTCCAGGTGCGTTAAATGTTCTTCCATCGATGAAGACGCAATTAGTATGTCATCGATGTATGCGTAGCAGAAATCCAGGCCCCGTACTACTTCATCTATAAAACGCTGAAATGTTTTGGCTGCGTTGCGTAATCCAAACGTCATAAATGGAAATTCATACAGGCCGAACGGAGTAGTGATTGCCGTTTTCTCAATGTCATCTTCTGCTACTGGAATTTGGTTGAAAGCTCGAACCAGATCGACCGTAGAAAATACCTTTTTCCCACTCAACGATTGTGAAAAGTCTTGAATGTGTCTAACCGGATATTGGTTTGGACACGTCCTCGCGTTCAACCCGCGATAATCTCCGCAAGGGCGCCATTCATCTCCCTTTTTTGGAACCATGTGTAAGGGTGAAGACCAGGCGCTTTTTGATGGACGAGCTAAGCCAAGCTGAAGCATGACGTCGAATTCCTTCTTTGCAATGATCAACTTCTCTGGAGCCAGGCGCCTTGGTTTTTGTGCGACCGGTGGACCGGGCGTGGTGAGGATGTGATGTCGCGTTGAGTGCCTGACCTGCGTCGGAGCCCCCTCTGGTCGTGTGATTCCAGGAAATCGTTGCAGCAAGTTGACGTATGCGGAAGATCCTGCAATAGTTTTAATGGACGGAATGTTACAATGTGCTATTTGACCATTGCAGGTAAGCATTGTGGTTGAGTCCAAAAGTCTGCGATTCTTCAAATCTGGAAGTAATGCGTAATGCGCCAGGAAATCTGCACCTAGGATCGGCTTTGTAACGGCGGCGACAACAAATCTCCATGAAAAATCCCGTCTTAGTCCAAAGTTAAGTGTGAGATTAACAGTACCGTATGTTGCTATTGGTGTGCCGTTGGCCGCTGATAGTTCGTATGTTGATTGCTGACGTGGACCTCTAACTTTTGACTTTGGGAATACGCAAAGATCGGCGCCGGTGTCGACCAGAAACTGTAGTTTAGTGGTTTTATCTGTCACAAATAAGCGGTGCACTGGCGAAGGGCGGGTGTCATCAGCCGCCATTAATGACTGCCCCTCGCGTTTCCCGACCCGTTCTCAAAATTGCATGGCTCTAGGCATCTTTGCGCGTGTGGACCGAAACGACGATGATACCAGCATAATCCGCTGGTACTTCCAGCATAGTTGGGAGATGGCGAACGTGGCCGCGAACGTGGCCGCGAACGTGAGCGCGATCGCGAATTGTAACTATTGTCGCGGTTGCTGCTATACTCTCTTCCTCTTAGTTCCGCTACTTCATTTTTCAGAGATGATAGTTGCTGGTTGAATTGTGCTACCATGTCGTGTAGCTTTACAAGTAGTGGATCCGGTCCTGATGGTACTGTCGCAGCTGCTTCCGCGACGGTTGCTCGCGGAGCTGATGACTCCTGCACAGCATCAGCAATTTCTGCTACTTTGTCGATGTCCACATCTTTTAACGTTGCCAGGATAGCTTGTACGTTAGTAGGAAGCCGCCCCGTCCATAACATGCGAAGCACGTCTGTTGACACTGCGGTTCCCGCTAATCCGCGTAGATATCGCAAAAAATGAGATGGCTTACGGTCTCCTATCTCCTCATGCTCTAGTAACTGCCGCGTTTTCTGCTCCTGAGTTCTGCTTATTCGCTTTAACAGTTCCTTCTTTAATGTGTCGTAAGGATTTTCTTCTGGTGGTTTGAGAAGAATGTCGCGAACTTCCAGTGCGTGTCGCGAGTCTAATCCATTCGCGGCGTATGAAAACATGGTTTTCTGTGCCTTAATGCCAGCTGCGTCAAAACTACTTTCGAGCAACGAAAACCACATCTCTGGATCTAGATTGCACGATGGAACTTTCATCACCACGCGTTCAACTTCTAGCGCCGCCCTTAATGCTTTCAGGACTTCTTCAGCCATGATTATACGCGGCACAAAAAATAATCACTATAACACTTACGGCTCAATTTAAATTGCACCAATCACTCACTCAGACGTTTTGCAAATCACGTCGGGGTCACCACTTTGGCGAATGACTGGATGAGAGAAATTAAACACAAAAGTACTGTACACAATATACACAATTTATTCAGTTGGCGTGAATACAAAAATACTTAACACAAACGTACGAGAAGATAAAAAAAACGTTTGTTATATTTTGATACCGTAAATCGATGGTTGGACTCGACCAAAAGATGCACGGACTAAGAGAGCGAATCCTTGTTTTGCATCCCTTAAGTATCTTACTTTTTAGTAGAGGGAGTATAGTATAACTTACGTTTGCCCTGCTCTGGGTTTTCCGTAAACCCAAGCCGTTTGACTGGTAATGCCTTAATTGCCTTAAAAACCCGAATAGTTTTATTGCAGCATATTAAGCATTTCTCGTAACTGCGGCTTTAGTGAAAAAACCCCGCATGCAGCTCTTAGGGCATTTAGTTAAGTCCCTACAATATAAAGGATTATTATTAGTTTAATTATTATCAATTACAATAGTTCTTTGTATATGTTTCTGCACACCGATTCTAATGTGCAAACTTATATATTTTTGTTATCATAAAAGTAATGATAGAGTTCATTTATTATAATTTCGCATCTAAATTAAAGTATTCATTAGATCAAAAATTTGTTTCCTCCCACTAATTAAATGAATTATAAAAACTGTAACAGAACTGAAAAGTTCTAGTTCTAGTCCGAAATTCGAAGCTTTTACTCGCACACATATACAAATGTACTAATTATATTTAATCATTAAAAGTATAAGTTTAATAAATAGTTCGTTTCCTTAAACCTACTCGTCTAGTGTTGATCCGCAGTAAACTAAATTTGGGGTATTCTACCCCTGGTGTCAGAAGTGCTAAAAATCCTAACAACACTAGCATCCTTGAACTCGGGAATGACGCGTTGATGGTATACGTGACTTTTGGCACGAATATACGATCACGCCACAACTTGGCCTCGATGACCTCCCAATGTCATCGCTCCCGATTTTGGAGGTTTAAAAGACACTTTTTCACCCTTTTTCCAGTATAAAGGACCAGGATTTTGGCCAAGAAGTCAGTTAATCTTGAAGTTCCAGTGTTCACCAGTTCGACCAGTGTCTACCAGTGCCAGTTGTTTCGTTTTTGCTACATTGTCAAACAAATTCCAATCGCCAATTATGTCGTAAGTTGTTTTGAAATTATTTACCAATAATTTTCTGCACTTTGTCCACCGTCCACGCCCAATTGTTTCGCTGTTTCTCAACACATGCAATGTATACATTTTTGAACCGTCCGATACCCACCGTCCACGCCCGATTGTGTCAGGCTGGTTGGCCTCTAGTGTTAGACATTCTTCGCACCGTCATATCTGCTGCATTTGTACGTTGAAATACTTTGTATCACATTCACATTCGCATACTGTTATCATTAATAAATTTTCACTTTTTCACCACAGTCGTTTTATGTTTGAATTGTTTTGATCCATGTTGAAGACTTCAGCGAGAAGTCTGCCCCCGCAAATGAGAGTAAACTCATGTAAAATCTGGCGCCCGAAATTTCACTAACTCGATCAAGTTATTCCGCTTTGGAAATACAAGCGTTACAGCATACCATTTTCTAATGCTGGGTATAATGAACAATTTTGAAAAACACCTCCATCTGATACAATTCCATTACAACCAACATCAATATAAGTATAACAATAGTTGTGGTCTGCAAAGCATCAAGTGCGGTGTTTGATTTATAAAACGCACTTCGGCTGTTCTCGTCAGAGACTTGCTCACGTATACATTTCTAGAGATTTCTAGTAACTTTTATTGTTATAATGTTTACACGACTAGCTAGAAATCTAGAAAAGTCGTTGTTTTCGCGCGTATTTTGCGGCAGTGTTTTTCTTTTATTATTTTAATTAATGAATTATTTATTTTATTATGACATCAAAATAGGTATATAAACATGAATATTCAAAATGCCCTATTATAAAAAGAAAATTTTTTCTAAAGCCAATATACTTGGTAAGGTACCCATAATACTTGCGGCATTCCCTCTTTGTCATAATACTTGCGGCATTCCCTCTTTGTATTGCCAAACTTATTCTTTGTTTCAAAAAAGTTTTAGAACGGATTTCCCCTGTGGTGTCGACTATTTTCTTTCCCAAACTGTTGATAAAATTTTCTGCTTCATTGCACCACGGACCTAAAGTTTCTACTGCAAATGGAATAAATTTATAGCCAGCATCAACAATTTCCAAATATTTCCTTTTTTTATTCTCAGCTGCAATTTTTGCCACTTTTCCAGACTGTCTTGAAGATTGAGATAAGTAAGATGGAGCAAGTGTATCGGAGCATGTAGCATCCCACACAAGATGTTGTCCATGTGACCATGGAATCAAAGTCATTCCATCTACTCTTTTCCCATCTTGCCTGAATAAGCCCACTGGTTCTAAAGATGATGGTATATTAGAGAAAGAAAGAGCTTTATGTAATAAATTGTTGATTTCTTTATGACGAGAATGACGACCTGCACTTTTCAAACAAGAAAGACCATGTATTCCGCTACTATCAACCATTTCGCCACAGATGCAACGATGAAGTTCACATAAGTTGCATCCTAAACGTAAGCCAATAGATATCCGAAAAACATTGTCACTCATCCATGTTCCCAAATTTTTACAAGGTAACGTATTTAGCCACATACCCGATACATGAGATTTAGATGCTAAGAATCTAGCTTCTTCTTTATTGGTTTCAAAATTTAAATTTTCACAAATTCTAGTAATGTTGATGATATCCCAATTTTTTTGAAATTCTGGTTGCTCTGGAATTTTGTCAAAATTTAGTCTATTCCAAACACTTAATGAAGCATCATATCCACTTATCCAATTCAAACTGATTTCTTTCATGGGGGACATAAAAGAATTAGCTAGGCTCAAAGCGGCATTGGCTGTAGATAAAAACGCTGGCAAATAAATGTCTTTGACTTTTCGGATTCCAAGTCCTCCGTTTTTAATCGGCAAAGAAGCAATCATCAATTGTTTCTGATCTAAATGGACATTGACTGTTTTCTCCAAAGTATCAAAAATTTCTTTATCGAAAAGTTCTATATAATTTTGAAAATCATTTGAAGGAGTAGTCCTCAATAAGTACAAAAGTTTTGGTATAGCCAAACAATGCTTTAAAAGGTAATATGCAATATGAGAACTTAGATTTTCTAAACGTCCAAACAATAGTCTAAGTTCTTCTAGTTTGTTTTTGAAAATTGAATTGGTACTTTCTTTCACTAAAGGTGCTCCTAACAAAACCATATCGTCTTTAGCTACTCGAATTCCAGGGCAGACCTTTTCAAATTGATTATAGATGGTTTGATCATGAATTGAACAAAAAAATATTTCACATTTATGTGGATTGATTTTAAGTGCAAGATGTTCACATTTATGCATTAACATTCCGAAATCATTGAGAACTGCTTCAGGACTTCCACCAATTGTTCCATCATCAAGGTACCATGCATTAAGTTCAGACTTAAACTGCCTAATTATTGGCTGAATTGAAAGGCAAAAAAGCATTGGTCCTGCCGGATCGCCCTGTTGTGCTCCAACTTGTGACAGAATTTTTTGATTACCAAACGATAAATAGGATACATTCCTATAGCATTGAGATAAAAATGGAAATAACTGTAAGGTATTGTTTTTCACTTCATTGAGCATGACATCACGTTCTACAGAGTTGAATGCATTTTGGAAATCAATTTTCAGAACCACTTTATTTGTCGATTTGTTTTCTTTAATAAAGCTGCGAGAGGTATGAACTATCGCTTCACAACCATTATTTGTTCCAAATCCAACTTGGCATGGTCGCAGATAATTTCCAATTGGTTCACGTACTATTTTGCATGCTAGTTTAGCTGCTAATCTACGAAAAGTAGTACCCACAGCTATTGGGCGTATACCACCGTCTTTTTTATTCAAAGCGCACAATGATGCTCCATAAAGTAAACATGTGATCTCGCAATTAACTTGTCCCGACAACATTAACTGAATAAGTCTAGTGCATGATTTCAAAAGTTGATTACCAGCTTCTCCAAGGCTCACAAAAATAAGATCTTTAAGATGTTGTGGCCGAAAACCATCTAGTCCACCTGCCGAACCGTTAGGAAAACGTAATATAGCGGCCCTGACATCTGCTTCACTAATAGACCTTGGTTGTATATCAGATAATTCTTCAGGAAATGTCAAATCTCTAGATGGTTCTGGATGTTTTAGTTTTAACTTTAATAGAGTTTCATCATTTTGGTAAACTAAGGTATCTTCAGAAGACATAATTTTTATTGCACCACGAATATCTCCATCAGAAACTTTTGATTCAACTCTTTTTTCTAATGAAGTTTGTTTCTTATTCCTTTTTGTAGTTTGTTTGCATTCTTCTACGATTGATGGATTTAGACAATTTTGCTTTACTAAAGTAGCCAAAGTAGTATTAGACTTTCTTTCCGGTAACTTCAACGCTGAATACGAAAATGTAAGTAAATTTTCCCAAGAGTTGAAATCATTAAATGAAGTACAACGATCAATTAGGTTTGTCAATTGCTTTGCTACTGTACTTCTAGCACTTTTTGGGATCCGTTTGATGATGATTGTAGAAAGTTTCATCCTACTTAATCGTTCAGCTAAATTATCTACACGCTTGTTTTCGTCATTTTGGGCCGATAGTGTCACATTCACTGTTGCTGGTTGATTTAAATTTTGATTTACTTTTGATAGATGAATATTCAAACCATGGGTTCCTTTAAAGAATTTATCACAGTGCAGGCATAGTGTCCGATCATTGGATGAATTTTGCGTGTAAAATTTAGACGGCATTACAAATTTATTCTTTCTTTTTATTCTTTCCAAATTCTTTGCAGTGTGGAACAGCAATTTATATGTAAACTTTACTGCCCGCGTGTAACATTCATCCACTGCAGTAAGAATTAAAAATCAGTCAAAAATGAATATAATGATTTGACAGTTTTTGTCAAAATCAAATTGTAAACCAAATATCTTGAAATTTCCTCTCGAAATCCAAATAAAGTTGTATAAAACCAACAAAATTTACAGTGTAAAGTCGCCAATACCCAATATGAAAACTTGCAAATATTAAACACAATATATATTCAACAAATGTCAAAATCCACAAAACAACAAATCAACAATCAACAAAATACAGCTAAACCTTCAATGGTTGGTCTACAGTAACCCTCAAAGAAAACCAGAACAGCAAATTAACAAATGTATACAGCAATAAAACAACTTTTTCAATAAATATGTGACGAGTATAAATTTGACAACGTTCTCAAGTTTTTTGTTTTATTTATTATTATAATTATAATAATATTTAAGCAACTAACTATAATGGTAAATACGCAAACTATTGGCTTAATTAAATAGTAAAATATAAAATAACAATAACAATACAATACATAAATAATTCTTCAGAATTTTTTTTCTTTTTTTTTTTTTTTAAATAAAATATTATGTCGAATGTAAGGTTCCAACAATTGAGGAAACATTTCCCCTTTGAATTGCAACACTAATGTGTTGCAGGAGATGTGAACTCGACCGAACGTCACCAGAAGTTTCATTCAGTCTGCGACCAAGTTGGGTTAAAAATCTCTGACCTTGAGAACCAATAGGACCTAGAGTTTCAATTGCTATTGGTACAAACATATAAAGATTTTCCAAAGCTTCTGCAGATTCTGCTGCTCCTCCTGCCTCTTTAGCGGTTTCGGAAAGATGGCTCGCAGCAAGAGTATCAGGACATGTGAAATCCCAAGCACAACACTTTCCACATTCCCAAGGAATCTGGGTTAAACCGTCTGGTCTTTTTCCGTCGTTGCGAGCTAAGCCTATTGGTTCGCGAACACAAGGTACATGACTTGATATTAAGGCTCGTGAAATAATTTCGTTTATTTCTTGATGTCTTGAGAATCGACCTTTACTAAAATTACAGCTTAAGACAGGCGGTGAAGTTGGTTCAACCAATTTTCCACAACCTGAACAATGGTGACTAGCGTATAGTGGAGAGCCCAGACGAAGAGCACAGGCAACTCTAAACTGGTTATCATCCATGAAAAGTCCCAGAGCAGGAATGGGGGTAGCTTGTAGCCATGCTCCAGACTCAACACGAGATGTAGCCAGTAAGCGAGCTTTTTGTTCGATTTCCTTTGCACCTTCAAAAAGTTTGTTTTGAACATCAACTATTCCAGGAGTATCCCAATCACGTTGTAAACCAGAACATGGCGGTTCAATCTGCGGAAAACGTGACTTCCACAATTCTTTAGCAACATCAAAATATTCAATAAAAAATTCCCTGTTATTTAGAAATTGACTCAAAACTACAGAAGACAATTCGAAGGATAATGACGCAGATGCCAAGAAAGCAGGTAAGCTAACATCAGATAATTTTCGAATTCCAAGGCCACCAAATTTAACGGGTAATGAAGCCTGATTCCAAGATTCGTCAATTAGTTGTACATTTAAAATTTGCTCAAGAGCTGATCGAATCTTTTCATCAAAGTCATAAATCTGAGAATTTTCAAAAACAGGAGCTGTGCGTATCAAATACGTCAGACGAGGAATAGCAAAACAATTTTTCAAAAGGTGATATCCATAGTGACATTGTAAAATGGAAATTCTTTCAATCAAAGTATTAAATTCCCTTAACTTTTCTTCTAAACAATTATTTAATGCCACAGATCCGATCGGAGAACCTAATAATCGAAGGTTTTTCATTTCAATAATGGGAATTTCTTTTAAACAATCAGCCAAAGAATGTTTACCAAATTCCACAATTTCACATTTCTTTGAATTCATTTCAAGGCCAATTTTCTTTCCTTCGGATTTAATTAAATTATAGCATTCTTCAATTTCTTGGCAACTTCCAGCTACTACACCATCATCCATATACCAAATATTCAATTTTGCTTTAATACTGTTTATTAGAGGAAGTAAACTTAAACAAAATAATAACGGACCAAAAGGGTCACCTTGTTGTACACCCATTGATGAATTTATTGTGTATTCGCCGAAAGTTAATTTAGTTGGTTTGACATAACAAGATTTAACATAATTGAAAATTTCTGGAAAATGTTCGTTTACTGATCGTAATATTGATTTCCGACAAATACTATTAAAAGCATTTTTGAAATCAATTTTTAAAATTAAATTGTTAGTATCCTTGGCTAAACGGCAAAACGTACGCAGTGATTGAACCGCACAATCTGCACCTCCTTTAACACCAACTCCAAGTTGATGGGGACAGAAAAGATCTTTCGATTTTTCATTCAGAGCACGAGATACTACTTTACTGCAAAGACGTCTTAAGGTGAGACCAATTGCGATTGGACGTAAACCTCCTTCTGGTTTCTCTAAGGCACATAAAGAAGCACCAAAGAAAATCGGTCTAATTTCTTCGCAAACGTTTCCTCTTAAAATCCAATTCACAAACGCTGTCAATTTTATTCTTAGCTTATTGCCTGCTTCGCCATTTCTATTAGAAATCATATCTTTAATATGTTCTGCTCTTAGATTATCTTAAAAAAAAAAAATAATTAAAAAATATAATTAAAAACAAGCAAACTTATGGTGCTACTTTGGCACAGAAAAAAAAAGCTTGGGAAACAATAGGTATTAGTTACAATTCCCAGCCTGAAGTTAATTGTCCACGAACCACAGAACAGTTGAAAAAGTTGTGGAATAATTTAATACAGAGGTAGGCCTACAATCTAAGTGGTAGTAAACTTGAACTTCAATAATCTCAAACTTGAACTTCATTTATACAGAAAACAAAAAGAAACAACAGCTCAACGTCATAGCATGCTGGCTACTGGAGAAGGTCCAGCAAAAAAGCCAAATTTAGATCCGGTACTGCTAATTGTGGAAGACGCAGCTCCAAATTTGGATTTTGTAGTTGATTGTTATTGGGACAGCACAGCCGTTTTGAAACTGGTATAATTTTTATTTAGTATTACGGCCCCAAAAGGGTAGTATACATAAAAAATGTCGAATTGTAAAACTCGCAACAACAATCAAAAACAATTTTACACCGTGTATTACTTTTTTGTGGCCGCAATAATTACTCCATAAAAAGTAATGTATTAAAAAAAAAATAATTAGTGGAAGGTGTCGAAATTACGGAAGAAACAAGAAATTCTTCTTCAGCAAATTCTGATTCTAAAAATTTAGAAGAATTGCCAACAATAGTTCAACCAGTTACACCAATTCCTCCTGCACGAATCTTGCCAGCTAAAAAATCAAGTCTTGTAAAAGTGTTATCTGAAAGAAACGCAAGAATAAACAAAATTGGCCGAGGCCACCGAACAGCAGAAGCAGCTTCACAATCTGCAAATGACGATTGCCAAAGAAGAGATGCAAAAAGTGGTTTTAGAAAAAAAAAGCTGACCAAGAACACGCAAAAGCTGCAGCTGAAGCAGAACTGTCATTGTTAAAGCTTCAGGAATTCAAATCTAGGTATTGTTTTTATATAGAAATTCTTTGAATATATATTAACTTTACAGTTATTATTATTTGTATATTTATACAATCTTTATTGCCCAAAAAATGGAATAAGGCTATCGGCTTTCGTCTATCAGCCCTTTATTATTTGTATTAATAAAGTTATTTATTTTCTTCAGGTGTGGGAAGGAATTGTAATTTTAACAAGTGGCATACTGTTTAAATTAGTCTTTATTTTTATTTTTGTTTTTATATAATTTTTGTTGTGAAAGTTTTGTTTTTTAATAATTAGGTAGCTTACTATTTTGGAAATTAATATAAACTTTGGCATTATGAGATATAAATAACTTTTTTAACTATTTTCGTTTGCAGATTTAAAAAAAGCTGTTTGCAAGCATTTGAAATTTATAACATAAAATTATCCAATAGGAACAATTGCATACTGACGAAGAAGAGTTGCAAAAAGTGGTTTTAGAAAGAAAAAAAGCTGAACAAAAACACGCAAAAGCTGCAGCAATCAATCAAATATAAAAAATCATAAGAATTGTGTTTTATTAATATTAATTTTTTAATTCGCAAAATGTATTTGAATAAAATGTCTGCGAAAATCTAAACCTCGTTCAGCATCAAGAATATATCTGGCAATATGAATGTCATTCCCAACATTTTCCTCCAAGTTTTCATGGTCATTTTCTTTTAAACCAATATTAAACAGTACAGCTGTAGCACATATTATTGCCACTGATTTTTCCAGTTTTGTCTGAAGACCTCGCTGCAGACATGGAAATCGCCTTTTCCATGTTCCAAACAATCTTTCGACGACATTTCTTGTCCGAATGTGTGCTGCATTGTAACGCTGATCTGGCTCATTATCTACGCGACGTCCATGCTACTTGCTAGTAGCGTACAAGTAGAGCAGCACAGGGTTCCTGAATGATCATCTTGCTGCGCTAAATGTTGTTCCTCTGACCGCACCTCAGTAAACACGCTAAATCGAATTCCCGAACGTTTACGTTAAATCCCCTCTCTACGATCCTTATAGCTATCGATAGCGCCATGTGTAACCGATGTGTTACTAAGTCGCAAGTAAGCTAATTGCTAACAATTTTGTAAGTTATCGTGAGGCGATTTTTTGTAAAGGTATGTAGGTACATACACTGCTCAACAATTGAAGTGGATCACTCTAATAAAATTGGAATTATTTGTTTTTGAAGCATTTTTTGAATTTTATTGATAAATGTAAATGTGTGGAGGTCGTATTACTTCTATTATGTTATGCAAAAAAAATTATTAAAAAAACTATAACACTAGTATCTTGCAAGTTAATCTTTCACATTATTTCTAAAATTTATTAGTACAAATTTATGTGCTTGTAAAGTAAACAAATACTATCAATTTCTTCAATTATTATCTCTAAAATAATAATTATCGTATTTGCAATGCCTCAAAATCGGTTACATAATGTTCAGCTTGAACAATTGGTGCGTTGGTTGAACGAAGGACTATCGCAACGAGATGTTGCGTTCCGATTAAATGTTTCGCAAAGTGTTGTGAGTCGTGCATGGAATCGATTCCTGGCAAATGGGAATGCCTCTTTTACTCATGGTGGAGGACGGCAAGCTTCGACAACTGGTGTACAAAATCGATTTATTGGTCTTACTGCAAAAAGACATCCGACATTCTCAGCATCAAGAATTAATTCTGTGTTTTGCCAGGCTTTTGGAATTAATATTTCGGATCAAATTGTTAGAAGGAGGTTGCATGCATTTGGTTTAAGAGAGTTTAACTAGGGAGCATAAAGCGCAGCGATTAGCATGGGCGCTTCAGCACAGAAATTGGACAAACGAAAATTGGGCCACTTGTCTTTTTACAGACGAGTCAAGATTTCGTTTGTACAATTCTGATGGTCGTGTTCTTGTGTGGAGAGAAAGAGGTCAGAGGTACAATGAGAATTTCATGGCGCCAACAGCATCTTTTGGCGGAGGATCAGTTTGTGTGTAGGGTGGTATTTGTTTAGGTGGCCGCACCGACTTAATTGTTTTAGTAAATGCTACTGTAAATGCAGTTTGGTATCGGGATATGGTTGTGGATCCAATTATTGTACCATTTGCAGGTGCAATTGGGGAAAACTTCGTTCTAATCGACGATAATGCGCGTCCTCATCGAGCGAGAATTGTGAATGATCTTTTAAATTTCCACGGAATAGAGCGTATGGATTGGCCAGCCAGATCACCTGATGTGAACTGCATTGAGCATTGTTGGGCCTATATGACTAGGCAATTAAGTTTGTTAAATGTGCATCCTTCAAATTTAAATCAATTAGCAAATGCGTTGCGAGTCATTTGGCAAAATATGCCGCAAGAGCTTATTGACAGGTTGATTTTAAGTATGCCTTCAAGGGTGCAGACACTCTGTCGACAACGAGGAGGTCCCACACGATACTAATTGTTCACAATTTCTGGTATTTTTTGTAAAAAAAATCATTTTCATAAAATAATTTTTTGAACAACTTTGTTCATTTAACCATTAAAAAAAAACAAGTATGCCATTAGTCAGAATTAATTTTTTTAACTAAATTATGAATAAGTATGTCTGATAGATTGCATAAATACACTTGGTTCAAACAAAAACTTTTAAATATGGAAAAAACACCGAAAACATCAAGTGATCCACTTCAATTGTTGAGCAGTGTATTATAATTACCTCCTAAAATATTATGGAATTATAATTATTGTACTTAATGATAACTTTTGCATTCTTTGTTTAAGGCGAATGTTTAATTCGCATTCATGTTTAAGGCGAAAATGCAAAGATCTATAACTGTTAGAGTAAAACATGAGCAACAGAGTGCATTACTGGATTACATAGAGCAGTTCCCAGAAATGCTTACTATGAGTTTTAAAACACCCAATGCTCGACAAGAATATAATAAGCATTGGGAAGAAATTGCAGCTATCTTAAATTCAATGGGCATGGGTACAAAAACAGTATGCAAATGGGAAAAAATGTTATCGGATTGGATGGTAAAAGTCAAATCTACAGTCAACAGTATTCAAAATGATCAAAATGGCACTGGGGGTGGAGCAACCTCCCAGAAGGAACTGACAGATTTGGAAATGAGGCTAATGAACGTGAAAGGCTGGACATCCGTTGATGGGGATAAAACAACTGAGCAAGCTGGATTTGGGCCACTTGTGGCTAATGAACAGGTGTCTTTAAGTAATTCGGAAATTTTAACACTGGTTCAAGAACATAGCAACAATGTCTTACTAGAATGCAGCTCCGCAGCAAAAGAAAAACCATGCGAAGAAACTACAGTTTTACAAGAAATTTTTGTCTTTCCATCGGCAAGTAATTCTTTACCAGAGTGCAGTGTTACATCAAAAGAAAACTCTGCTACATTAGACGAAAATCTACCGCCATCGATCCCAATATTAAAATCTCGCTCCGAATCACAAAAAAGACAAATACCCCATATCTAAAACAAAAAATTCAGAAAATTCTAAAAATATATTCTTAATCAAATATTAGATCAAAATTATAATATATGAGTCGAGAGGTTGTGCCTATTACAATAATTTTTGAAAATGGGCTAGTTTACTATTGAAAATGTACACGACTAGATAATGTAACAAGAACTTTTTACAAAAACTGATATGAAAAAGTTTATTTAATTTTTAACAATAAATCCAGATTTGCACCATAGACACGATCTTTCAACTCATCCTGTATAATATAAATAATATTATATTATTAACAATTAATATATATTATTGCTAATATATCATTAATTATGTATGTATAATTAATTAATTTGCATTAATACACAGTTTTCATACTATTTCAACATTTTTCGAGCGGTATCCTTTCCTATTTAAATAATTATGCTCTTCGATTGATGGTTTCAGGATAGCAATATGTGTACAACCTACAGCCCCGATTGTGCCTGGAAAATGTGCTACTTTCATAATAAACTTCCTTTTAATACTAAGTTTAGTTGCGTCATTGTCAGGAAACTGAATCCATTGTCCACATAATTGTTCATAAATCTTCGTACTAACTTCTTTAATGCATCTTCCCACCGACTGTGTCGACATTGGCATGTTATAATTTGTACAATTTACAACAAAAATTTCATGTTTAACAATACCAACCATAACCGAGACTATTCCGCACATGAAATTTGACTCATCACATATAGCAATACCTCCTAATATTTAGTTAGCCGACCCCTTCGTCAATCAGCCAGGTCAAATCGATTTACTAGTAGGTTCTGAAATGTTTTGGAGTTTGTTGTGTGTCGGTCAAATTTCATGTGGAAAAGGAATGCCCATGTATCAAAAAACAAGGTTAGGATGGATAATTGCAGGGAATTTATCCATACAGAAGACTAATGGACGATCTTTGGTTAATTGCGTAACAAGTTTCAAAAATTTAGATGATGACTTAACCCGATTTTGGGAGTTAGAGGAGATTCATAACACTTCGCAATTTTACCAAAGCAGAACAAAACTGCGAAAACCATTTTGTACAAACTACTACTAGGGACAATGGTGGTCGATTTATGGTATCAATACCGTTCAAAGATTCTGTTGCCAAACTTCGCGATTCGAAAGAAATTGCATTGCGACGCCTTTATTCAAATGAACGTAAACTAGTAAACATTAATGAACTAAAACAACAATATGTAGATTTTCTCGATGAATATCAAAGATTGGGACATATGACAAAGGTGGACAGTATTCCTGGCAATGGAATAATGTGCTATTTACCTCATCATTTTATAACGAAAGCATCGAGCACAACTACAAAATTACGCGTTGTGTTTGATGCTTCGGCTAAAACAACCAGTGGCTACGCTTTAAACGATCTATAGTTGGTGGGACCGACGTTACAGGATGACCTATGTTCAATTATAATGCGTTTTCGAATAATTGGTGTAGATATAAAAATGTACCGTTAGGTATTAATAAATAATGATCATAAACCATTGCAACAAATATTATGGCGCTTTGATACAAATGCAGATGTATAAATTTTTCAATTAAACACCATCAGCACCATTTTTAGCGATACGATGCCTTAGACAGTTAGCTTATAAGGAAATGGATAACTTTCCTAATGCATGTCAAATCATTTTAAGTGATTTTTATGTCGATGACCCTTTGACAGAAGGCGACAACATTGAGTATGTATCTCAATTACAAAAGGACATTATCAATGTTCTTAGCAAAGGAGGTTTTCCAATATGCAAATGGGTTTCTAATGAAAGGCAAGTGCTACAAAATATAAATTCAACCTCTATTAATTTAACTATGAATTTAAGTCAAACCAATGAAATCAAAACGCTAGGTTTAATGTGGCAACCAATTCAAGATACATTTTTTTACAAAATTAATTCAAGTTTACCCACCAAAATTACAAAACGAAACATTTTGTCTAAAACTGCACAAATTTTTGACCCTTTGGACTATCATTATTGCAAAATTAATTTTGCAAAGGTTATGGCAACAAAAGCTAAATTGGGACGAATCAGTTTCAACAGAAATACATACTCAATGGAAAAGGTACTCCAAGGAATTAAATAGCTTAAATGATATTCAAATTTTTAGAAAAGTAATTTGCAATGACCCTGAAATTATTGAATTGCATGGTTTCTCAGACGCGTCTAAATGTGCATTCGGGGCATGTATATATATTCATAGTATAAGCAAAGACAAAACGATTACAGTACAATTATTGTGTGCTAAATCAAAGGTAGCACCATTGAAGGAAATTACCATAGCTAGATTACAATTATGCGGAGCTTTATTATTAGCTAAACTATCCGCTAAAGTCAAAGAATCAATGCATATTAAATTCGATAAAGAGCACTATTGGATCGATTTGATGGTAGCGCTAGCATGATACGTACTCCTTCTAGAAGCTGGCAAGTCTTCGTGGCGAATAGAGTCAATCAAATACAAGAAACAATCAATATCAGTTGTTGGCATTATGTTAACACCACGAAAAACCCAGCCGATTTGCTATCTCGCAGAATATTTCCAATTAAATTGCCCAGTATGTCTATTTGGTGGCAAGGACCAGATTGGTTATCACAATTAGAGTCGTACTGGCCTACTAGTGATTTGATTAATTTCACTATGTGCCTTGATGAAGTAAAAGGTGAAGCTCGAAAAGAAAATCCAAAGGTTTTTACTGCTTTAATATCAGAGTTTGAATTATTTGATCGCTTTTCAACATTTACTAAGTTACAACGGTTTGTAGCATATTCTACTCGATTCAAAGACAATGCATTGCAAAATAAGCAATCTAACCGGTTAGGTTATTTGACAACATCTGAACTTAGGTCAGCAACTGACTTAATGACAAGGTTATCTCAAGTACATGCCTTTTCTGATGAAATTAAATTATTGAAAATGGGCAATTAGTTCAAAAAGTAAATTATTGTTACTGAACCCCTTTTTAGACATTCATGGCATATTACGAGTAGGCGGGCGTTTCAGAAAGAATAATTTCGAATTAAAAAAAAAAAACATCCAGCCATATTAGAAAAAAATCACCCTTTTACAATACTAGTAATCAAACAAAAACATAGTCGATTATTACATGCAGGACCAAAGAGTTATACGTCATTGTAACAGATGTATTAGATTTAACGCAACTTTTACCAATCCAATACTGTCTAATTTACCTTTATCACGAATTCAATCAGCAAGACCATTTTTAATTTGTGGGATAGATTATGGAGGACCTTTCTTTATAAGAGATCGGAAAACGCAATTTTTTTTAAAATTAAGGTTTATATAGGGTTGTTTGTGTGTTTTGCCAGGCAATTCACCTTGAATTGATAAGCGATTTAACGACAGAGGCATTCATGGCTGCGTTGCGTTGTTTTTCAGCAAGACGTGGCAAACCCCAAGTCATTTATTCTGATAACGGAACCAATTTCAAAGGTGCATGTGCCGAATTAAGTCAATTTTTAGTTAAAGAAAGTGAGAACGTAGCCGCTTCTTCTGCTCTAGAGTCTATTGTCTGGCGGTGTATTCCTCCTCGGAGTCCGCATTTCGGCGGACTTTGGGAGGCTGGGATAAAATCCACAAAACATCATCTCACAAGAGTTGTAGATGACGCAGTATTAACATTCGAAGAATTTGTAACTTTTCTTTGTCAAGTTGAGGCATGTTTAAATTCGAGACCTTCATCTCCACTTACAAATGGTTCAAATGATCCTAGTCTTTTAACCCCAGCGCACTTCCTTATTGGACAACAAATAACAGCAGTTCCAGATCACTATTATCAGGACATCCCGATAAATAGGTTGTTACGATTTCTACGCTTGCAGCAAATTGTACAGCACTTCTGGACCCGATGGTCCAAGGAGTACATAAGTGAACTCCAAACCCGAAACCAATGGAGAACAGACGACAACGTTCAATTCGGGCTAGATGATCTAGTTTTGATAAAGGAAGACAATCTTCCACCTATGAAGTGGAAGATGGGACGTATTAAACAACTGCACGCTGATGACCTCAGTGTAGTGAGATCTGTGACTGTGTTAACATGTGACAGTGAATTTAAGCGATCGGTTCATAAACTGTGCATTTTACCAATCGACAATCTGTTGGAAAACCTAAGGTTGACTCACATGAATAAACACTGATTGAACTATATATCTTTTCTTTTTTTGATTTGTTATTTCATTTTTTTTAGAGTTATTATTGTAAATTCATGTAGTTTTAAGGTTCATTGCTTTATTCTATTATTTGTTTTGTAACCCATACGGCTTCCAAGAGGGGACCTTATGTTAAATCATAATCGTCAATGTGCTAGAATTTGAATAGAGGCCCAAAGCGCTGTGTCTGGTGGCGCGCTGTTGCAACACCATGCGCATGCGATTGTTCTGGAAGATGGACTAGTTCTGTCTAGCTCCAGCATAGCTTTCGAATACAACATTTTTGTACTGTGTGCAAGAAAACAAATAAAGAGTTGCAAACGTTTATCCATATAACGAGTATTTATTAGTAAATAAACAATATTCATTCAGTCAATTTAATACAATTAACAACAATTGTTTATTAAATTGTTTTTTCCCAGGTTAATTAATTTAGGCAGTCTAGCAAAGATGAAACTATTAAAGATGGCGAAAGAATTGTCGCGCCTCAAATAACTCAGACACCAAATAATGATTTGCCAAGTCAACACTCAACTATTCATCAATCGTCTACCCTACAGACGTCTAAACAATGTATCCCGCACACTTCCTTTTCTGAAATAAAAAAGACGTGTGCAAGATTTATCTGCAGCTGTTACAGAGCTTTGCCAAATTAATGAGTCCGTTTGCAAAAGACCTGAAGAAGACGAATTTGATACATTTGGAAGATACATAGGCATTAGTTTAAAAAAAATGCCAGTTTATTTGGCGCTACAATGCGAAAATGAGGTACAAGCAACTCTGAACCGATTCCGCATTATGGCAGTAACTCCTATCCATTTGAATTTACCATGTTCATCAAGTTCTTCGTCAAGGCCAAGTACTTATGAATTTCTACAAATATCGACAGCTACTAATAATCAAAATGATACAGCTCAGCAACAGCAAGATAATTCAGAACACTTTCTCTGATTTGCCGGTTTCGGACTATACATTATCATCATCATCAAGTTTCCAGCCGTCTTCTAATAAAAATCACCAGGAACAAGATACTTTAAGCTTTCTTGTAGCAGACGTTATTTTAGAAAATTATTTAATTTAGATTTAACAATATTACTTTAGTACTACATAAGGTTCATTTGGTTTTTATTTAATGGAAAAAATCTACTATGTTGTTTCAAAAAGTGTGTTATTTGTTTTTTAATAATAAAACTACTGAGAGATAGTAGTTAATAATAAATTTCCTTAAAAATTTAAAACTACTTAAAACTTACTCACCATATAAAAAAATTTAACGCCTCAAAAATTGCATTACAAACTTCTGGAATAAACTTTGATATAGTGGATTTTGGAGTAGATTCGTCTCAAAACCGTTATTTTAGACGACACCTACAGAGCTATCGTAAGCATATCGTTTGTGTGTTTCTGGTTTGATGTAGTTCGTCTGGAGTTCATAGTAATAGTTATAAGTTAAATTTTATCAATATAAGTTTATAAACACGTTTATAATATGTATTAAAATAAAAATATGTAGTACTGTACTACATAATAAAATATAAAAATATACTATTAGTATAAGCATACTACATAACCTCATTTTTTTAGATGTGGTTTAAGCTAAAAGAAGAACACTGGGAAATTATAATTAATTTTATGGAAAATAATCCTGAAATGGCTGCCCAAAAATTTAATAATGCAGCAGGTAGAGAGACCTATAAAAGATTGTGGAAAGAATTAACACTTTTGTTAAATTCTACGGGTTATGGTGAAAAAACCGTAGATAAATGGCAAAAAGTAAGTAATGCGGCACCTACAGAAAGAAGCAAATAGCTATCAATATTGTCTTCTGGCATTTCCTTGCCGAATTATTTCGTGGAAAATAGGAAGCATAATAAAGTTAACTACGGCAAATAAATAAAGATAGTTTTTACTAATCCTATTTCCCAATCCTATACATACAAACAATAATCTATTACACTTGTTAAGCACCTAGTATTGTATAAAAACTAAATAAATATGTCAAAATTTTGATTTTAGTTTAGATTCAATAACCTCAAACAGTTAAATGACACAACATTTGAATTTAATAGTTTTATTAGTTATAATTTGGTTGCATTTCTTCGAAAATGACATTCGTTTAGCCGTATGAACCCGATGATTTTGTAATATCAATTCGATAGTAGCGCAGAATCTATGCTGTCGAGTCACACTGACGAAATCGTAACTGTTATCGAAGAGTTTAGTAGTATTGTATCGTATGCACGGAATCTCGGCCCTGGGCCGATACCACGTTCGATACGATACCACGTTCACGCTAGGACTCGAACGCCAACTTCACGTTTCTATTTCTAGTACTACGTCCTACTTGGTACCGTTTTGCTTCGCTTGAAGTCGACAAGTCATGACCTATCGTATTATAGAATTCTACATGTGTAAGAAAGAGATAGATAGACGAGTGCATAAATCTATATATATTCTGTGGCATAAATGTGCGAGATGCATAAATGTTTGACAAAAAAGGTTATTATCGGGATTATTATAGTTTAAGAATGCGGGTTAAAGACGATCATTGGGATGTACTCCAAAATTACTGTGACATTCACCCAGAAATTATTACAAATAGAGTAGTGAGTGGTCTGTTTGGGAGACAAACATTAAATAGTTTGTGGTTAGAGTTAGTGAACCAGTTAAATGCGTTAGGATACGGAGAAAAAACAGTGGAAGGGTGGAAAAAGGTTAGGTAGTATTGAAATGTTAAGGCAAAACAAATTTTATTTAATTTATTTCGGACTTTGGCGGATTGGAAAAGTAATACGAAGCTTCCAAGCTAAATTTTTCTCATAATCAGACAGGTGGAGGACCTATGTCTATGTTAATTTTATCGGCAAGAGAAGAACATCTGCTTAATTTGATGAGACACATAGCAGTACATGGCCATACCAATTTGGAATTTTGACTATCAAACAGGCAAGAAAATCAACAGCCGAGCAGTTGTCAGTTAGCCAAACGAAAACTAAATCAACCAACGAAACTAAACAAACAAAAACTTCCCGATAAACTTTCAATTAATAATGTGCCAATAAATTCTAAGCGGCCCTTTATAATGGTGGGTATTTTATTATTTATACGTTTTAAAAAAATATATTTTAATTATAAATAAATGTAGAGTGTTATAGCTACCGTACAACTATAAAATTAATATATTTTTCAAGTTTACAATAAAAATCTAAAACCATTTAGAAATGAAAACGACGAAATTGATGGCCACTTCAAAAGTGACTACTCGAGTAAGTGCCTAATGTAAGTGCCTAACTTTAAGCTTTACTTAAAATTGACGATTGACATATAAACAAAGGTTTAAACGTCAATTTTTGTTTTTAAGTAAAGCTGTAGGTGTCGGTGAAATCGGTCACATTTGTTGTCAATAAATGATCAAGCTTAAACAAAGAATATGCACTTGTTGTAGGAAACGCATTACAAAAATGTGTCATCCACACCATTTACAGAAAAAAAAGAAGTTTGCAGATGTGGTCAGTTGTGCAAATATTACTGGTGTTAAGTCAACGTCGGCTAGAACATATGAACCGGGTACTTTCGGTTTAGATACTAAAACACATATTCAAACACTTCAGAAGTCACAAAGTTCCGAACCATCAATTTCTATGGCCAAAGACTATAAGAGAGTAGCAGACGGTATTGAAACTTTATGCCAAATAATTAGTGATAACGTTACCTAACTGTGATTTTTTATCTGTTGCACTAATTTTTTTTTAAAAAATGGCTGTTTTTTAAGTTGTTAAAAAGAGTTTTAATCTGAGTTTTAATCTACGTATTTTGTTTTTATTTAAAGATTTATATAATTACGTTTATTTGCAATTAATGTTTGTGAGACTGTTATTATTAGTTTTTTCCCTAAGTTTAAGTTACATTTTTTAAGATTATTTTTTCAAATTAAGATTATTTGGAAATGAGAATAAAAATTTATTTCAAATAACAAAGCTATTTATTGCAAATATTAAATTTTACAAGAAATACCTATCTATAAGTCGCCTTCGGGCACCCATAGCAACGTGAGCCTGTCCACCTCCAATATGTAGTAGATGAAGCGGTACATCCAGAACCGGAAGCAGTGCATCCAAATTTATATCTAAATGAGCTGCGATGCACATGTTATGCAATACAGCACAAGTCGTTATAATTTTTGCGACTTTTTCAGGCTTGTATCAAAGTTTTCTCTCTCCCATTATATAACGAAAACGAGTTTTTAAAACACCATTGCACCGTTCTATAATATTGCGTGCTCTTATATGTCTTTCTGTATAACGAAATTCAGGTGTTCTGTCCAACAGTGCGTTGATACGATCCGGTTGCAAAAAAATACAAGCTAGCAAATATCCTAATAGTAGGATCTACTGATAATAGACTACTTTGTTCATGTTGCATATGCGGAACAAGAATCGTACAAAGGTTGTGAACCATGTCTTTCGTTAAACGAAACAAATCAACAAAAACCCTATCACTTAATGAATAGGAGTCGCTGTTACTTCTCATAACTCTTCGTTCTAAATTTTGTTCATTCATTTGACGTCTTCTTTCGACTTGTTCCAAAAGAATTTGATTAAACAAATGTATAGGCAACATCTAGAAAACATATTTAATATTAATATCAACTAATATCAATGATTATAAGTTTTAACAACGTTACCTTAACTCCGAGCTTAACTCTTACTTTCTTATTATTAAGTACACGTTAATATAAACTCTACTTTTTCACATAAATTTCAGTGTTGTAAACCTATATACATCAAAATTACTAATAATTTGACAGAACTATATAGTTTTTCCGATCTTTGCCGAAACTCAATTCTATAAAAAATTTCTAATGAACGTAGTTCGAATCGAACTAACTTTCGTATTTGTCTTTAGAATACCATATAAGAATAGAAGCGTGAACATAGTCTACATCCTGGTCCTGGGCTGACGACAGATTATTATTGTACTTTTTCGTTTAAAATAAATTCGTTGGTTGAGAATAAAAATAATTATTAAGCCATCCTGTCTACAATCATTACTAATACTAATAATTTTACTTTTTGTAAAATTGATAAAAACTAAGCGTCTTTGTTTCAATTATCTCGGAAATCATTTTATCAGTGAATGTAAAAGCCAAAACAGTTGTAAACTATGTCATAAATCTCATAATACTTTGTTACACAGGAATCGACTTACGCCCAATTTCATAATGCAATTTAAAGTCTCCTTTAGTAAAAGTGACGTTAGAATGTGACAGATTTGCCTAGCTAAAGCGCGCATATTCACATTCTAAATGCACTTTTACTAAAGTGAACACCTCTGTTTCCATTCTAACGCCTATTCCTCGATTAGCATCTCATCATATTTCACACAATTCAGAGCCTAGTAGTGAACCTACTCCGCACATTCTTTTAGCTACCGCATTAGTTACTGTTCACACCGCATATAAAAGGGAAATAACTGCACGTTGTCTTTTAGATTCTGCTAGCCAAAGTAGTTTTGTTTCCACAAAGTTTTTTTTTTAACAAATTACATTTGAAGTCTAAAGTTGACAATACCACAGTTTTTGGTCTTGCGAATAAATCTTCCATGTCCTTAAAAACTACTCTATTACTTGCGTCTCAAGTTACTAATTTTCAAATTAATGTGTCTTGCTTTATCATAGACACAATCACGCGTAAATTGCCTCAATGCCCCATAGCTACCAATTTTCTTCAGTTGCCCTGTCCTGTGACCTTAGCTGATCCAATGTTTAACATTCCCGCTCCCATAGATATTTTATTGGGTGCTGACGTATTTTTCCTAGTCACTTTACCAGGTACCTTAATGTTATCTCCACAATATCCAGTATTACAAAACACTCAATTTGGTTACATTGTGGCCGGTTGTGTTCCCTCCAAATATGTAGATAAAGACAACAGAAAAAATCATTTAGTCACTTTACACTCACTCACAAACACTATTGATGAATACTTACCGAGATTTTGGGATTTAGACAAAGTGCCTCAGAACTCGTGTGAATCCAAGGAGGATAAATATTGCAAATCACTATTTCAAACTACCACTCAATTCAGTAACAATAGATATACAGTTAACTTACCGTTCAAAGTACCGCACCCGCTAAGTGAAATTGGAAATTTTTATTCTATTGCGTTAAAAACCTTCTTGTCTCTTGAATCTAAAATGGTGAAAAATCCGGAATTTCAGAAGACATATTCTACATTTATAAATGAATATTTAGCTCTTGACAATGCTGATCACAAATTTCAACGTATCCTTTAGTGAGAACATCCAGGTGACCCACTTCAATGCATCCAGTTAAAAACGGTTACATCCGGAATAAATTGTAGTCCTTACTTAGCTTGTCGGTCTTTAAAAGATTTAGCGGACTCCCATTCTAAACAATTCCCCTTGGGATCTCAGGCTATTCTCAATGGTAAATACATAAATGATTTTCTGTACGGCTGCTATACTGTGGTTGGATTGAATAAAGTAAAGGAAGAATTAGTAACATTACTTCAAAAAGGTGGATTTTTACTTCAAAAGTGGTTTTCCAATGACCATAAGTTCTGCACTACCGCACCGTAGAAACAAGATTCAGTAGATCTTTTTGATGATCAAACCTAGAAAATTTTAGGTATAGAGTGGAAGTATAACACAGATGAGCTCACGTTAACTAATCTTCACGAAAATAACTAGCCTATCACAAAACGATCCGTATTATCCTTTATAGCCAAATTTTATGATCCTTTGGGCCTTGCGAATTCCATCACTACTTATGCTAAAATCTTTATACAGAGACTATGGTCATTTAAACTCGATTGGGATCAAAATTTGCCTCCAAAGTTAAGCAAGTCGTGGCTTAAATTCAAATCTGAAGTAATTCACATGCCAATATTGACAGTGCCTAGATGGATATCTATTTCTCCCCATTCTCAAGAATGTTTTCTTTATGGTTTTGCTGACGTTCAAAAGGCATACGGAGGTTGCATATATTTAAAAGTCACTAATGTAGGCTATTTTAGTTTAAGTTGGAATTTTTGCGCTGCTAGTTATGTTGGTATGGCGTAGGAATATGTCAAGCTAGCAAAGCCGGTTGCGCATGCGGCAACGGATACGAGAAGAAGAAGCAAGCGGTAGAGTGGCACAGACCTGGTCCTGGGTTGACGACAGATTATTATTGTACTTTTTCGTTTAAAATAAATTCGTTGGTTGAGAATAAAAATAATTATTAAGCCATCCTGTCTACAATCTCAGAAGAGAAATTACTCAAAGAATAAGGTGAATTGGATAGTGATTGCTGAAATTTAAGTGAATTTTGGGGTTAACACACGTGTGATCATCATGATGAGTGACAATGGCCATGGTTCGGGAGATGCAGAAAATGGAACTTGCTTTGGTGGAACTCAACCGATGACACAAGTTATGATGGAAGAAGTAGTCCAGACTGCGGTAAGTGCTATATTATTGCATGAAGAGCAACGGCCAAACCCAAGACCTAATGAAACCGCAACTCCGCACTATAAGAGTTCAGATGTGGCAGCATTATTGCCCGAATTTATAGGACACGATGACGATGTTGAAGCATGGGTAAAGCGCGTTGATGCGATACAGGCAGTGTATGGGTTGTCGAATAAAGTTTTGCAGCTGATAGCCGTGGGAAAGTTAGTAACGCAAGCTCGATCGTGGTATCATTCTAAGCTGAACCATGTTACTATGCCATGGGTTGATTTAAAGGCTGAATTAGTGTGTATGTTTGCTTCTCGTGTTAGCCATGTGGAACTTATGAAGAAGTTTGAGTCCAGAGGATGGAAGAGGAACGAGTACTTTTCCACTTATTTTACTGAGAAGGTGAATCTTGGAAATCGAGCAGGAGTAGCAGAGGCATATATGATTGATTACGTAATAGATGGATTTCATTATACCACACTGCAAACACAGGCAAGAATGCGTGAGGTTTCGTCGTTATCAAATCTGCTTAGGCTCATGAAGAATATTACGAATGAAGAGCGTGGCGACCACCAGCGTGCATTCCAACCTAGGGCAATGCAGTCAGGGCGAATGTCAGAGCATGGTGCAACAGCAAACGTGGTGCAACAGCAACACCGATGTTTTAACTGCAATGTGGCTGGACATCGAGCTAGTGAGTGCAATAAACCTAAGAGAGAGAGAGAGAGAGAGAGACAGTTGTTTTAGTTGTGGGCAAATGGGACACTTGTCAAGGAACTGTCCGAATAGAGGATGAGGGAATCAAGCGTCCAATATTGCGTCGGGTAGTCAGAGGCATCATCCGGACAGCAACCCTGCCTTGTTTATCGAAGAGGATTGTGTGAAACAGCCATACTTCTTAAACGTAAGTCTTGAATTGAGTGAATTTAAACATAATGTGAGTGCGATCGTGGACACCGGTTCACCTATATCCATATTACGGGAAGATTTGATCAGTTAGGTTTGTCGTTACTTAATTCAGAACAAAGTTTTGAGGGACTGAATAAAGTAAACTTGGATCTGTTTGGTATTGTACCTGTAATGTTAAATGTAGAAAATAATATTAATGTCAAAATTAACTTTTATGTTGTGCGAAAAAAAGCTATTCCGTACTGTTGTTTGCTGGGACGGGATTTCACATCTAACAATGAGTTAGTGGTAACCTTTTCAAGCGACATAAAGGTTCATTCTAAGAAAGCGGAAATTAGTAACGTAGAGCCGGTAGAAAATCCATTACTTTTAATTGATGTATCAGATAGTTTGCAAGTGATTTCGTTAAATGTTGATGCTTCGTGTACATTCGGTGAAAAACAGAAAGTTGTTGATTTTTATAAAGCCTGTTATTTACAACCAGAGCGTAAGAACAGTTCAAGTGTAGACTTTCAGATGGATATTAGGCTAAAACCCACTCATAGTCCTTTTTAATTTAAACCGCGTAGATTATCTTACTTTGAAAAAGAACAAGTTGAGAAAATAATAGAAGATATACTTAAGCAAGGCGTTATCAGGCGGAGTAACAGTGAGTACAGTTCTAGAATTGTGTTAGTTAAAAAGAAAGATAATTCACTTAGGTTATGTATTGATTTTAGAGAACTAAATAAGCATGTACTCAGAGATAATTATCCTCTACCTATTATTGAAAAACAAATTAATTTATTAAGAGATAAAGCTTGTTTTACGAAACTAGATTTTGTGGAGTATTTGTATTTGGCGCCAGATAAATAAATGTAATAAAGAGGCAGCACTCTTAGCACAGCTGCATAAGCGGCAGTCGCTAGCAGAGACCGATGTTAAACAAACGTATTTATTTCATGCATCTTTCCCACCAACATAACATGTAACATGGCGCAGTCCTAAAATCGAACCGTGAATTTAGAAGAAATTAAAACAAATAAGTGAACACTAGTAATCAAAAAGAACAATAAAATGGCGACTCGTGAAGCAAAAGGAATATTTGCAGTGCAAACGCCAAAGCCGTTGGAGTTCGGAGACAACATGGCGGAAAACTGGAATTTTTTCAAGCAGAAATTCCAAATCTATCTGAAGGCAGCAAAGATAGAAGAAGAGGAAGAAACGGGATACATTCTGCTGAATTTAATTGGAGATCGTGCTCTGAAAATTTATAATACGTTCGTGTTTAATACAACCGAGGACGAAACAAAGTTGGACGTCATTCTAAGAAAGTTCAAAGAGAAATTTGTTCCGATAAAAAACGTTACTTACGAACGCTATAAGTTTTTCACTAGTAAAAAAAAAGAGGGCGAAACGTACGACGAATATATCACGGAATTACGAAGATTAGCCACAACGTGTGAATTTGACAAATTAATGGATGATTTAATAAAAGACCGTTTGGTGTTGGGCATTAGTGAAATTAACATAAAAGATCGGTTATTACGCGAATTCAAGTTAACATTGGAACGAGGGACAGAAATTTGTAAAATAGTAGAAACAACATAAAGACAAATTCAAGCATTATCTGGAAATGATCTAGAAGAAGATGGAGAAATAAATTACATGAAATTCAAACCGAGAGGCCAAGGTCAATCACCCCGAGAACAGCCGGCAGGACCATCGCAGCCACACCAGCTGCAACAGAAACAACAGTTTTATGGTAGTAAGCAAAACAAAAATCATTTAATTAATAATTGTACTCGCTGTTTATCCACTCACGGAATTAATAATTGCCCGGCTTTCGGGAAAAAAAGCTATAAATGGAATGGATTCAACCATTTCAAGTCAGCATGTAGAAGGAATGTAGGGACAATTAATAATGTAGATAATGACGAAGAAAGCTCAGGAAATAATGACTATATGTATATTCGAAATGTGAATGACGAAAATCCAAAAGAACGTTGGTTTGAAAAATGCATAATTGAAAACCGATTTCTTATGGATTTTCGCCTCGATACGGGAGCAGATTGTAACATAATTCCATGGCGAATGTTTAAACAAATGAGCAACAAGGCAAAATTAAATAAATCTGTAGGGTTAACAACTTCGGTAACGGGCAAAATTTTGAAGTGTGAACGGACGTGTGAAATGAATACCAAAATATTTAATCGAGATTCAAAAGCAATTAAAGTGAAATATTATGTAATTGATGTTGGAGATAAGGCAATCTTGGGATTGGGCGGTTGTAAACAGTTAAATTTAATTAAACGAATTGAGCAAATAAATAATGTTGTGGGAAATGGGATCGATTATTCGGTAAATAATATTATCAATAAGTATAAAGAATTATTTAAAGGTATAGGGTTTTTACAAGATTTTGAATACATAATTGAGTTGGAGGAGGATGCTCTTCCTAATGTCCACCCCACCAGGAAAGTTCCTTTCGCTTTATATACAAAATTAGAATCAAAACTAAAAGACTTAGAAAAATTGGAAATAATCAAAAAGGTGGACTACCCTACGCAATGGGTAAATTCCTTAGTTGTAGTGCCAAAAAATAATTTAGATTTACGCGTTTGTATAGACCCATAAGATTTAAACAAATCAATCAAACGGGAACATTTCTACATACCTACGTAAGAAGATATAACTAGTAAATTAAACGGTGCAAAGATGTTTAGTGTATTAGATTGCTCTAATGGTTTCTGGCAAATCCCATTAGACAAAAAGAGTAGTGATCTGTGTACTTTTAACACGCCGTTTGGGCGATACAAATTTGTTCGTATGCCATACGGTATTGTATCTGCACCGGAAGTTTTTCAAAAGAGCATTAGACAAATATACGAGGGAATCAAAAGGGTAGAAGTGTATATTGACGACATTCTAATATACGGTAAAGATGAAGTCGAACATAATGCGATATTAAGAAAAGTTTTAAGTTTAGCAAAAAAAACCGGTTTAAAATTTAATCCAGCAAAATGTAAATTTTCATTAAAGAAAGTAAATTATATGAGACACGTGATTAGTAAATGTGGCATCCAGGCTGATGATCAAAAAATTAATGCAATTGTAAATATGCCTGCGCCAACGGATAAAAAAGGCGTAGAAAGATTTTTAGGTGTGGTAGATTACGTAAATAAATTTATTCCGGGATTTTCGGATATAACAGCACCAATCAGGGAGTTATTAAAAAGGGATAATTTATTTGACTGGGGAATTTCGCAACAAAATGCTTTTGATAAATTAAAGACATGTCTAAGCAAGGCGCCAGTGCTGCAATATTTTTCAATAAGTACACCAATAGTAATTTCGTGTGATGCTTCAAGCGAAGGATGCGGAGCTGTTTTAATACAAAATGACAGATCGGTCGCGTATGCCTCAAAAGCCTTTACGGATACGCAAAAACGATATGCGCAGATCCAAAAAGAAATGCTTGCGATTGTTTTTGCATGCGCAAAATTTTATCAGTTTATGAAACGTAATTATTGAAACGGACCATAAACCTCTAATCACAATATTAAAGAAATAATTGGCACAAACTCCGGCTAGATTGCAGCATATGATACTAATGATTCAGCAGTATAATTTTGAATTAATATATACAAAAGGGAGTGAATTAATAATTGCGGATGCGCTATCCCGTGCATTTGTTGACCACGTAGATTATAAATTTGAAGAGGAAATAAAACAAATAGAGTATCAGCTGTGCATGATCACGAAAACAATTCCAATATCAGACACAAAATTAAATCAAATCGCTGAAGAAACAACTAAAGATAGCCAACTTGGGGATCTAATTAAAATAATCCAGATAGGTTTTCCGGAAACAAAAGAGAATTTAAAAGAAAACGTTAAATGTTTTTGGAATGGCAGGGAAGAATGAACGGTAAATGACAATTTAATTTATAAAAGCGATAGAATAGTAGTTCCGCGTTCTATGAGAAAAGAAATTCTGAGACAGCTTCATAGCTCACACTTGGGAAAAGAGGAAATTAAATTAAGAGCAAAATAAATTGTGTTTTGGCCCGGTTTAAATAACGATATTGATAAACTAACAGAAAGTTGCGATATTTGTTTATCTTTTAAAAATAACTCACAGAAAGAACCGTTGTTATCGCATAAAGTGCCAAATAGAGTCTGGGAGAAAAGAATGTAAAAGTTCCTTTTAATGATTGTATTGATAACTTTAATAACTACGAATTGCCTGGTGATAATATTTGTATAAATGTGCAGAGTGTGGAAAATAGAAATGTACCGCAAGATTTACCAAATAGGGAGGTTGTATCGGATGTAACAACGTCTGAAGAAGTTGAACTTTCTTTATTACCCGCCGAAACTAATATTAAGGAAAATGAAGTAAATGTTTCAAACAGCGGCGAAGAAGGTTCAACAGATTCAGACAGCTCAAGTTTCAATTCAATTCAATTCATCTGTCAAGTCAACAACAGACTCCGACAGTTCATCTGACGAGGGAAATAACATGCTGCCTATCGGGCGTAACAGAAACGAAAAAAGATTTATTAAAAGCTCTAAATGGCCAGATTATCAATATTATTAATATGTGTTTTACTGTCTATTTTATTTTAGTCATGTTTATAGATCATATGGTTTACTGTTTAATGTAAAGTTAGCATAGGTTAATTATGTAAAGTTAGTATGTAGTATGTGAGTTAGTATGTTAGTATGTAAGATAAAATTTAGATTAGTTATTCTTTGTTTACGTAAAGAAGGAGGATGTGGAGTATTTGTATTTGGCGCCAGATAAATTAATGTAATAAAGAGGCAGCACTAGTAGCGCGGCTGCATAAGCGGCAGTCGCTAGCAAAGGCCGTCGTTAGGCCCAGCCATGCCCAGGTGAACGCGCTGGTCGAGCAAATCAGGACTCCAGAGCGCAACAAGGACCGACAGGCGCCACCCCCTCAAGCCGATGGGTACACCGGCAAGAGTTTGCCCATCAATCAACCCAGTCTCACAAAATGATTAGCTATCTGTAAATTATAGAAAATAATAATATAACATTTACCAGAAAAAACGAAGAAAAACCTGGTTCTAAACATTTTTTTTTGGGAAAATAAAACAAAAACCCAGTTTTAGTTGATAAATACATGCAAAATATTATATATATGTTAGCAAAAAGTAGATCCGAGGGATTCCGGGCGCACCATTGGCTGAGTGGTGCATGCGCGGTTTGGGTGGTGCGATCAGAGGAAGAAGGACAAGCAATTACAACGGAAAGATTAACAACCACGTCAGCCATTGTTGGGGTTGTTATTCTTCCTTGGTCAATTGTCTGGTGTTGAACTTAAGTTCGGTTACTTTGGATATTACGTGCGATTACTTTTGATTTGCTCTTTGTTTCTGAATTGTTTGATAAAACTGTATTTGTTAGAGTTTAGAGTAGAGGTTGGGAGGAATTTTGGCCAGAAGGCCACGCGTTTTGTAAAAAGGACTTAAGTTAATTGTGAAATAGAGTTTGGACTTGCAATTGCTAACATCAGAAGTGGGATTCGAAGTTGCGTTTAACAACATTGTATAGTGGTTTGCGAATTTAATCGTTTTTTTTTCTTTGCGTTTTGTGCTTGCGTTATTTCGTGCAACAAAAACTTTTTTTTCACAAAATGGCAAACGACAAAAATGTGCCGCCGGCAAACTCTGTAAATCCGAGTCCACAGTTTACCGTGACTCCCTTAACAAATGATGATTTTCAAAAGTTTGTTCAATTTATGATGATGGCTTCACAATCAAACCAGTCAACTTCTAGACTTTCTACTGAAATAACGGACACACATTTTCGGTTAATTGAATTGGACCCAGATCGCGGCAGTTATTCTGTGCAAGAATGGTGTGATGATGCAACCCGCACGAAAAATGAATTGAAGATTAGTGATCATTGGATGATAGTGAAAGCAGGCGATGCAATGAAAGGCAGTGCGCTTCGGTTTTATAATGCTTGGAAACCGCAGACAAAAAGTTGGGTTAACTTTGTACAAGATTTAAAAGCAGCCTTTCCTGAGGGTTGTACTTGGCATCAGAGACTTCAACGCGCTGTAAATTGTATTAGCACTAACTACAAAACGCTTCGTGAGTATGGTTCTATTAAAATGAGACTAATTAATGCTTTTCATGACAAGTTGCCATGGGACAAAGTGTTGAGCTGGATCGAAGGTGACATTCAAGACGTAACTATTCGTGAATTTATTCACAACCGTTGTCCCAAAAATGAAACTGAACTATTACGAGACTTAGTTTATTTTGAGCCACAACGTGAAGATAAAGAAAACCGAAGAGTGAGTGAATCGAGACCAACTAGAAATCTTCGCCAATTTCGACCTTATGATGACAATCGATTTAGTGGAAAATGTTTTAATTGCAACAAAACTGGACATCGTCAGTCAAATTGTACGAAACCAAAGCTGGAAGAGTCTTCAAAAATTGCTACCAATGGCGCCAACACTGCAACAAATTGCACCCATTGTGGACGATCTGGCCATGATGAAGAAAGTTGTTGGAAAAAACATGGACGACCCACTAAGATCTTACTAGTGCAAAATGGGAAGCGACCTCTTTTGCCAGCATATGCAACTGCAGTTAATAATGCGAATGTATTTTCTGTTAGGTACTTAATCGATAGTGGCGCCGAAGTATCAATTATTCATTCAAGCATTGCAAACAAGCTAAATGTAACGCAACGATCGAGTCAATTGTTACTACAAGGAATGGGATCAGCTACAATAAGATGTAACAGTATTTGTAGTGTGTGGCTGCAACTAGAAAATATAACGTTAGAAGTGGAGTTTACTATCGTACCGGACGACACAATTCCAGGCAATATTGATGCTTTGATTGGATGGGACGTTATCAGTCGCAAAGGAATTCAAACACACATCGGAAAAAATGGATTAGAATTGCATTACAGCCCTATAACAGCAACCATAACGTCAGTTAATGATGAGTCAATTTCTGTGATGAAGTCAGGATTGGACGAGTTAATGTACACACGCCTCAAAGAGATGTTGCGAAAATTTAAAAAACTAACGCCGTCTTGTGTAACTACTGGAACGTTGACAATAACTCTTAAGGATCAGTCGCCAGTTGTATATCGACCTCGAAGATTAACATATGCAGAACGAATCCAACTTAAGAAGATGATACAGGAAATGCTAAATGATGGAATAATTCGCGAAAGTCATTCTGCTTATTCTAGCCCTATTGTACTTGTTAAGAAAAAGAATGGCGATTTACGATTATGCATTGATTTTAGAGAACTCAATAAAAAAGTGGTGAAAGAAAGGTATCCACTTCCTTTGATTCAAGATCACATCGATTCATTGGCAAAAGCGAAATATTTTACGGTGCTCGATATGAAATCTGGGTTCCACCAAATAAAAATTAATGAAGAGTCCAAACATTTGACAGCATTTGTTACGCCCGACGGTCATTTTGAGTTTGAGCGAATGCCGTTTGGTGACTGTGCATTTGTTTACTTGGACGACATCTTGATAGTATCAACAACTATTGAAGAAGGCTATGAAAATTTGGAAAAAGTATTGCATACTCTATCTACTTCGGGATTTTCTCTTAACTACGAAAAATGCCAATTCTTCCAAGAAACAATTGAATATTTAGGCGTGCTAATATCAGCTGGCAACGTGCGGCCTAGTCCACAGAAAGTAAAAGCATTAACTGAAAGCCAAGCGCCTACAGATGTAAAAGGAGTTCGACAATTTATGGGCCTAGCTGGGTATTTTAGGCGATTTATGAAAAACTTTTCCATTACAACTGCTCCGATTACTTCTTTGCTTCGCAAAAACGTTATTTTTATGTGGACCCCTGAATGCGAAAAAATACGAGTGGAAATAATTGAAAAATTAGTTGAGCAGTTAATACTACAAATCTTCAATCAAGAATTGCCAATAGAACTCCACACAGACGCTAGCTCAATTCAATTAGGAGCAGCACTTATGCAGCGTGAAAATGGGATAGTGCAGCCGGTAGCTTATTTCAGTCGGAAGAACAGTCCAAGTGAATCTAAGTACCACTCGTACGAGCTGGAAACGCTTGCAATAGTTGAAGCACATCATTTTCGAGTGTACTTATACGGAGTTCACTTTACTGTAGTGACTGATTGCAATTCGGTCCGAGCTTCAGCGTTAAAAAAAGAGCTACATCCACAGGTCGCTAGATGGTGGATTAAACTCCAAGATTTCGATTTTTCTGTAGAATATAGAGCTGGATCCAAGATGGCTCATGTTGACTATTTAAGTAGAAACCCAACACCGACACTGAAGATATGCCGATTACAACTCAAACAGAGCCTACCACGTTATTAGAAGCACAGCAGATAGACGATTTTTGTAAGCTGATGATTAAAGACGAAGAAACAGATAACGAATGGGTTTGTCGTAGTGGTTTAATTTATCGGAGAACATTGGATAAAAATAGGAGCACAGTAGAAAGATGTTTTGTTCCTGTTTTGGCACGATTGCAAGTAATGAAATTATTTCATGACGAGTCATCGCACATTGGATGGGAAAAAGGAATTGCAAAAATGCGCGAAACTTTGTGGTGGCCTAAAATGGGTCCGTGCTTTAAAAAGTATATCAGAAATTGTAGAGGATGTACTTTAGGAAAATCGCACACTGGAAAAAAAGCCGGCAAAATGCAAATTAGACAACAACCAGATCAACCTTTTCACACTTGGCACATCGATCATGCTGGTCCACTAAAAAAATCAAATCGTATGACGCAAATATTGGTTATTATCGATTCATTTTCAAAATTTTGCAAATTTATGCCAGTGACTCGTAAAATTCAGAACAAGCAACGAAAGTGTTAGACGAGGTTTTTCGTACTATAGGAAAACCTAAACGTATAGTAGCAGATAGAGGCACTGCTTTCAGTGCCACCGAATTCAAGCAATTTTGCAGTGAACAAGGTGTAGAATTGCATATGATCGCTACTGGCATGCCCAGAGGCAATGGACAAGTTGAACGCGTTATGCGAACCCTTTTTAACCTAATGAGATCAACTTTAAACAAACGAGATGAGCATAAATGGGTAGAGGTCTTACCAACAATCGAAAGCAATTTAAATAATACTGTGAGTACGGCTACGGGAGTAACTCCTCAGCAGTTGATGTTTGGTTCCACTGAGTTGTTAGAAAGTACGAAGGCATTTTTAGATGGAGTCATTGTAGATGCTCCTCAGAAACAACATGATAAGTTGATAGCTGATATTAACTGTAAGTTAAGGAGTAATTGACAAAACCAGAAAAGTAGGTTTGATTTAAATCGCTACAGCCCTAAGTTATTTGAAGTTGGTGACCAAGTAGTGGTTTGTGATTCGCAAGTCGCTGGAGCTGGAAAACTTGGTATGAAATATAGAGGGCCGTTTAAAATTGAGACGGTTCTGGAAAATGAGCGTTATGTGTTACGCACAAAAGGAGTTCGCACGACGGTGGCGGCTCACGAACAATTGAGACTCTGGCCTATTGATGGTAAGAAATTGAAAAAGTGATATAACATGGTTGTTGAATTAAGACGACGGGAAGTAACTGTAGTAAAATTGAAATTGGGGAGTACCCATACTGTTTCAAAAGTTTATCAGGGAGTACCTGTAGTAAAGTTGAAATTGGGGAGTACTCATACTGTTTCAAAAGTTTATCAGGGAGTACCTGTAGTAAAGTTGAAATTGGGGAGTACCCATACCGTTTTAAAAGTTTATCAGGCAGTACCTGTAGTAAAGTTGAAATTGGGGAGTACCCATACTGTTTCAAAAGTTTATAGGGAGTACCTGTAGTAAAGTTGAAATTGGGGAGTACCCATACCGTTTTAAAAGTTTATCAGGCAGTACCTGTAGTAAAGTTGAAATTGGGGAGTACCCATACTGTTGTAAATGTCAGGGAGTACCTGAAGTATTGTGAATGGGAGTACCTGTATTGTCTCAAAATATTATCTGGAAGCTCAGTGAAAACTACAATTACTACTAATTGTAATTTTCAAGTACCCACGACGTCTTAATGTTACAGAAAATATTGGTTTTAGCATTGTTTGTTGTCACAATTGTGTTATGTTACAGTAGGTGCGAGGGCGCCCCAAAATCAGGATGGCCGTGTTAGCAAAAAGTAGATCCGAGGGATTCCGGGCGCACCATTGGCTGAGTGGTGCATGCGCGGTTGGGGTGGTGCGATCAGAGGAAGAAGAACAAGCAATTACAACAGAGAGATTAACAACCACGTCAGCCATTGTTGGGGTTGTTATTCTTCCTTGGTCAATTGTCTGGTGTTGAACTTAGGTTCGGTTACTTTGGATATTACGTGCGATTACTTTTGATTTGCTCTTTGTTTCTGAATTGTTTGATAAAACTGTATTTGTTAGAGTTTAGAGTGGAGGTTGGGAGGAATTTTGGCCAGAAGGCCACGCGTTTTGTAAAAAGGACTTAAGTTAATTGTGAAATAGAGTTTGGACTTGCAATTGCTAACATATATATAAATATACATAACATAGAAAATAATCAAAACATCGCATTAAGGCGAACGAAAACAATTGTGAAATGGACATCGTCCATTTTGTTCCAGCCCACCCGAGAGGCAGAGCGGGGCCCGCAAGATCCCCTACCGCACAGGTCCAACCCTCGATGTACTTGTGTATAATGTATATACAAGTGAGGGCAATCAGACACCGAGCGCAGCCGAGACTCCACAGGCCCCGCCCACACCAAACCGATACGGCCAAGTGCGAGCTCAGTCGCAGGCAGCAGAAACAGCCCGCGACAAAATATGCTAAGTTTTGCCATACACTCAGTGATGACAAAAAACATAGCTGTCATACAATTTTTACAAAAAATTTAAAAAATCAGAATAATCAATGAAAATCAACACTATATAAATTAGCGAAAGTTGATTTAATGGGAAACATCCCTGCAACCCACTTTTTTAATTGTCGCAGCACAAAAACACAAATTATTATAGTATGCATAGTTAGTGAACCATTTACTCATCCAATACAAAAAATCAAATATTAATTTAAGTAGTTATTACTTGCTAAATCTCAATAGCACACTCAAAGGATTATCCCTACGACACCCATGATGCAATAAGTAATCTCTCATTAGATTTTTAAATGCATAACAGAACAATTCTGTCAACACCGACATATATATATATATATATATATATATAGCAATAACAGTAACTTTTAAGAAAAGTTACAAATAAATAATGCAATTAAAAGTAAACAAAATAAATGAACAGATAAAAAGGCAGTTAATCCAGAAATAAATTCAAGGTGAATCGCTTTGTTAGTGGTCAATATAAATAGATAAATATAATCCTATTTAAGAATTTGTTCAATAAATAAATCGATACTACGTACAAAAAAGAAAAAGAAATGACTAGAACACCTGCTTGATATTTTGAATAAATATATAAAAAAACCAAATGCTTGTGACTTTGAATAAATATATAAATATGTTAGAATATCATAATTCGTTGTCTAAACACGGTGAAGAGGGGGCGCTATCTATCGATAGCAACAACGAAGGTTGTTGCCGAATTGTCTATTGGCACCTTCAGCGCCATCTGTTGGTGATTACATGATAGCTGATACAAAGGGAGAGCGTTGTTATCGGTAGGGACAAGAAGATCGCTAACCTATCGACTGGTCAATGTCGAAAGGAGAACGCGTCATAACGACTTTTGTCGTCGACAGCATTTGTCGTGTTCTTGTATAAGACATTCTGTTTTTGCTATTTTTGCTGTGAGGGTGGTTGGGAGGACTGTTTTGGCCGGTGTGGCTGTTTACGTGAGAAACAACAATTGGAACTTAACATCAGAAGTGGGATTCTACTCAGTGTCGCCTATTTTAATTGCTTTTTGTTTTGCTTCTTTGTTCGAAATGGACTCGATACGAAGTTATGGTGATGAAACGGATGTTTCGGACAATTACGGTGAAGAAAGTATGCTTTCAAACGTGCTTCGCAAAAGTGTGCAACAACCTGTGTCGGAATATCATTCCATGTCATTAGCTGATGCATTACAACAGGTTACGGGAATTTTTCTGAGCCGTCTGGACCAGCTCGATCAATCTCGTTCAACTGCGGGTTCGTCTAGTGCCACTTTGATAAAACCAGACGCCGGTTTTCGACTGACTGCTTTTGATCCTGACGATGGTGCACACACAATTGTGGAGTGGCTTGAGGAGGTAACAAAAACTAAGGAGCGCCTTCTAATTGACAAAAGTTGGATGATTGTTCGCTGCGCGGATGCATTGAAAGGTAGGGCGTTGAGTTTTTATAACTACTGGCGCCCTGTTGAACGAAATTGGGCTAATTTCGTGGCGGATTTTAATAAAATAATTGCTTTAGTAATAAGCCGTCTGCTGGAGAAAGTCAAGATAACGCTGCTACACCCCCTTTCAAACCAAAGGAGTGCGCCTATTGCAAGAAATTAGGCCATGTCGAGGATGAATGCTACAGTAAGAAGAACGGCAGGCCCAAAGTTGTTCAGTGCATACGGCCCGAACGTTCGATTCACAAAACGCCAATCGCAACTATTTTACTAGAAGGCAAAGCATCTGCCTTATCTTATTTGATTGATACTAGGGCTGAGGTATCATCGATTCGACAGAGTACCACTAGGCGATTGAACGCGTCTATATTACCGGATGAAACAGTATAGTGGGTGC
Organism: Cryptophagus acutangulus; assembly: GCA_963556235.1. Classification (NCBI taxonomy): domain Eukaryota; kingdom Metazoa; phylum Arthropoda; class Insecta; order Coleoptera; family Cryptophagidae; genus Cryptophagus; species Cryptophagus acutangulus. Next base: position 1,235,081 of record OY744564.1, read on the forward strand.
AACTGTTCGCTGCAAAGGCCGCTGCTTGCTTTTCGTCGTCTTACCAAATATTATTTTGGAAATCCCATTTCTAATAATCTCCGATAAGGCTTGGCCTGGCAAGACAGACGCGCTTATTGGCCTTGATGTTGTAAGTCGTCCGGGAGTGGAATTGAGGAAGTCGGATGGTTGTGTTGATTTATGCTATAAAAATGCGTTCGTCCCTACTGATGCTGCTGTAAATTTACACAAGGCCATCTTGATTGAAATGTCAGGACTGACCGAGGACCAGAGGCAAAACTTAGTTTTGTTTATTGAAACATTATGAAGAAAAAACGGCTCCATTTATTACAACTGGCGAACTGATTGTTAAACTAGTCGACCCCACACCGGTGGCTCATCGCCCGCGTCATTTAGCATACGTTGAACGAGTTCGAGTGAAAGCACTTGTTGATCAGATGATACAAGATGGTACCGTACGAGAAAGCCAATCCGAATATGCTAGCCCAATTGTACTCGTTACGAAAAAAGATGGTTCACTACGTTTGTGCGTTGACTATCGTGACCTAAATAAACGAGTGGCCAAAGATCGCTATCCACTACCAAGAATACAGGACCAAATAGACTATTGGAGGATTTTCTATTTGCTATTGGAGGATTTTCTATAAATTATGAGAAGTGTCATTTCTTTCAACAGGAAATTGAATATTTGGGCATTTTAGTTGGCAACGGAGGTATAAAGCCAAGCCAGTCCAAAGTCAGGGCTTTAACAAACTCATCACCCCCTACCGACACACGAAGTTTGCGTCAGTTTTTGGGATTAGCTAGCTATTTTCGGCGATTTATACAAAATTTTGCTGTTAGAATGGCGCCTATTACAGCTTTGTTACGAAAGGATGCTACATTTGAGTGGAAAGAATCTCACGAGTTAATACGACAAAACATAATTCGCTTGCTAACGGCCCAACCTGTATTGGCCATTTACAACCCTGACGATGAAATTGAATTGCATACTGACGCGTGCGCTTTGGGAATTGGAGGAATGTTACTTTAAAATTATGAGGGTAAAATGCATCCTGTAGCATATTTCAGTCGCCGAACGACCGATTGCGAAGCGAAATACCATTCTTACGATCTGGAGACGCTGGCCATCGTTGAGGCTACACAGTATTTTCGCGTGTATTTGTATGGGCGACATTTTGTAGTATTTACAGACTGTAATGCTGTTCGCGCTACAGCTGTAAAGAAGGAATTGCATCCGCGTGTTGCACGGTGGTGGGTGAAGCTACAGGATTATGACTTCGACATCGAATATCGTCCAGGCCATAAAATGGATCATGTTGATTACCTCAGCCGAAGCCCAGTAGTATGTCGCATTGTTGGCAGGATAAACCTAAACGACCCACTCCTAACTATGGAAGAATATCAAGCGGATGACGAAATTTGTCAGAAAGCTCTACAGGGATCGCTGCCTAAGTCTGAACAGCATCAGTATGTCATCAAAAACGGATTGGTCTTCAGAATCATCGGCCCATCAAGGAATCTTCGTTGCTATGTGCCGCAAAAAGCCCGATTGCGCATATTGACAGCCTATCACGATGAATCAACACACATTGGTGCAGGGAAAATGCTTGATAAATTGCAAGAAAAGCTTTATTGGCCTGGATTGCCAAAATGTGTGCGAAAATACGTAAACAATTGTAGATCCTGTGCTGTTGGAAAGTCTCATACTGGCACTCGTTGTGGGTTATACCAATTGGGAGAGAAAGCAAGTCAGCCGCTGGATGTTTGGCATGTAGATCATGCAGGCCCATTAGTCAAGTCAAAAGGATGCACCCAAATACTTGTTATAATACACGCATTTACAAAGTTTTGCAAGCTCATTCCCGTTAGCAGGAATACTTCAAACGAGGCTATTGTTGCGATTGATCGCGTTTTTGGTGAAATTGGTGAGCCTAAGAAAATAATTGCCGACCGAGGCACCGCTTTTTCGTCTAAGGATTTTGCTGAATTTTTGGAATGTTTTGGTACCGAGCTGCATCTGATAGCTACTGGTGTTCCACGGGGTAATGGAATAGTTGAACGCTTAATGAGGACCATCTTTAATATGATGCGAGCCTCGTTGAATGCTGAAAAAGAACAAAGTTGGACCGACATTTTGCCACAGATAAAAGAAAATATCAATTACACTGTCAGCACTTCGACTGGCACTGCTCCTGCGGTGCTTATGTTTGGAAATAACACCAATCTACATGCTACTGAATTGTTATTGCAGAACATTGATCATTCCAATATTAATTTAGAAGAGGTTACTGAATCTGTTAGAGAACGCGCGGCCAAAAACTATCAAACTACTATAGATCGATTGAATAGAAGTCGCAAGCCGGCTGACGCTTTTATTGTTGGAGATCGTGTGCTGATTGAAGACACGCAAGCTCCAAGTAGAGGTAAATTGGGCCTGCGATACAAGGGTCCATATGTTATCACGGAAGTGCTACCCAATGATCGTTATTGTTTGGGAAAAGGGGGCAATCGAAAAACTGTCGCTGCCCAAGACCAACTGCGCATGTACCCAGCAGGTACGACAAAATTGAAATTGTAAGTACAATAATAAAAGCTTTGTTATTTAAAACGATTTTCTATGTTTATTCTGGGAGTACCAGTTTTGCTAAGTTGAAGGTGCGCTGCCTAGATTGAGAGTATCAATCAAAAGACTTTGTTATTTAAAATGATTTTCTATGTTTATTCTGGGAGTACCAGTTTTGCTAAGTTGAAGGTGCGCTGCCTAGATTGAGAGTATCAATCAAAAGACTTTGTTATTTAAAATGATTTTCTATGTTTATTCTGGGAGTACCAGTTTTGCTAAGTTGAAGGTGCGCTGCCTAGATTGAGAGTATCAATCAAAAGACTTTGTTATTTAAAATGATTTTCTATGCGTTTATTCTGGGAGTACCAGTTTTTCTAAGTTGAAGGTGCGCTGCCTAGATTGAGAGTATCAATCAAAAGACTTTGTTATTTAAAATAACTTTCTATGTGGTGCGCTGCCTGGATTGAGAGTATCATATAGAGTAAGTAATTATTTAGCATGAGGACATGCTGAATTCAGGATGGCCGTGTTAGAATATCATAATTCGTTGTCTAAACACGGTCAAGAGGGGGCGCTATCTATCAATAGCAACAACGAAGACATAGTTGTTAATTGAAAAATGCATAATTGATGGATCCATAAGTTATGGATTATGGTGTTTACATAGCAAGCGTGAAGAATAAAAAAACAAGTTTTATAATCGAAGGTTTTTTGTTGATTTGTTTCTGGTACTTAGTCGTCGTCATCTGAAGGATAAAAATCAAACAGCTGATTTTCAATCATCCTTTGATATGTGAAACGGTGACGTATGCCGTTCACCTTGTGGGCTTCATTCAGATGGTATTTAGTTATGTTTTTAGTCAATTCGCTTGCTTTTATTTTATTATTATAAAAGTTTGCAGAGAGCATATCGCGCATTTTCCGCAAGTTTCTTTTTGAGGTTGAACACCAAGTAGGTGCAGCGTAAGTCGAAATTGGGCGAACGAGAGTTTTGTAGATAATAACCTTATTATGTAAAGTTAAGTATGAATATTTGTTAAGTAACGGATAGAGTTTGGACAAAATTGCATAAGTTTTTGATGCAATTGTGTCGACATGGGTTGCAAAAGTTAGGGTTTTGCTAAGCGTCATACCTAAGTAGTTTACTGTCTGTTTGTGTATAAATCACTCATTGGATACAATGAGAGGTCTATTTATTTTAATATCAACGAATAATTTTTTTGTGAATAAGATAGTTTCAGTTTTGCTAGAGTTTAATTTTATTTTCCACTTATTGAAATATGGCAATAGAAGATTTGTTTGACATTGTACCTGTAGGTTAGCAACCTCCGCACTATATCCATTTGCGTAAACAGCCGTATCTTGAATTTTACTATTAATATGTGGATTTAAATTAAATTTGATCTTAATAATAGCAGCTACACCGCCCTGTCGCGTATTATTTGCATTATTACTATCTTGCCTAACTACCTTATAATTGCTAACACTAAATAAATCGGTGTTGATTAGTTTCGTTTCAGATATCAATAAGACATCGATATTATGTTCTAGCAAAAATTGTTCGATAACAGTAGCTTTATATTCAACACTGTTTGCATTCAATTGTGCTATGATTAATGTAAAAATTATAGTTATCCAATGAAAAAGTTACAAATTGCATGAATATCATAAGACGCTCCCTTGGCGTGCCAACTGAGCTTAGTTGACTATTAAGGTCTTTAATAGCTTGCAAAGCGCCAGCAAGGTTAATTAATTCATTTGTTTGCTGTATGGATGAGAACAGTTCAGTAATCTGTGCATACTCACCATTGCCGTGAACAGAAGAGCGTCGTGGCTGCAAGCTGGGTTGTTGTCGTGGTAGTGGTCGTGGCTCATGGACTGGCTGAGCTGCAGCTATAGTTGGGCGACTTGTCCAGGCGTTACGGGTTGGAATCGGTGCATCCACACAGGGGCTGCCCACTTTTACCAGCACGATGGGATATTTCGATTCCCATACTAAAATGAGATAATAGTATATTCTGCAACGAGTGCGGAATGAGAATATTAAGCCCGAGTGAAAATTTGTCACACGAGCCGAAGGCGAGTTTGACGGTTTTCACAAGGGCTGAATATTCATTCCGACGAGTTTCAGACTATACTTTTTCTAATACTATCGTCAATTAAAATATGTCAGTTTTAGTCGCTGTCTAGTACCTATCGCTTTTCTGCAATTAGTTCACAGATGTCGCTGCTATAATATATGTATTAATAAACAAAATTAGTTATAAAATGTCATAAAGAATGTTCTAAATATGAATGATTTAGTTAATTGACTTATAATATTACTAATATCAACAATTAATAAGTTAAATGAATAATTCATTAATCAAAATACAATAGCTTAATGTTGCGTCAACTTCCATGAGATGGCGCCACATGTGGTCATTCTATCACTTGTGTAAGAATGAATATTCTCGCACTTGTTGCAGAATGAGTACATTCTCAAATTAAAATTAGTTCAAGAATGTTATTATTCTAAAATAGTATTAGAAAAAATATATTCCTTACTCTCTCTATTTATAGGAGTTCACGATTATGTTACGATTGAAGTTAGAATGGTGTAACTGGTAGAAATCAATGACGTTTGCTTTTTATAAAATTGTTTTACTAGTTACAAATTTAATAAATATCTTTCTACTTTAAATTAAAATAATTGTGCATATATAAGTGAGTGTAATATAATTTTTATACGTGTAAGTATAACATAACTTTAAATACAATTTTACTCAATAATATACCAGTTTTGGTGTCACACTGTGTTACATTCAAAAACTTCTATGTTTTGACATTGTGAATTCATTGTGAGGTTAATAACATTGTGATGTGATACTTGTGATTCGCGATGAGTCGAATAATAATGATTTATAAATAATGTTTTGTCTATCATATTTGAGTGTTCTTTTATGTCAACAAATGCAATTCTCTTGTGAGTACAGCATGAGTTCTCCCATTCAAAGTGACCAAACTGAATGGATATTATTGCAATCACGGCACGAGTCGCAAATACAGCTCATGTTGTTCCTAGTGTTTTGCCTATTCCTATTATTCATCTATATAAATATTGCTGTTATTTTCGGGGTATGTACCTTATTTATTTTACACTTGCAAATCATTTGTTTGTTTTGGTAATGTGCTCCAAAAATTTGCAGTCGCAATTCGCGGTTGGTTGTTTAGCATACAATTATTTTTTTGTATTTCTTTTTGAAATTATTGATGGGGCAACTCTGCCATGAATTAATTTATGATTTAAAATCATAAATCAGTATATGACGGTCCCAAGCCCAATACATAATTATAACTATTAGGTATTTGTAATCTGTCCTATATACATACGAATATTTTATAAAGAAGAGGGACCCATCAACATAATTTTATTTATTTATATATTTGATATTATATAAAATATTTTAGTTTAGTGTAATAATTTATGTGTAAATATGTGTAAAAAATGTGTAAAAAATAATAAATATTGTAGCAAAATTATATTGTTTAATTTACCTTTAAAATAATAATAATAATAAAAAATATTACATTTAAATTTACCGCGCGAAATATATTTAGCATGGCTACAAACCATTCGTCAGCAGATGCCTATAATTCTCGTACTTTTTAGGTCTAGAATTGACTCACCAATCGCGAGATGGCGTTAAAATCGCTTTTAAATCGCCCTAGCCTTTTCTACATAGTGTCCAATCTTCTCTCTCTATTGTCTCTGCATCCACATATGTACGCATACGCTGCGAAGAAGTTGTTGGCTGATTGTCAGTGTAGCGTTTCATCCGAAATTTGTACACTGGACACTCAACGTTGTTTGCAGTATGTGGGCCACTGCAATTAGCACAAGTAGGTGGGTCACTACGATCCAGATTGCATTGTTAAGTTAAATGGTCCTGTCCGCATTTAACACATTTAGCATTGTTGTGGCAATTAGTCGTTGCATGCCCCCACTTCTGGCATTTTTTGCACTGAATAATTTGTTTATTATTGTAGTGACGGGTCCAAAATATTTTGGTAGAACAAATATATTTGGCTTTGTCTTGCAGGGTCTTTAAGGTGATGGTGTTGTCCGTGATTATCATATAGAGGGGATTAAATTTTGTGTTCATCTTAAAACATTTAGTAGCTGCGATATCGTAGTCGGTTTGAAGCGCATCCAAAATGTCTTGCTCACTAGCATTCGCCTGCATGCCGTTCTGGACAAATGCATGTGTTTTTTCATCAGCAGGTGTGTAGGTATGAAATTCAGAGCCCACTTTGGATAGATCGGATCTCAGACGTTTGAATTCAGCCAGGTTTTGAACATAGATGTTTGTATTGTTTTTGGTATATTTTATGTGGAATCCTTGTTTGACAAATTGTTTGATATAGCATACTGTTTGCGAGTGGTTGTCGGGCTTTCCTTTCAGGATGAGAGGCGGTGGTGGGCGTTGTTTGGCTTGCTTGGGTGCTTGGGTTTTAGGAGCACTAGGAGAGTATGAGGTTGGGGGGATTGTAGGATTAGCAGATGGGTCAGCAGTAGATCCTGATGGACCAGCAGTAATTCCAGAAGGGCCAGCTTGCTGATTAAGGACATTAAATTGGTTGGAAATTGGTAGGTTGAAGGTGGGTCGATTGGGTGTGGTTTTGACTGTTTTCTTGGGAGTTTGGAAATCACCGTTAGTTGGCGAACCTAAAGGATCAGCTTTCCTTTTTTCAGGTTTCGCTGGTAGACTGAACTTAGGTAATGGCAGGTTAATGATTGTACCATCCTGGTTTTCATTGGGGCTGCGATCAAAACTAGCAACTGAATTGTTGTCATCAGACAGTTCAGTGTTTTGCTTTTTCTTATCGTTAACGTTAATGTAATCCATCGACTCCGAAACTTTTTTAAACAAATAATCGTCAATACGCCGAAGGTATTTATCTAGGCCGCCGTCATTAGGGTTCGTAGGCGTGGTGTCGCCAGCTGAGGAGTTGTACGTTGGTGTATTAGGTGTGGTTGAAGGCGAAGCTTCGTTATCGTCAGACATTTTTAAATATGCGGCTGAAGGTCGCAATTGTGGAGGTTTTTTATTTTTAGGTATGTTTCTAATCCTTAATCCGTTTTAACAAACAATACACTGCGGATTTTTTCACTATAGGAACAAGCGAAAGAAGGGCCCAGGGCCACTTCAATCTATTGTTTGTTTGCACTATACAACTAGTTAGGATTAATTGCACTTTCACAAAAAAAAACTATAGGTCAACTTACACTAATTAGAGTCAATATCACACAAATAAATAAAAAACTAAACAGTTTTAATTAATATCTTGAAGCCTTAATTGAACTAGCTAATTATTTACAAAATTACAGTAAAAATAGCACAGATACAACGACAAATCAAGAGCGCAGACCAGCTGCGTGTTGATCGGACGAGGAACGGCAGTTTCTCTTTTCATCACCCACAAATTATTGCTTCTCGTACCGACACACGACACTTTTCTATTACCGTCGCGAAATTCACAATGATTTTTAAAAGAATGATGAGTAAAATTGTTGTCCGTCATAACTCCCACTGAAAATAAGCTTTGACTGAGTTCTGGAATGTACAACACATTGTACATTGTTCTGGAGTGCCATTCATTTTCAACATAGGCTTCGATTTCAATCCTCCCAATCCCGGTAGCGGCTATTTTCTTATCATTGGCAATTTTGACAAAAATAAGATTACTTACTGGCTTTAAATCTGTGAACCATTCATACTGGCTGGTCATGTGCATGCTTGCACCTGAATCGCAAATCCATTCTGAATTCTTCAGATTTTTGCTTGCCGAATATAAAGTTGAAATATCACTTACATAAGCAGCACCACTTCCATTACCTTCGCCACTAACATAATTTTTATTTGCAATTCTGCATTCAAGAGCCCAATGACCTTTTTGTTTGCAGTAGTTACAGCTGGTGGTTTTCTTTAATTCACTTAAATTCTTCTTTTTCTTGACACTGGTGTCGCCGTCTTCAAGCTTACTCTGTAAGGCTTGAGCTTGCAAGGCTAGACGAGACATTTCTGAATCGTCGTTTGTTATTCGGCTTTCTTCTTCCATCAATCTAGCGGTTAGATTTTCGAATGTTTGCAGTTCATGCGAAACGGAATCCCAAGCAGTTCGAAAATTGTTGTACCAATGTGGTAAGCTATTTATTACCTTCGAGCAAATTGCACTATGGCTGATGACTTCATCGACATTCTTCAATTGTTTCACCAACATTTCGATTGCTGAGATGTGGTCTGCAATCTTAGCATTTTCGGTCATTTTATATTCATAAAATGTTTGCCACAGTAATTCTTTCGAAATTTCTGTTTTCTGCTCAAGGATTGATATCAGCCTCAGTAGAGAAAGTAGGTATGTTCTGGACCCTCCGGACTAGTTCCGACTCTTTCTAACACATGAGGGAATATATCGTTCTCACTCGCACTCATTACAAGTATTATTTTTTTTTGGCAGTGGTAGTACTGACGTCGCGCGAGATATGAATTGGCAACACTGTTTAACCGGGAAATTTTAAATTTAGTATTTCTCAAACACGTCATACAACCCCACAAAATATCTTAAAAAATCAATCATATTTTTAAACTCTTCAATTTTTTAAATTAATAATTCATTTACTCCCCTATATTTTTTCAACCCTAATATTAATAATAAATGTGAAAAAAGTTAGAGAAAAGTTAGGGACTCGAACCCAGGACCTCACGGTTGTGAGAGACTAATCTTACCACAGAGCTAGTTGATATTGATCAAGATGATTTGTGTAGATACAAAATTTGTCAAATAATGTATATAAATGCATTTTTTAAATGTCTTTGGATCTCAAGGAAAAAAATAAGGGAATGTGTATGTGTTATGGGTTAAAAATTCAAATTCTGCTTTGAATATTTTTATATTTTAAGTAAAAATAAATAACATATTATAAAATTAATAAAACAAATAATTTGTAATTACATATAGGTGTAATAGTAATAATAATATTATTAATACACATTAATAATTATTATTATAACACATTAATAATTATTATATAAATAATCTGACATCAACAGAAATTGTAATGTCAACAAAATGTTTTGAGTTGAATCAACTTAAGTCTTATCCTGTAAAATAACACTTGTATGTAGTGGTATTATAAAACAATTACACCTAAAAAAAAAAGTTTCATTCAAGAATTTCAACAAAAACTACATCAATGATTTATGCATACTAAATTAAAAAGTTAAAATAATTAAAAACTAAACAAAAATAATTAATTAAAAAAAAATCACATTTCAATAGAATTATGTCCGCAAGCCAGTGTTTTGGCAGAACCGGGTAAAATAAAGCGTTTATCATCATAGTGTGACAATGCCACTTTATTTTTTAACACACTGTACATATTATGTAAATGTGATTCAAAAGTAGTCATTTTTTTTCAAAACAACTACATTTTCATTATCAACACAATTTTGATAATTAGCTAAATGTAGCTCATTCAGAACCACACATTTGCTAACAACCTTCGCCTTCTTTGTTAAAGCGCCTTCAGCATTTACACAATATGCCTTTGCACCGGTTCCATAAAACTCCCAAATAATTTTTCCGGAATACTCATCCTTCATTTTCCCCAAAACTGAAGGATTTGATGGTATTCCGTGAGCATTATTGGCACTAAAATTACTAGTATCAAACCTATCTAAATGCAGTTTCATATCACTATAAAAATTATCGGTAAATATTTGTAAAATCAGACTGTCAGTGTCAGTGTAAAGAAGTGAGGCGTTTTTTCCATACTTTAGCTTAATGAATCCGTAATAAAAATCATACATTATATTTTTTGACAATTCTAAAATAGTGAAGCCCAAATATATTGGTTTATAAACCACTTTTACTTTTTCCATCTGAATGGCAACAAAATTATCGGTAAAAACTCTACAATTCTTAAAATTTGGTTTAGCAATTAATGCATCGGCCCCTATTTGATGACCAATATTTTCCCAATGCGTGATTAGTTTTACAGTCACTCTCTTATCCACGTTTTCCATAGTTTTACCAAATACGCTATTATTCATAAGTTTATAAAAATCTTTTTCAAACTTGCTGGTGCTCTCATTACGTTTTAAAGTGTTCAAATCTATATATATATATATATATATATATATCTTAAGCCAAGGGCTCTGTGAGTTTGTGAGATAAATTTGGAATAAGCTTTTTCACTTTTAGCTTTGATATTGGTGAAACTATGGACTGGGGGCAAAGAGGCAGGTCATTATGGTGAACGTGTAAATTTGGGGGATATTGTAAATCAACATCTAAAATGTAACCCTTATCAGAATTATCGAAAATATTTTCAACATTTAATTGTCTAATTTCCAATTCATCCAACCAGCTAAACTCATTTTTGGGAAGACATTGGGACATAGCAGCTCCATACAGATTGGTCGCATCCAAGTATGTTATGTATGAAGTAGGTTTGGATGCATCGAAATTAGGAATAAATCGTTTATTCGCCTCCGCCTTCCTTACACTACACTGACTAACCCCACCGCAAATTCCCTTCTTCAAAAAATGCAGCATATCTACATCAGTTATTAACTCCAACTCAACATTTGTATGCTTCAACATTGCATCCCAACTTAAGCCAGGAGCAGTATAATATTGAGCCGGATAAATAAATGTCCGAATATTCCCCCAGCGTTTCAAACATTCAAATAAATCCCATACTTTTTGTGCTTGCCCATAATCTTCTATTGAAATGTCTTCTGGATTTAAATAATTATAAAAAATTTCACGTGATGGCAGCGAATCTTCATTAAGTATTTCGATATCAGAAACATACGAATACGGAAACACACCTTTTTGTCTTAATAATAGAAATTTTTCGTTATGAGGAAAATATTTTCGTACTTCACAACACCGCTCATCACTCAGGTTTTCAGCTAGCTGGCCTAAACTCGATGCAACAAATTTGAAAGAGTCCAAAAACCGCAAATTTAAATATACATTTTTCTCACTACCGGATTTTATATCGGTATAAGTATCCACTAAAATTTGTTTGGAAAATGATATATATTTTTCCTTGTTCTGTGGAATAACGCTAATATTTTCCTCATTATAAGCCAAACTTTTAATAAACAAGTGGGAATCGTAACCGCTCAAGTTATGAAAATATACTGGAATAAAATTTTGAATTTTAAAATTGAGATTACAATTGATATGAGCCGCACCCCTATACTCTCCAGTTAGATGACAATGATCCCGTACTCGTTCAGTTACATTTAGAAAAACGTTATTGCATATATGACAGACGGGACTCGAGAGAAACTCATTTTGTTGATCATGTGTTAGAGGCTTCATAGATATAATTGTTTTCAAGTAATTATTATAAATGAATTTGGCGTCAGCTTCTAATTTTTCTATGAAAACTCTAACACAATCTTCTCCTCGATAGGTTTCAAATTTCGATAGTGAGTCATCATAGCTGCAGTTAATGTAATATGCAAACGAATACGGTTCATGTTCAAAGGTGTTCATTGAAAATGATTTATCTGGGCTAGGCTCACAAACTTCTAATGGCTTTAACGCGGTTTCAAAATCAGCATAAATTACAAAAGGTACTTTTAACTTTTTTTCGATATTTTCAAACATCACTATATTTTTAGGGCGCTTATTTACATATTTATTGATTCTGATATCGGTCGTTGGTAATTTAGTATATATCCCATTACAATCATTTAATTTATGCTGCTCCAAATGTTGAGGATTCGAAAAACGCGTCAAGCAGCCATCACATAAAAATATTTTGCCACAATGTTTGCCCAACTGACTCGACAATAATCTACTCATATTTTTAATCAAAAAAATAAGAGATCGGAATGACGCAACCGACGAGATTTCGTTAATTGTAACGGTCCTACAATCTCAATTTTTGTTACATTTCTTTCAAAAATTTTGTCTAGACCATACACATTTACCGAAATATCATTCTGTTGCTCAAACTTATGAATATCACTAAGCCTAATCGGAAACTCGATGTTGGAAAAGTCTAGTTCATTCAAGTATTGCACATACCTTGAAACACGTTCAGGGTTAGGTGTAGGGTGGATATCCGCCAAAATGCAATACTTGAAACACTGCTGATCGGCGTTTTGGAAATTGATGACCGCTTTGCGATCGGCAATTTCCTTGGGCAGCTCGATGAATTGGGAGCCTCGCAGGGGATTGTACTTATTTAAATTCAGCTCCAGATAAAGCAAGCGCTGTAAGGCCAAACCTGTAATTATTATAAAACAAAAAATATTAATAATTTTATTTATAACAGTAATGATAAATAATAATTTAAAAAACTAATAAATAATAATTTAATTTATTTTTTTAAATAAATAATAATTTTTAATTTTACATTGTAACTAAGAAAACACTAAAACTTACCACTATTTTTTTCTTGAAACTCGCTAGCCTTCTCTTCGATTACTGCATTTAAATCTAGACAAATTGCATTCAGATCACTGCCAGCTAAAAACACTTCATTCCGAGTTATGAACGATTTGACTTCCTCCTCACCCGTGGTTGGTAAAAGGTAATTGCCAAATAACTCAAGATTGAATTTTAGCTGGCCTTGTTGTTGTAGCGATCTAGTAAGCAATCGGAGTATTTTCGGCATCACACTATCCAAATACTCATCAACAGCTATCGGATTTGCCACGTTAGAAGAAATTCGATAGCTATTAACTCTGGATTTAAATGCAGTTTTTATTAATTTAACCCCATCCATGTCGTCGACTTTCACACATACTCGGGACTTGTGCTGCATACTGCGCAAATGCCCATGGTATTTAGCCCTATTTTCCAAATTGACATTGCATACGTCGCAATAAACAGCAGCTAAAAAAGCGAAAGTGTTTACTTAGACTTTTCAAAGTACAAAACAAATTAAAACTTACCACTGGTCGAAGGTTGGTCTAGTCTAGCACGTTTGGCAGCAATATCCTTAGCACTATGGCAACTAATGGCACTCTCAAACATTCTTCCAGAACTTTCACATAAAACACCCCCAGAACATGTTCGCGCAAGATGCCTTTTTAAATTGTCTTTACGGGTAAAAGATTTGGAACAAACTTCACAAAAGAACATTTTATATATTTGTTAATGAACTGTCGAACAAGAACTAATAATTTTTTACTAAAGCATAATAATTAATACTCTATTTTGAAAATGTCAGCAATAATATATAATTTAAAAGTAATCGGAGGACGTGTTTTATATTGCATCTTTACGTATCTACAAAGTCAGTGATTTCATTTAGGTATAATCGGTTCAAATAAAATAAAACTTTTTTTTAATATACATTTATTTTATTCACTATGCGATGATACATAATATTCATACAAGATTTTGGAATTATTAGCACTGCAAATACATTTTTTATTAAAGCTATGATTTGTACAAATTATTGGTACAGTTTTTACGAGGCTAGGACAAGTTTTACAATTTTCTAAATTAACAATAGTAGGCATATGTTTTGTAATAGAGCTCAATTGCTTTCTAAGGAATATTTCTTTTACATTTCCCTTCACATATATTGTGTCTTCATTCGATTGTATAATTTGTTTATCTAAAATAGTAAAAAGCTTATTCAGCTCCATATTTCCGCTGAAATAATTTAGACAATGATGATTAAATTCCAAATATCGCACTTGATTTTTTTCATCAACACTCAAATATTCAAACTGTTTAATTGGTTTAAACAAATAAGTTGATTCGCCTGCACCATTATGAATTGTCAATTCTTTAGGTATCAAACGTGAATTTATAATAAATCCTTGCACATCAATTACTACAAACTTCATCCTCAAAAGTCAATATTGAACTAAGAAACAATCACTATTATTATAAATTTAAATAATTTTTTTCACTATTCCACTTAGAGGTGTATATTCCACAATGCTATCATGGATAATCAAACAATATGCTTTGGTTTTATCTGGAAATGGAAAACTACTCAAAATTTCCAACTTTACATCTACAGTCGATGATTTTAATGCTTCACATTGTTTTGAACAATCCATAACAAACAAGCATCTATCTTTAAATCCGGTATAATCCAATAGCGGTTCTGCATAACCCACATTATAAAAATGTTTTCGAAAGTCCACATACATTTGATATACTTCACTATAAGCCATTTTCAGAAAATTTACTTTTAGCGATTCATACGGATAGCATTCTGAGTTTAAATGCACTTTTAAATCGACTAGATTTAGATGATGAAAATATGTAACATCTTTAGCAGCATTGTCTTTTGTATCTTTATGAAATGCAACAATAATATATCTTGGTCTCTCCAAATTAGTACTAGTTTTTACAGGCCATATTTCCTTATCTGTTTTTCTAAGTGCAGGCATCTCATGTAGTTCCCACTTTCTGAATGGGATCTTAATTGGGGTGTCTTTACCAATGTGTTTCAAAACTCGTAATTTAACCACATCACTGGGGTACACATGTTTCACTTTTAATTCTATGTTTGTAATACTGATTGTTGCCTGCTTTGTATTAGTAGATTTAAAACAATTAAAATCGGTTCGGGAGCGTACTAATCTAATTTTATGTCGGCCAGTTATTACTCGTGTATAGTCCTGAAACCCTCCCAAAAGACATTTTAAAGGTATGCGAAATGTGAAATTGTTCGTGTTGTAAGTTTACCCACTTACATTTCCAGATAAATCCTATCCCGCTCCAATCACTGCTTGAGATTCATTTGTGTTACACAATAAAATGTTGCGCATTGTACTAACTGTTCCAGGATCTCGTACTTTATCAATTTCCCTACCATTTAATTCATAATTGATGGATTCGAATAAATATGCACCAGCATTGTTGGTTAATTTACACGTACCTTCTCCAGTTAAATTCTCTTTAAATTCACCCTCGATACATAGAGAAGCATCATACATTGCCATGAATACATCTTGTTGATTTATCGATATTTCAATTTCATCACTATTTTCAAAACGATTTTGTGTGTGGATGATAGGTGTGAATTTCTTCACGTACAATTGAGTCATCATAATTTGGTTCGTTGAATAGTTCTAATTGCTCGGACATTGTATCCTTGAGATTGTAGAAATTCAATGTTCTGCAGTGTTAGAACCGATTTTCTTAATAAAGGCTGGCGGTGAAATGAATCAACAGGGACTCTGCACTCTTTTTTTATATGATTTTGTTTAAATATTAACCCCATAGTTTTTCAATTCTAAACGTATAATAATTTTCTCCCCTCTAAAATTAATATATTCGGAATTTTGATCCAACAGCTTAATTGTAATATTATCGATTAGTTTTCTTTTAATAGGCAAATAAACAATATTATGAGGTTGTACATCTATACTATATCCTGGGTTTGAAGATGGCGAAAATTCGTACAACGTATGTGATTGCTGATTTCCGTAATAGGAACCATGTACAATATTGCATTCGACACGAATGGTGTACACTTTAACAATGTTTACAGGTAGAGTAGATTCATGACTTATATTAGCCCCCAAAAATTCAAGCCCAAATCCTAGAATTGATCCAATACTATCTTCAGATGTAAAATCCACGTCATAAACACACCTAATTTCACACTTTAGTGTATTGTAATTAGGTTTTATTGATAGCAATTTATCCGGTTTGTTGGTGTTGGAACATAAATTTTTTTGTAGATATAATTCAATATCAGCTAATTCATAGGCACCTGTTGGGATTGGGATTGTTTGTAATACATTTGCACTGTCATAATAATAAAACTTATTATTTTTCCCTTCTTCTATATTTGGTATACTATTAAATGTATGCAACCCAATGAGAGCAAGTGCATAATTATGTTTTTGCAATTTGCGATTAAAATGACATCTTTTTAGTTGCCATTTTTGATATTGAAACAGCCTTCTTTTTTTTATTGTTCTAAAAAAAGCGTGAAAAATAGTATATTATTCAACGAGTGAATAATTGTCAACTTTCTCACGAGTTAAATACTATATAGTCACCAGGCCCAGGCCCCTTTAAATTTCTGATTACCACATATTTTATACTTTGTGAGGTACTTACTATGACCAAGTCCGACAACCTCCCGTCGATATTTTTTTCAAATTAGTCTGCTTTTTTGCGCTGGACACCCCTGAACATGGCGATTTCCCGGGGACGCAATTACTCATTACCACATAATTCATTCAAATGGAGTGGGGTGGATATTTGATTTGAAAAACGAATGTAAACTTGTCCTACCAAAATTCGACCGCTTTTGCCACGTCCGACAGCCCAAACATGGCAAAATGACGGAGTAGCAATTACTGATTACCACATTGTTCATTTTTACGGAATCGCTTATTAAAAATATATATAATTATTCAGTCATATTGTCCTACAAATTTTCGACCGCGTTTTTCCAGTCCGACGACTCAAAGTCGGAATTTTGGCGGGGTACAGGTTATTGAATACCACATGTCGGACAAAAAAACATATGATAAATTAGCATTTTTTATAATAGAAAACTGTGATGTCCGACAATATTATGACCGCGTAACGTGAGTCCGACAAAAAAAAATGAACAGTAACAGCAACAAATTTTTGTAGTAATACAGGCCACATACTATACACTACTGTATGGTGTGTGGCCTAACTGTATAGTGTGTGGCCTACTGTACTACTGTATTACAATCATCCAAATAAATAGTGTTTTGTACTACAACCAACTTTAACAATTTTTAAGTTTTTTTTTAGTTAGTCTTTCAGAAATTTTGTTAAGGTAA
>OY744564.1:1252659-1290459 GCA_963556235.1 Cryptophagus acutangulus
TAAGCTTTTTCACTTTTAGCTTTGATATTGGTGAAACTATGGACTCGGGGCAAAGAGGCAGGTCGTTATGGTGAACGTGTAAATTTGGGGGATATTGTAAATCAACGTCTAAAATGTAACCCTTATCAGAATTATCGAAAATATTTTCAACATTTAATTGTCTAATTTCCAATTCATCCAACCAGCTAAACTCATTTTTGGGAAGACATTGGGACATAGCAGCTCCATACAGATTGGTCGCATCCAAGTATGTTATGTATGAAGTAGGTTTGGATGCATCGAAATTAGGAATAAATCGGTTATTCGCCTCCGCCTTCCTTACACTACACTGACTAACCCCACCGCAAATTCCCTTCTTCAAAAAATGCAGCATATCTACATCAGTTATTAACTCCAACTCAACATTTCTATGCTTCAACATTGCATCCCAACTTAAGCCAGGAGCAGTATAATATTGAGCCGGATAAATAAATGTCCGAATATTCCCCCAGCGTTTCAAACATTCAAATAAATCCCATACTTTTTGTGCCTGCCCATAATCTTCTATTGAAATGTCTTCTGGTTTTAAATAATTATAAAAAATTTCACGTGATGGCAGCGAATCTTCATTAAGTATTTCGATATCAGAAACATATGAATACGGAAACACACCTTTTTGTCTTAATAATAGAAATTTTTCGTTATGAGGAAAATATTTTCGTACTTCACAACACCGCTCATCACTCAGGTTTTCAGCTAGCTGGCCTAAACTCGATGCAACAAATTTGAAAGAGTCCAAAAACCGCAAATTTAAATATACATTTTTCTCACTACCGGATTTTATATCGGTATAAGTATCCACTAAAATTTGTTTGGAAAATGATATATATTTTTCCTTGTTCTGTGGAATAACGCTAATATTTTCCTCATTATAAGCCAAACTTTTAATAAACAAGTGGGAATCGTAACCGCTCAAGTTATGAAAATATACTGGAATAAAATTTTGAATTTTAAAATTGAGATTACAATTGATATGAGCCGCACCCCTATACTCTCCAGTTAGATGACAATGATCCCGTACTCGTTCAGTTACATTTAGAAAAACGTTATTGCATATATGACAGACGGGACTCGAGAGAAACTCATTTTGTTGATCATGTGTTAGAGGCTTCATAGATATAATTGTTTTCAAGTAATTATTATAAATGAATTTGGCGTCAGCTTCTAATTTTTCTATGAAAACTCTAACACAATCTTCTCCTCGATAAGTTTCAAATTTCGATAGTGAGTCATCATAGCTGCAGTTAATGTAATATGCAAACGAATACGGTTCATGTTCAAAGGTGTTCATTGAAAATGATTTATCTGGGCTAGGCTCACAAACTTCTAATGGCTTTAACGCGGTTTCAAAATCAGCATAAATTACAAAAGGTACTAAAAAACTTTTTTTCGATATTTTCAAACATCACTATATTTTCAGGGCGCTTATTTCCATATTTATTGATTCTGATATCGGTCGTTGGTAATTTAGTATATATCCCATTACAATCATTTAATTTATGCTGCTCCAAATGTTGAGGATTCGAAAAACGCGTCAAGCAGCCATCACATAAAAATATTTTGCCACAATGTTTGCCCAACTGACTCGACAATAATCTACTCATATTTTTAATCAAAAAAGAATGATTATCGCCATTATCGTTACTGATTAATAAGAGATCAGAATGACGCAACCGACGAGATTTCGTTAATTGTAACGGTCCTACAATCTCAATTTTTGTTACATTTCTTTCAAAAATTTTGTCTAGACCATACACATTTACCGAAATATCATTCTGTTGCTCAAACTTATGAATATCACTAAGCCTAATCGGAAACTCGATGTTGGAAAAGTCTAGTTCATTCAAGTATTGCACATACCTTGAAACACGTTCAGGGTTAGGTGTAGGGTGGATATCCGCCAAAATGCAATACTTGAAACACTGCTGATCGGCGTTTTGGAAATTGATGACCGCTTTGCGATCGGCAATTTCCTTGGGCAGCTCGATGAATTGGGAGCCTCGCAGGGGATTATACTTATTTAAATTCAGCTCCAGATAAAGCAAGCGCTGTAAGGCCCAACCTTTAATTATTATAAAACAAAAAATATTAATAATTTTATTTATAACAGTAATGATAAATAATAATTTAAAAAACTAATAAATAATAATTTAATTTATTTTTTTAAATAAATAATAATTTTTAATTTTACATTGTAACTAAGAAAACACTAAAACTTACCACCATTTTTTTCTTGAAACTCGCTAGCCTTCTCTTCGATTACTGCATTTAAATCTAGACAAATTGCATTCAGATCACTGCCAGCTAAAAACACTTCATTCCGAGTTATGAACGATTTGACTTCCTCCTCACCCGTGGTTGGTAAAAGGTAATTGCCAAATAACTCAAGATTGAATTTTAGCTGGCCTTGTTGTTGTAGCGATCTAGTAAGCAATCGGAGTATTTTCGGCATCACACTCTCCAAATACTCATCAACAGCTATCGGATTTGCCACGTTAGAAGAAATTCGATAGCTATTAACTCTGGATTTAAATGCAGTTTTTATAAATTTAACCCCATCCATGTCGTCGACTTTCACACATACTCGGGACTTGTGCTGCATACTGCGCAAATGCCCATGGTATTTAGCCCTATTTTCCAAATTGACATTGCATACGTCGCAATAAACAGCAGCTAAAAAAAGCGAAAGTGTTTACTTAGATTTTTCAAAGTACAAAACAAATTAAAACTTACCACTGGTCGAAGGTTGGTCTAGTCTAGCACGTTTGGCAGCAATATCCTTAGCACTATGGCAACTAATGGCACTCTCAAACATTCTTCCAGAACTTTCACATAAAACACCCCCAGAACATGTTCGCGCAAGATGCCTTTTTAAATTGTCTTTACGGGTAAAAGATTTAGAACAAACTTCACAAAAGAACATTTTATATATTTGTTAATGAACTGTCGAACAAGAACTAATAATTTTTTACTAAAGCATAATAATTAATACTCTATTTTGAAAATGTCAGCAATAATATATAATTTAAAAGTAATCGGAGGACGTGTTCTATATTGCATCTTTACGTATCTACAAAGTCAGTGATTTCATTTAGGTATAATCGGTTCAAATAAAATAAAACTTTTTTTTAATATACATTTATTTTATTCACTATGCGATGATACATAATATTCATACAAGATTTTGGAATTATTAGCACTGCAAATACATTTTTTATTAAAGCGATGATTTGTACAAATTATTGGTACAGTTTTTACGAGGCTAGGACAAGTTTTACAATTTTATAAATTAACAATAGTAGGCATATGTTTTGTAATAGAGCTCAATTGCTTTCTAAGGAATATTTCTTTTACATTTCCCTTCACATATATTGTGTCTACATTCGATTGTATAATTTGTTTATCTAAAATAGTAAAAAGCTTATTCAGCTCCATATTTCCGCTGAAATAATTTAGACAATGATGATTAAATTCCAAATATCGCACTTGATTTTTTTCATCAACACTCAAAAATTCAAACTGTTTAATTGGTTTAAACAAATAAGTTGATTCGCCTGCACCATTATGAATTGTCAATTCTTTAAGTATCAAACGTGAATTTATAATAAATCCTTGCACATCAATTACTACAAACTTCATCCTCAAAAGTCAATATTGAACTAAGAAACAATCACTATTATTATAAATTTAAATAATTTTTTTCACTATTCCACTTAGAGGTGTATATTCCACAATGCTATCATGGATAATCAAACAATATGCTTTGGTTTTATCTGGAAATGGAAAACTACTCAAAATTTCCAACTTTACATCTACAGTCGATGATTTTAATGCTTCACATTGTTTTGAACAATCCATAACAAACAAGCATCTATCTTTAAATCCGGTATAATCCAATAGCGGTTCTGCATAACCCACATTATAAAAATGTTTTCGAAAGTCCACATACATTTGATATACTTCAGTATAAGCCATTTTCAGAAAATTTACTTTTAGCGATTCATACGAATAGCATTCTGAGTTTAAATGCACTTTTAAATCGACTAGATTTAGATGATGAAAATATGTAACATCTTTAGCAGCATTGTCTTTTGTATCTTTATGAAATGCAACAATAATATATCTTGGTCTCTCCAAATTAGTACTAGTTTTTACAGGCCATATTTCCTTATCTGTTTTTCTAAGTGCAGGCATCTCATGTAGTTCCCACTTTCTGAATGGGATCTTAATTGGGGTGTCTTTACCAATGTGTTTCAAAACTCGTAATTTAACCACATCACTGGGGTACACATGTTTCACTTTTAATTCTGTGTTTGTAATACTGATTGTTGCCTGCTTTGTATTAGTAGATTTAAAACAATTAAAATCGGTTCGGGAGCGTACTAATCTAATTTTATGTCGGCCAGTTATTACTCGTGTATAGTCCTGAAACCCTCCCAAAAGACATTTTAAAGGTATGCGAAATGTGAAATTGTTCGTGTTGTAAGTGGGTAAAACATTTCCAGATAAATCCCATCCCGCTCCAATCACTGCTTGAGATTCATTTGTGTTACACAATAAAATGTTGCGCATTGTACTAACTGTTCCAGGATCTCGTACTTTATCAATTTCCCTACCATTTAATTCATAATTGATGGATTCGAATAAATATGCACCAGCATTGTTGGTTAATTTACACGTACCTTCTCCAGTTAAATTCTCTTTAAATTCACCCTCGATACATAGAGAAGCATCATACATTGCCATGAATACATCTTGTTGATTTATCGATATTTCAATTTCATCACTATTTTCAAACGATTTTGTGTGTGGATGATAGGTGTGAATTTCTTCACGTACAATTGAGTCATCATAATTTGGTTCGTTGAATAGTTCTAATTGCTCGGACATTGTATCCTTGAGATTGTAGAAATTCAATGTTCTGCAGTGTTAGAACCGATTTTTTCTAATACTATTTTAGAATAATAACATTCTTGAACTAATTTTAATTTGAGAATGTACTCATTCTGCAACAAGTGCGAGAATATTCATTCTTACACAAGTGATAGAATGACCACATGTGGCGCCATCTCATGGAAGTTGACGCAACATTAAGCTATTGTATTTTGATTAATGAATTATTCATTCAACTTATTAATTGTTGATATTAGTAATATTATAAGTCAATTAACTAAATCATTCATATTTAGAACATTCTTTATGACATTTTATAACTAATTTTGTTTATTAATACATATATTATAGCAGCGACATCTGTGAACTAATTGCCTAAAAGCGATAGGTACTAGACAGCGACTAAAACTGACATATTTTAATTGACGATAGTATTAGAAAAAGTATAGTCTGAAACTCGTCGGAATGAATATTCAGCCCTTGTGAAAACCGTCAAACTCGCCTTCGGCTCGTGTGACAAATTTTCACTCGGGCTGAATATTCTCATTCCGCACTCGTTGCAGAATATACTATTCTTAATAAAGGCTGGCGGTGGAATGAATCAACAGGGACTCTGCACTCTTTTTTTTATATGATTTTGTTTAAATATTAACCCCATAGTTTTTCAATTCTAAACGTATAATAATTTTCTCCCCTCTAAAATTAATATATTCGGAATTTTGATCCAACAGCTTAATTGTAATATTATCGATTAGTTTTCTTTTAATAGGCAAATAAACAATATTATGAGGTTGTACATTTATACTATATCCTGGGTTTGAAGATGGCGAAAATTCGTACAACGTATGTGATTGCTGATTTCCGTAATAGGAACCATGTACAATATTGCATTCGACACGAATGGTGTACACTTTAACAATGTTTACAGGTAGAGTAGATTCATGACTTATATTAGCCCCCAAAAATTCAAGCCCAAATCCTAGAATTGATCCAATACTATCTTCAGATGTAAAGTCCACGTCATAAACACACCTAATTTCACACTTTAGTGTATTGTAATTAGGTTTTATTGATAGCAATTTATCCGGTTCGTTGGTGTTGGAACATAGAATTTTTTGTAGATATAATTCAATATCAGCTAATTCATAGGCACCTGTTGGGATTGGGATTGTTTGTAATACATTTGCACTGTCATAATAATAAAACTTATTATTTTTCCCTTCTTCTATATTTGGTATACTATTAAATGTATGCAACCCAATGAGAGCAAGTGCATAATTATGTTTTTGCAATTTGCGATTAAAATGACATCTTTTTAGTTGCCATTTTTGATATTGAAACAGCCTTCTTTTTTTTATTGTTCTAAAAAAAGCGTGAAAAATAGTATATTATTCAACGAGTGAATAACTGTCAACTTTCTCACGAGTTAAATACTATATAGTCACCAGGCCCAGGCCACTTTGAATTTCTGATTACCACATATTTTATACTTTGTGAGGTACTTGCTATGACCAAGTCCGACAACCTCCCGTCGATATTTTTTTCAAATTAGTCTGCTTTTTTGCGCTGGACACCCCTGAACATGGCGATTTCCCGGGGTCGCAATTACTCATTACCACATAATTCATTCAAATGGAGTGGGGTGGATATTTGATTTGAAAAACGAATGTAAACTTGTCCTACCAAAATTCGACCGCTTTTGCCACGTCCGACAGCCCAAACATGGCAAAATGACGGAGTAGCAATTACTGATTACCACATTGTTTATTTTTACGGAATCGCTTATTAAAAATATATATAATTTTTCAGTCATATTGTCCTACAAATTTTCGACCGCGTTTTTCCAGTCCGACGACTCAAAGTCGGAATTTTGGCGGGGTACAGGTTATTGAATACCACATGTCGGACAAAAAAACATATGATAAATTAGCATTTTTTATAATAGAAAACTGTGATGTCCGACAATATTATGACCGCGTAACGTGAGTCCGACAAAAAAAATGAACAGTAACAGCAACAAATTTTTGTAGTAATACAGGCCACATACTATACACTACTGTATGGTGTGTGGCCTAACTGTATAGTGTGTGGCCTACTGTACTACTGTATTACAATCATCCAAATAAATAGTGTTTTGTACTACAACCAACTTTAACAATTTTTAAGTTTTTTTTTAGTTAGTCTTTCAGAAATTTTGTTAAGGTAAAATCTACATATTATTTGAAGCTGCATCTATGGTTAAAATTCTCTGATGAAGTTTTGAAACACCCTGTATACATACATTTTGTAATATTTGTTAAGAAAAGATGCTTGCCGATGTTAGAGTAAAAATAAATGTAAATTTTTTCTATTATATATATATATATGGTGATATACTTATATCAAATTGTGAAAATTTAACACCAAATAAGATATTTTATTTTTTGTGACTTATTATTTCATTTTATTGAAAAAATACAAAATAACGATTCAAACTTAATTAATCATAAAAAAGTAATGACAGCAAACTTAAAAACAATTATTCTGCTAATTACGTGACATAAAAAAACAAAAATTAAATTTGTGATTTTTTATTGCTTTTGCAGACATTTTTTTGTCGGACAAGTGTATAAAGATATTGTACAAATAACGACAAATCTAAAATAAAAAAAATTAGACATGTGGTAATCAGTAACCGGTACCCCGCCAAATTTCCGACTTTGAGTCGTCGGACTGGAAAAACGCGGTGGAAAATTTGTAGGACAATATGACTGAATAATTATATATATTTTTGGTAAGCGATTCCGTAAAATGAACAATGTAGTCATCAGTAATTGTTACCCCGTCATTTTGCCATGTTTGGACTGTCGGACGTGGCAAAAGCGGTCGAATTCTGGTAGGACAAGTTTACATTCGTTTTTCAAATCAAATATCCACCCCACTCGATTTGAATGAAATATGTGGTAATCAGTAATTGCGACCCCGGGAAATCGCCATGTTCAGGGGTGTCCAGCGCAAATAAGCAGACTAATTTGAAAAAAAATATCGACGGGAGGTTGTCGGACTTGGTCATGGCAAGTACCTCACAAAGTATAAAATATGTGGTAATCAGAAATTCAAAGAGGCCTGGGCCTGGTGACTAATACTTTTTCTGCTTTTATTAAATAATTGCATCAATAATTGTCAAATGGTAAATTAATTGTTAAATAGGCGAGAATAATTTTCAAATACAGGAATACATTCTTGTTGCATTATTATCATTTTATTAAAGAATACATACAAAATAGAAATGTCGTCATCACTGTCCATTCTTACAAACTGCTGCTGCACTGCTCACAATTTTCTCAATTAGACTAACGTTTGACGTTTGAATTTATTATCATGGCATACTATGATATTTCACAAGATATTTTTCGATAGTATAATGTAAACTCGGCCTATGATTGGTTGAGCGTAATGGAATAATGAAAATCTCGGCATACAATTGGTTGACAACCATTAAATAATGAAAAAATATTTCATTTGTTTTTGATTAATAGAATAATTGATAGTTTTCTATTCTAAAAACAACTTGATAATGCTCGAATTATTTAATATGAGCAGAAAATAGTATATTATTCAACGAGTGAATAATTGTCAACTTTCTCACGAGTTAAATACTATACTTTTTCTGCTTTTATTAAATAATTGCATTTATCGACTTTATGTTACGCCAATCCATAAATGCTCTGTACACCATTTCATACTTTTTGCGTGATTTTTCAGGTAACAAATTAAGAGTCATTAGCTTCGCCGTTTCTTCAACATCTGGTGGAGTTAAAATTACGTCGTCATCACTGTCCATTCTTACAAACTGCTGCTGCACTGCTCACAATTTTCTCAATTAGACTAACGTTTGACGTTTGAATTTATTATCATGGCATACTATGATATTTCACAAGATATTTTTCGATAGTATAATGTAAACTCGGCCTATGATTGGTTGAGCATAATGGAATAATGAAAATCTCGGCATACGATTGGTTGACAACCATTGAATAATGAAAAAATATTTCATTTGTTCTTGATTAATAGAATAATGGATAGTTTTCTATACTAAAAACAACTTGATAATGCTCGAATTAATTAATATGAGCAGAAAAATAACTATTATCATCGAGTTCAATGGGAGGATAGAAATTTGCTGACAATAGGTTACTTTGACCTTTCAATGTAAACGTACGAGACATGACTGATGTAAATTTAATTTATTTTTATTATTTAAAAACTCCAAACACAAGTGTCCACAATTATAAGTGTTATAATTCTGATAGTTTTCATGATTATATGAAATATAATTATAATTGTCAAAATATTGAACTAATTCCAAAGGTGGTCGTAAATTACCAAAACTATCAAAATAAGTTATGTTAGTATTACGCTTTTTATAGGCTACCCAATGTGTTCCCTCATTTTTAAAATCGTCCAAATTCACAATAGCACTTTCATTTTTTAATGGTCCACTGTAGGGTAATTGATTGCGCATGTACACACCTCGAAAGTATGGAATTTTGTATGTGTATGTAAGTGTTTTTTTTTCTTCAACATGTAGACCAAATCCATTGTTTCGTTTTTTCAAAAACAATCCAGATCCTCGTTTTCCCGGTTTAATTGACTCTATTGCACGATTATGACGTTCTGCCTCAATCAGTTTTTTCTTACCATTTTCCACATCTTTGACAGTCTTTACAATAGCTGCTGCACCTCCACTCAGAGCTCCTAGGGCAGACAGCCCCGCAAATAAAGGCATGATAAACGGCAATATTCCTCCGGTTTTTGGAATTGGAATGATTCTTGGTGTTCGAATATTTTTGCGACCTCCTGCCTTCTTAACTGCTACGCGCCCCGCATGCAATACTTTCTTTGAAATATCCAATAGATTGTTAATAGGATTTTCATTTTTTAGTGCAGTTTTAATATTTTTCACCACGGTGCTTCGAAATGCTTTACGTCTTGTTTTTTTCTTACTAATAACCCCCATTCCAAATTTTTGTTTGATTTTCATTGAATTTGTTACTAACCAAGCGATACTTTTTTCACCAAAACTTGCGTCTCTCGATTTAACACGCTCCCAAGCCCGATGTTCCACTACTTTATCCGCAAAATGTCGATTAGTTAGACTTTTATTTGTTAATTATGCAATATCGTGTTGTTTGCAAGCCTTATCCAATGCGTTAATGCCAAGATCACCACGTAACAATCGTTTTTTTAATTTTGTACCTGGCCCACAATATTGATATCCTGGTGCATGGAGTTCAATTGGTAAATTATTGATAGCACTATTCACTAGACCTGAACCCTTTGAACACTTCATATAGAATAAAAGCAAATAGTATAATGGTGGGCATTTATTTAAAATAATTTCAATTGTTGCTAAGATGCGTTTCAATAAGCAAGAGTTGCAACTTCCAATACTTAATTTGGATAATGAACAAGAACTTCGAATTCATCGACATGGTGCTCTGTTTCCTAATGCAATAAGGGCTATAATAAGTGGGCCCAGTGGGTTCGGTAAAACCAATGTAATGATGAGTTTATTATTTAATTCAAATGGTTTAAGATTCGAAAATATCTACATATATTCAAAATCGCTATATCAGCCCAAATACAAACACCTTCAAAATGTTCTGAAACAAGTGCCCGAAATAAAATATTTTCCCTACAGTAATAATGAAGAAATTTTTGATCCATCTGAAGCACTATCACATTCAATATTTATATTTGATGATGTAGCATGCGATAAGCAGGATAAAATTCGCAATTATTTTTGTATGGGACGTCATAGACAAGTAGATAGTTTCTATCTCTGGCAAACATATTCAAGAATACCTAAACAGCTGATACGTGACAACGCAAAGACAATAGTGCTATTTAAACAAGATGAAAAAAACTTAAAACATGCATATGACGACCATGTAAATACTGATATGTCATTTGATACATTTAAAGAAATGTGCGACACGTGTTGGAAAGATAAGCATGGTATAATTGTTATAGTAAAAGATATTGAACTTATGAATGGACGATATCGAAAAGGTTTTGATTCTTTTATTTTACTATAAACTGCTGTTCTAATAATTCCATTAATTTAGTCATTGCTACAACAACAAAAACATAAATAAAATATTGGCTATTAAATACAGGTCTGACATGGGGTACGTATAGGTCCGACGTGTGACGTTCAACGTACGACGTTCAACGTGCAGGGTCAGCATATAGTGTTTATGTCCCATCATAAGGAGATTACATTATATTTACCACAATAAAACAGACCTGTAAAACTGGGTGCCAGTTTTATACAGGCTGTATAAAACTGGGTGCTAAAATAGTTATTTATACAACAAGTAGCAAAATGTAAGTTATTTTTTCACGAGTCGTAAATTTGTCCAACGAGGCGTCAGCCGAGTTGGACAATACGAGAAGTGAAAAAATAACTTATTTTGCTCGTGTTGTATACACTATTTTTTGCAATTTTTAATTAAAATAAAAAAATATTAAATATTAGTTAATAATCAGATGACAATCGGTTGCTTGATTCAAGCTTAATTTGTTATTAATTAGAGCAAGCATTGATAAAACAATTGAAATCGCCCCTAGGAACGAAAAATCAAACAGCTTCCTTCACATAATTCAAATCGAACAGGTTTACTAACTCAAATTTAATGGAAATGTTGCTTATATGTTTCTGTTTAGTTAAATATTCTTACTAATTGTACAATTAATATTGTTAATAAATAAAACATTGCGGTTTTATAACTTTTTGCCACGTTTTTAGCAATTTTTAAAATAATGAAAAAAAGTAAAAAGAGTGAAAAAAAGTAGAAAAAGAGTGAAAAAAAGTCTTTTTTTCACGCTTTTTTTAGAACAATAAAAAAAAGTAGGCTGTTTCAACATCAAAAATACCAACTAAAAAGATGTCATTTTAATCGCAAATTGCAAAAAATACCTTTCAGTAGGTATCTGATGCAGAACTTTAGCCTGGATGAGTTAAAATAGACCTGTATAAAACTGGATGCCGAAAAATACCGATCAGTATCTGGTGCATAACTACAGCTTGGATGGGTTATTAAAATTAATATTGTTGTATGTTTGAATCAGTTCGCTTTTATTTGTTCAACTATATAGATCAAATAATTAAATAAAAAATACCAATGATGATGTCCTCAAAAGAAGATAAAATAAAACAGCAAATAATTGATACGTCCAATGTAATTAGGCAAAAGTATTTGATGCTGAAATTAAATAGAGATGAATATGAAAATAATTTAAATAAGTTTTTTAAACCCGTAATAGAGCCATTAGAAGAAATATCTAAAAATACTAGCTTGACAAAAAAAAACATGTGACACAAAGTAGATGTGACACAAAGTAGAAAATGAAAAACTAATTTTCTTGACTCTGATGAAGTGCAGGTTCCGAAACAGAAAATTGCAAAGTATAAATATGAGCTTGAAAATCTTCAGAAAAATGAGTTTAAAACCAAAGT
The DNA here is from genome assembly GCA_963556235.1 of Cryptophagus acutangulus. Lineage (NCBI taxonomy): Eukaryota > Metazoa > Arthropoda > Insecta > Coleoptera > Cryptophagidae > Cryptophagus > Cryptophagus acutangulus. Next base: position 1,265,096 of record OY744564.1, read on the forward strand.
AGACCAAACAGCTCTCTCCACTTATTTAGAACAATATCCGCCTATTGTTAGAGAATTTATTCAAATCTATTTTGTTGGAAATCGAGAAAAATTGGATACGGTGAGTGGAATCAAATTTGATTCGGCGACTGATAAGTGGAAAATAGGCTCTAAAGAAGTACATTAAAAAAAAAAAGATTTTATTGTCATAGAAAATCAGAAATTTTCTGGTACATGGGGGCTCTATGAATTATTATTCATGAAAAAACCATCAAACTATACAAAAGAAGATGAGAAGAGCTATTGTGAAATTTATGGATTTGACGAATGCTCATAGGCGAGATTACAATCCTGAGAGCCAAATACGTGGCACCCGCGATAAAAAGTATAAACAAGTAATTCACCCATATATATTTGGAGATAGGAAGAAAATGCAGAAGACTGGAGCCAATCTAAAGAAAATTAATGAAGTAGTGCTGCTCAATTCAAATCCAATCGAATATATATATATTGGAACGATGTTAATGAACTTGTGGATAGACTTAGACTTTTAGTTGCATCTAAAGCAGCTGGAAATAACGCCCATAATAATGAAATTATGGCAATTATTGAGGAGTTACGTGAGGAGAAAATAATTGATTAAAATATAGTGGTTTGACTAAAACATATGTATTGATAGTATGAGCATCAGCAAGTTCGGTTGTACTTTTAGTGAGAGTTCAAGAAACTCAAAAATAGTTTTAATTCAATTTCCACGAAATAGCGATGGAAATTATGATTTTGAAAATCGCAAGCTGTGCAATGTGAATACACCGATCCAATCATTGGATGCTGTTAATAAACAATATGTAGATGATTGTCTAGAAACTATTAAAATTAACGATGTACCTAATCTAATTAAATAAAAGTTGGAAAAACATATGGAAAAAATTGAAGAGTTTGTCGAAAAGCTATTGAAACAATCGCACACGCAATTCACAAAATATGAGTAAAAAAATTGTTGTTGATGAACTACACGCAGTGGCTCGCCGTAATTTTAGGTTAAGGCGGACTATTATTAAGGGTTTGGATGATTTATGGCAAGCAGATTTGGCGGAACTCACCAGATACTCAAGTCAAAACAAGGGATTTAAATACATTTTTGTTGTAATTGATTGTTTCGCCAAATATGTATGGACAGTACCGCTGAAAAACAAATCAGCCAATAAGGTGACAGATGCCATGAGGAAGGTGTTGAAAGATCATGGTAATCACCGATCACCAAAACATCTACAAACCGATCAAGGAACCGAGTTTTTTTATAAGCAGTTTAGTGGTCTATTGAAAAACTACAAAATTAATCACTACCATACTTACAGCCGCAAAAAAGCGACAATGACAGAACGGGTTATTAGAACAATCAAGGAAAGGTTATACAAACTATTCAGTCTAAATGGGAAATATGATTGGATAAATAATATAGATGGCGTAATAGGAAAATACAATAACACCATCCATAGCACTATAAAAATGAAGCCGGCAAGTGTGAAAAAGAAAAATGAAAAAAGCCTATTGAAAACCGTGTATAATCGCATCAAAATTGTTGATAAGCAAAAATATCAAATGGGGGATATTGTACGAATTAGTAAAACAAAACATGTTTTTGACAAGGGTTATACCCCGAATTGGACCACTGAATTATTTAAAATAAGAAAGGTATGTATTACCAATCCAACTACATATTTATTGGAGGATATGCATGGTGCACCAATAAGTGGTGGTTTTTATACGGAAGAATTGCAAAAAACTAAACAACCGGATATATATTTAATAGAAAAAATATTATCTAGAAAGAAAAATAAAATATATGTTAAGTGGTTGGGGTTTGATAAATCGCACAATAGTTGGATAAATACTACAAATATTGTTTAGCTTATTTGCGCAGGTCCCACTAATTATACTCTATAAGTATTGAATATATTGAAATATTGGTCATAGTATTGTAGAAAAGTTTGAAAATGAATGAGGCAACATCTTATTTAAATTTTATTGATGATGTTTTTTCAAATCATCAAAATAATATTAATAATGACAAACGGCTAATTTGTGAATCTAGTTATAATTTGGAAATATCCAACATATGTGAAATTTCTGTTGGATTGTGAAATTTCTGAACTATTCGATGGGATTTCAACCTGCAGTGAAATTTATAAATTCAAGAAAAAAAGAAGATTGTATTACGTTCGGTGAGATGGATTGGAATTACTTTATCAGCACTTTGACGGAATATTTTAAAAACAGTGATCCGGTAGTGTTTAATAAATTTAACTCAATTTCAAAGATCTGCAAAGTGGAGGATTCGGATTTTATGGAAATTAAAATGCTTAAAATAAAAAGTGATTTTATTTGTCCGATATTTATTAATCATTCAATTATTAAAGAAATTATAGCGCTTAATGAGGTTATTTTATCAAAGTTGTCGTTGTTAAAAAACATTGATTTTTCAAATTATTACAATAATCTTATGTTAACAGCTGTAAATATTCAGTTTGAATATAATAAGAACCTTGAAAATTGCAATGACCTGTTGCGAACTTTATGTAAGGTGTCAAATTTCATCCAGTCGCATTGTATGTCAGAATGTTTAAAATATTTTGTAAAAGAAATGGATATTGATTTTAATTTATTAATGCAATTAAATTTGTTACAAAACACATATCAAAATTAAATTAGTAATTAGTTTATTGGAAAATGTCATCCAATGAGGATGTTATAGAAAAAGTGGGCGAAGTAATTGTTAATCATCTGGAGTTGAAGAAAAGTTTGGATCAGTTTGAGCCATTAGATTTGATATATTTTCCATTAGCGTATTTGCGAAAATATGCCCAGTCATTAGAATTGGAAAAAGTTTGGGATTATTTGCCTAAAGAATATCGAAATGATAAAGTATTACGACAATGTCTGCCCTGTGTTGAACATTGTGCGAACCGGAAAATGTGGAACAACATGATGGACCATCGCTATCAAAAAATAAATGTAATCTTTGTAATAATTCAAGCAATATTTGCTGTTTTAATGTATGTTTTTAATATAATTATTATATAATGTATAGTTGTTTATTTTTTCCTTTTTTTTTTCTGTATTGATTACCACCAGTATCAGACGAATACATGAATATTTATGTGAACAAATTTGTGGCTCTGAAAAGAGGCGTTTTTGTTCCTCCGAAAAGGTGAAGGTGATGGTCTAATTTTTATGGCAGTAAATACATGCCGACGAATATAGATAAATGTAGAGAGGATCCCTACATTGGTTGCAGGACATCCTCTCATAGCGTTCATAATCATCCACATTGAGGCAGATCTTATGGATTGATTTCTTCACAAGCTCAACATTTTGGAAGTTAGCCCTGGCGCAAAAAACACAATACTCTTCCCCATCGATGGAAACGAAGGATTCAATCACACATTGTCTTTCCTCCAAAGACCCAAATGAGGTTGCCTCAACTGAGGCGGTTTCTTCGGTGGAAGCAATACTGATGTAATCTGAGTCTACAACCACCTCGACACCATCATCATCACTTTCCACCAGATCATCCAGATCTGCAATGTCAGGGAGATTGCTGGTAGTGGACGAACCACTATCATCATTTTCTTCGACGGGTAGCACGGGAACGATATTTAATTCGGCCATTGTCTTGCAGAATAAAAATGTAACTAACTTCTCTAATTAAAAAAATTGAATTTCCTTGCATGAAACGGAAACCGTAATAAATATGATATTTGTACTGTCTCTTTAAAATCGCTGAATAATTTAAAAATTGCGGAAAAGATGTTCATTTTTCTAATTATTACATACGTTATTACTTGCTTGTACGAATATTCGGTAATGTTTTGAATTGGCTATTTGTAAATATGATTGAAACTAAAATGAAATATCCCTATATATGTAGATTTGGATGCATTGCATTAACCATTTTTTTTTTTAATTTGGTTAATGCATCCAAATCTACATATATAGGGATATTTCATTTTAGTTTCAATCATATTTACAAATAGTCAATCCAAAATAATAATTATTATACGATTAATAATGAATACTGTGCATTTTTATTTTAATTTATGATTATTTTATTATTTTAAATCTATATAATAATTATTTAATTACGGTTCTGCATTAAACTGTTGCAGATATTAAAAGTATTATCTTACCGGAGAAGTTTCAGGTTGATGCAACTTAAAACATTTTTTGCAATTTGCGATTAAAATGACATCTTTTTAGTTGCCATTTTTGATGTTGAAACAGCCTTCTTTTTTTTATTGTTCTAAAAAAGCGTGAAAAAAAGACTTTTTTCTAATTTTGGCATGTAAAATGTGACTTTTCAAAATCGATTGTAGTTGGCAAACGGCACATTTTACGCAACTGGTGATGTAATGAAAAATATTTCACAACTGGTGATGAAAAGTTCCGAATAAAGCCTACTTGTTTTGATAAAATTCACTAAATTATTAATATCATAAGTTTAAAAAACTCTTTTTTGAGAAGGTTCTTGTAAAAATTAGAAAAAATCTTGTATGCAACATGTTAGGAAATGCTATTTTGTGTAACTCGCGTTATTTTGCAGAACTCGCTGCGCTCGTCCCGCAGAAATCCGCTCGTTACACAAAAAAATGCATTTCCTAACTGGTTGCATAAATAGCTATTTTTCACTCTTTTTCTACTTTTTGTCACTCTTTTTACTTTTTTTCATTCTTTTAAAAATTGCTAAAAACGTGGCAAAAAGTTATAAAACCGCAATGTTTTATTTATTAACAATATTAATTATACAATTAGTAAGAATATTTAACTAAACAGAAACATATAAGCAACATTTCCATTAAATTTGAGTTAGCAAATACTTCTGTTCGATTTGAATTATGTGAATAAAGCGGTTTGATTTTTCGTTCCTAGGGGCGATTTCAATTGTTTTATCAATGCTTGCTATAATTAATAACAAATTAAGCTTGAATCAAGCAACCGATTGTCATCTGATTATTAACTAATATTTAATATTTTTTATTTTAATTAAAAATTGCAAAAAATAGTGTATACAACACGAGCAAAATAAGTTATTTTTTCACTTCTCGTATTGTCCAACTCGGCTGACGCCTCGTTGGACAAATTTACGACTCGTGAAAAAATAACTTACATTTTGCTACTTGTTGTATAAATAACTATTTTTACTAATAAACATTTAGCATGCACTGCAATTTTTTTCAATATTTGATTTAATCGTCATAATTGATAAATGTATAAATACATGTAATAATTGTTGAAATGATATTATTAGTATTTTATATTCATACTCGCAAACTGCAGTCTTTGTGTAAAAGTGATTTTTTATAATATAAAATTGTTTTATTAATTTCTTCATCACCAAATCATCATGTAAGTACATATCTGCCAATTTATGTTTTTTTTTTTTAATTATTTGCGTTTTTAATTGTTATTAAAAAAAATGGACTTTCAAGCTTTAGCCAACGTTGAACTTGCTGGGAAAGACACCAAAAAGTTGGTTGAGCTGGTGGTAAATCACCGATACATTATACATGGATTGGAGGCAATGGAGACGTCCGTTGGAAGAACAGTGATGGCAGATCTTGGAGAATATTGTGTATGGTTACCGAAGCGATTCAATTGCGTTTTTACCAAAGAGGCTATAGACGATTGCAACACCAATTTCAGTGAACAAATGTATTTGGAAGTGTTAAAAATCAAAACCATTGTGGGGAAACTATCGGCCTTAATAAAAGTAGATAAATTATAAATAATTTCTATAATTAAAAAATTATGTACATATTCGTAAATAATAGCAAAAATATATATATTAAAATATAAACTCGTTTATTAGCCTGCAACAAACTCCTATCATCACACAATCCTATTAATATATCATATATATTTAAACATCATTCAAGTTTTTTTTTGGATCTAAATTAAAACGTTGTTCAAAAATGTTTTGACGGTGATCCACATTAAAAATTGGATTTATTTTTTCTTCCACATTTTGAATTCTAGCTTGAAATCTTGCATTATCTCTTGCAAATTCTTCCCACGGTCCTTTTCTTGCTGCTTGATAAGCAAACGACCATTGAACTATTGGATATATTTTATTCTGATTTGTAGCAAAGCGGATATGATTTTTTTTACCGAAATAATTTTCTTAAAGTCGATCAAAGACATTTTTATAGCACTCTTCAAACGTTATAGCATTGTTTATTTTAATAAAAATGTATTTATCTAGTTTATTTGACAATTTTGATTGATTTCATATTGATCGATATCGATCAAAATTTTCGTATCTACACAAATCATCTTGATCGATATCAACTAGCTCTGTGGTGTGGTGGTAAGATTAGTCTCTCACAACCGTGAGGTCCTGGGTTCGAGTCCCAGGTAGTAGTTCTCTAACTGTTTTCACATTTATTATTAATATTAGGGTTGAAAAAATATAGGAGGGTAAATAAATTATTAATTTAAAAAATTGAAGAGTTTAAAAATATGATTGATTTTTTAAGATATTTTGTGGGGTTGTATGACGTATTTGAGAAATACTTAATTTAAATTTAAAATTTCCCGGTTAAACAGTGTTGCCAATTCAAATCTCGCGCGACGACAGTACTACCACTGCCAAAAAAATTAATATTTGTAATGAGTGCGAGTGAGAACGATATATTCCCTCATGTGTTAGAAAGAGTCGGAACTAGTCCGGAGGGTCCAGAACATACCTCCTTTCTCTACTGAGGCTGATATCAATCCTTGAGCAGAAAATAGAAATTTTGAAAGAATTACTGTGGCAAACATTTTATGAATATAAAATGACCGAAAATGCTAAGATTGCAGACCACATCTCAGCAATCGAAATGTTGGTGAAACAATTGAAGAATGTCGATGAAGTCATCAGCCATAGTGCAATTTGCTCGAAGGTAATAAACAGCTTACCACATCGGTACAACAATTTTCGAACTGCTTGGGATTCCGTTTCGCATGAACTGCAAACGTTCGAAAATCTAACCGCTAGATTGATGAAAGAAGAAAGCCGAATAACAAACGACGATTCAGAAATGTCTCGTCTAGCCTTGCAAGCTCAAGCCTTACAGAGTAAGCTTGAAGACGGCGATACCAGTGTCAAGAAAAAGAAGAATTTAAGTGAATTAAAGAAAACCACCAGCTGTAACTACTGCAAACAAAAACGTCATTGGGCTCGTGAATGCAGAATTGCAAATAAAAATCATCATGTTAGTGGCGAAGGTAATGGAAGTGGTGCTGCTTATGTAAGTGATATTTCAACTTTATATTCGGCAAGCAAAAATCTGAAGAATTCAGAATCGATTTGCGATTCAGGTGCAAGCATGCACATGACCAGCCAGTATGAATGGTTCACAGATTTAAAGCCAGTAAGTAATCTTATTTTTGTCAAAATTGCCAATGATAAGAAAATAGCCGCTACCGGGATTGGGACGATTGAAATCGAAGCATATGTTGAAAATGAATGGCACTCCAGAACAATGTACAATGTGTTGTACATTCCAGAACTCAGTCGAAGCTTATTTTCAGTGGGAGTTATGACGGACAACAATTTCACTCATCATTCTTTTAAAAATCATTGTGAATTTCGCGACGGTAATAGAAAAGTGTCGTGTGTCGGTACGAGAAGCAATAATCTGTGGGTGATGAAATTCCGAATCAAGACGTCACTTCAATGCAATGTAAGTATCAAAAATTCATTAAAGTTGTGGCATGATAGACTTGGCCAGGTTAATTGGAACACAATCAAGAAAACAGCGAATAAAACCATTGTTGATGATTTGAGCATTGAAGATAATGATGAATTTTTTGGTGAATCCTGTCAATTTGGTAATCAAGCTAGAAAATCACATTCAAATTTAAATTGACTAAGAACTGAAAAAACAGGCGAAATAATACACACAGATGTGTGTGGTCCGATGAACATTTCGTCGCCTAGTGGATCTAGGTATTTTGTTTTGTTTAAAGATGATTGCAGTGGATATAAAATGGTTTATTTTCTAAAGCACAAATCGGAAGTTCCAGCTAAATTTAAGGAATACAAGGCATTACTGGAAAATCAGACCGGAAACAAGATCAAAATTCTAAGAAGCGATCAAGGTAAAGGCGAATACATCAACAAGGATTTTCAAGATATTATACTGAAAAAGAGAATTTTACACGAATGTTCAGCACCATACACGCCTCAACAGAATGGTAGATCTGAACGCGAAATGAGAACGATTGTTGAAAGTGCCAGAACAATGTTGATAAATAAAAATGTACCACAAGAATTGTGGTCCGAAGCTGTAAATACAGCCGTATATATTCTTAATAGAACAGTTTCAAGCCAATCACCGAATATAACGCCATATGAAAATTGGTGTGGCCAAAAGCCCAAAATGAAACATTTAACAATATTTGGAAGTGTAGCTTACATGTCGATTCCTAATAGTCTAAGAGCCCGTGAACCCCAGACCTTCGTTATTTTATAAAAGCTGAAAGTTTGTCAGCGCATGCTCCAAACACAGGTAAGAACGATGGATCATTATGAAGTTTGGGTTACCGTGGCTTTGGCAGGTAAACGATACTAAAGATGTGTAAAATACCGATCTAAATTCATCAAATAATAAAGTGTGATTTTTTGGTATCACCTTCAGAATATTATTAAAAATCACGTCGATAGTTGCCAGACACTTAACATCGTGGCAACCCCTTACCAGACACTCTTAATGTTTATGAAATATAATTCTACATACGTTATAGTATAAAAGCTGATTTTTTTATATAATACTTGGGTAGTAATTAGATTATGTTTCCTAATTAGCCAGACATTTTTGATAGTTCCAACCCCTTGCCAGACATGCATGTAAGGTAGCTGTAGGAGCGAGCGCGGAACAGCATATATGGGTGGGTGCGAGTAAGATAGAGAGTTAGTTAGGTCTATCGCGATCCCTCACTGCGCATCATGAGACTAGAATAAAAATCAAATAATAAATAACAAATAATAAATAATAAATAAAATAATAATATACAATAATAAATAAAATAACCACCTATGAGAGTAGAATAAAAATCAAATAATTCTTGAGGTATGGAAGCTTCATCTGCAATTAAATGCTGTTCTGAATGATTTTTAGATGGTAATTTTTTTTTGTCTATTGTCAAAATAGTTTTTCGTAAGGTTAATGCCGCTTTTTGAATATTTTCAGATTTTAAGGTGTCCAATACTGTTTCGTCAATCGTCTTCATATAATTGGGTGCTATTATTTTTTTATACCGGATTGTAAAATCACCGATACATTATACATGGATTGGAGGCAATGGAGACGTCCGTTGGAAGAACAGTGATGGCAGATCTTGGAGAATATTGTGTATGGTTACCGAAGCGATTCAATTGCGTTTTTACCAAAGAGGCTATAGACGATTGCAACACCAATTTCAGTGAACAAATGTATTTGGAAGTGTTAAAAATCAAAACCATTGTGGGGAAACTATCGGCCTTAATAAAAGTAGATAAATTATAAATAATTTCTATAATTAAAAAATTATGTACATATTCGTAAATAATAGCAAAAATATATATATTAAAATATAAACTCGTTTATTAGCCTGCAACAAACTCCTATCATCACACAATCCTATTAATATATCATATATATTTAAACATCATTCAAGTTTTTTTTTGGATCTAAATTAAAACGTTGTTCAAAAATGTTTTGACGGTGATCCACATTAAAAATTGGATTTATTTTTTCTTCCACATTTTGAATTCTAGCTTGAAATCTTGCATTATCTCTTGCAAATTCTTCCCACGGTCCTTTTCTTGCTGCTTGATAAGCAAACGACCATTGAACTATTGGATATATTTTATTCTGATTTGTAGCAAAGCGGATATGATTTTTTTTACCGAAATAATTTTCTTAAAGTCGATCAAAGACATTTTTATAGCACTCTTCAAACGTTATAGCATTGTTTATTTTAATAAAAATGTATTTATCTAGTTTATTTGACAATTTTGATTGATTTCATATTGATCGATATCGATCAAAATTTTCGTATCTACACAAATCATCTTGATCGATATCAACTAGCTCTGTGGTGTGGTGGTAAGATTAGTCTCTCACAACCGTGAGGTCCTGGGTTCGAGTCCCAGGTAGTAGTTCTCTAACTGTTTTCACATTTATTATTAATATTAGGGTTGAAAAAATATAGGAGGGTAAATAAATTATTAATTTAAAAAATTGAAGAGTTTAAAAATATGATTGATTTTTTAAGATATTTTGTGGGGTTGTATGACGTATTTGAGAAATACTTAATTTAAATTTAAAATTTCCCGGTTAAACAGTGTTGCCAATTCAAATCTCGCGCGACGACAGTACTACCACTGCCAAAAAAATTAATATTTGTAATGAGTGCGAGTGAGAACGATATATTCCCTCATGTGTTAGAAAGAGTCGGAACTAGTCCGGAGGGTCCAGAACATACCTCCTTTCTCTACTGAGGCTGATATCAATCCTTGAGCAGAAAATAGAAATTTTGAAAGAATTACTGTGGCAAACATTTTATGAATATAAAATGACCGAAAATGCTAAGATTGCAGACCACATCTCAGCAATCGAAATGTTGGTGAAACAATTGAAGAATGTCGATGAAGTCATCAGCCATAGTGCAATTTGCTCGAAGGTAATAAACAGCTTACCACATCGGTACAACAATTTTCGAACTGCTTGGGATTCCGTTTCGCATGAACTGCAAACGTTCGAAAATCTAACCGCTAGATTGATGAAAGAAGAAAGCCGAATAACAAACGACGATTCAGAAATGTCTCGTCTAGCCTTGCAAGCTCAAGCCTTACAGAGTAAGCTTGAAGACGGCGATACTAGTGTCAAGAAAAAGAAGAATTTAAGTGAATTAAAGAAAACCACCAGCTGTAACTACTGCAAACAAAAACGTCATTGGGCTCGTGAATGCAGAATTGCAAATAAAAATCATCATGTTAGTGGCGAAGGTAATGGAAGTGGTGCTGCTTATGTAAGTGATATTTCAACTTTATATTCGGCAAGCAAAAATCTGAAGAATTCAGAATCGATTTGCGATTCAGGTGCAAGCATGCACATGACCAGCCAGTATGAATGGTTCACAGATTTAAAGCCAGTAAGTAATCTTATTTTTGTCAAAATTGCCAATGATAAGAAAATAGCCGCTACCGGGATTGGGACGATTGAAATCGAAGCATATGTTGAAAATGAATGGCACTCCAGAACAATGTACAATGTGTTGTACATTCCAGAACTCAGTCGAAGCTTATTTTCAGTGGGAGTTATGACGGACAACAATTTCACTCATCATTCTTTTAAAAATCATTGTGAATTTCGCGACGGTAATAGAAAAGTGTCGTGTGTCGGTACGAGAAGCAATAATCTGTGGGTGATGAAATTCCGAATCAAGACGTCACTTCAATGCAATGTAAGTATCAAAAATTCATTAAAGTTGTGGCATGATAGACTTGGCCAGGTTAATTGGAACACAATCAAGAAAACAGCGAATAAAACCATTGTTGATGATTTGAGCATTGAAGATAATGATGAATTTTTTGGTGAATCCTGTCAATTTGGTAATCAAGCTAGAAAATCACATTCAAATTTAAATTGACTAAGAACTGAAAAAACAGGCGAAATAATACACACAGATGTGTGTGGTCCGATGAACATTTCGTCGCCTAGTGGATCTAGGTATTTTGTTTTGTTTAAAGATGATTGCAGTGGATATAAAATGGTTTATTTTCTAAAGCACAAATCGGAAGTTCCAGCTAAATTTAAGGAATACAAGGCATTACTGGAAAATCAGACCGGAAACAAGATCAAAATTCTAAGAAGCGATCAAGGTAAAGGCGAATACATCAACAAGGATTTTCAAGATATTATACTGAAAAAGAGAATTTTACACGAATGTTCAGCACCATACACGCCTCAACAGAATGGTAGATCTGAACGCGAAATGAGAACGATTGTTGAAAGTGCCAGAACAATGTTGATAAATAAAAATGTACCACAAGAATTGTGGTCCGAAGCTGTAAATACAGCCGTATATATTCTTAATAGAACAGTTTCAAGCCAATCACCGAATATAACGCCATATGAAAATTGGTGTGGCCAAAAGCCCAAAATGAAACATTTAACAATATTTGGAAGTGTAGCTTACATGTCGATTCCTAATAGTCTAAGAGCCCGTGAACCCCAGACCTTCGTTATTTTATAAAAGCTGAAAGTTTGTCAGCGCATGCTCCAAACACAGGTAAGAACGATGGATCATTATGAAGTTTGGGTTACCGTGGCTTTGGCAGGTAAACGATATTAAAGATGTGTAAAATACCGATCTAAATTCATCAAATAATAAAGTGTGATTTTTTGGTATCACCTTCAGAATATTATTAAAAATCACGTCGATAGTTGCCAGACACTTAACATCGTGGCAACCCCTTACCAGACACTCTTAATGTTTATGAAATATAATTCTACATACGTTATAGTATAAAAGCTGATTTTTTTATATAATACTTGGGTAGTAATTAGATTATGTTTCCTAATTAGCCAGACATTTTTGATAGTTCCAACCCCTTGCCAGACATGCATGTAAGGTAGCTGTAGGAGCGAGCGCGGAACAGCATATATGGGTGGGTGCGAGTAAGATAGAGAGTTAGTTAGGTCTATCGCGATCCCTCACTGCGCATCATGAGACTAGAATAAAAATCAAATAATAAATAACAAATAATAAATAATAAATAAAATAATAATATACAATAATAAATAAAATAACCACCTATGAGAGTAGAATAAAAATCAAATAATTCTTGAGGTATGGAAGCTTCATCTGCAATTAAATGCTGAACGTTTCCCAACTAGTTTGTAAGGCTAGGTTGGGCCGTGGATAATGACAAGACACTTTGTAGGAGTGAACTGTCATGAGTTAAACACAATTGTAGTGGTAAATTATAACTAACTTTTATTCGACAAGTTTTGGGTATTTATTGGGATCTCACATAACCATGATCCCAATAAATCGATGTATATTCATAATACAATAAAACATTATACAAACCATATATAACATATGTTTTGTTGTATATTATGATAACAACTAATTAATAACATTGCGATTAATACAATTAATAAATAAAACATTATACAAACCATATATAACATATGTTTTGTTGTATATTATGATAACAACTAATTAACCTACATTTCACAAGGTGTCTCGTTGCACTTAAACTGTTTTCTGTTTAACTTCGTTAAACATTCTGCGCCACTCCCACAGGGCACCGTATTGGCGCCACTTCAGCATCTTTTATAAGGGTGGCTTTTCTGGAGAGTTCTCTTTTTGGTGACCCATGAACGTTGGTAGTGGAATGGAGCACTCGGTGGCTCCAGCGCCCAATTCTCCTCGGGTACTGCTGGTGGACTATCCCATCCGTAGTTGAGCTCCACCTCAGGTTGTACCGGTGGTTCTACTTCTGGTTCCACTGGCTTGTGTATGAAGATTTCCAAGTGCCTGCTTGCGCACTTGAGAAGATGTTTTGCCATTCTTTTTGGCAGAACCCAGTGGAGACGGTTGTACTTGCACTGAATTAGCTCGTTCATGATAATGTCTCGGTTTGGTTGGTTGATAGATTTGATGAGGTGTGTGAATCTACTGAGTTGTAGTTCATGTTCCTTTAGTATTTATACCGTTTATATTTATTAGTTAAAATAAATATTATTAATTGTTCTTTGTCCAGTCAGCATTGTTTCGGTATATTATAATGCTGAGTTACTTTTTGAGGCTGGTTCTGATTGCCTTTGATTAGGTAATCATCCTGCCTCTCACGACGAATATTACGACCATTATTGTTCCAGTGCCTCCGAAGAGTCATTGGGCTTTTTCAGAGGTACCATTTCTATACTTGCGCCATTCTTTTCTTTCTGCACTCCATTTGTTTTCTGTTGGTGTTGTTTACATTTCTTCTTTAGTATTTTGTAGGATGTCCAACAGATTATAATCATGCCACATATAATGCCTACTGTCACTCCACTTGTTATCCCTGCGTGAATGTGGATTGTTTTCCAGGGTGTGTTTTCTAGCTCTTCTTTGATCATATGTTCTTCGTTTATGATCCCATTTAGATTTTCTCCTGCCTTACTTATTGAGTCTAAGTGAATTCGTTCTTCTTTAAATGTTTTCACTTCTGTGCTGATGTTAATTGTTACATGTTTGGAGAATCCAGCAATGGTTGGTGCGTCATAGTTTCGTTTAGGAGTGATAGTATTTTCTTTGGTTATTATCACGCAATCAGGTGATATTTGAATTAATCCAGTTTTGTTGAGTCTAACATCTTCTCGTTCACCATTGCATGTAATAGCAATGTTGCATTCTTCATTGGAAATAAATTGCCAAGTATTTCTCATGTGCACTTGCTTCCATATGATTCTTTCATTGATTTTGATTTCCTTGATATCACAATGAGTTGATGATCTTTGGTATATTTCATCAATTATGCAGTTTGGATTGTTTTCAATACTCTGTACTGATAGTGGTGAACAGATGTATTTTGTTGTATCGTATTTCATACTCTCTTTAAGATCATCAGCCTTAAGTTGAAAGTACCTTTGATTGTTGTAATCGACGGCTAGCATGTCGCTTGGAGTATCAAGTATCCAGTAGGATCCGTTTTCAATCTTAAGTGGTACAGGTGTTACTTTTAATAGCGTGTACTCAGTCATTTCTGTCATTGCAAAATATCCCAATATATCAATACTTTTGTTGCTGTAATTTACTGAATTTTTTTGAATTACTGTGCTTAAGATTTGGATGTTTGTTGGTAATTTTTTCGTTGCCTCATTTATTATTTCGCTGATTTGTGCTGGTGACAAAATGCTGAGTATGCTCCCTTGGTTGTGACATAACTCAAGCACCTTTGTATATTGCATTATAATTTCTGTTATGCAATTTGTAGCCACTTGATATGTGCTTAATACTTGGATTGCTAGTTTATTATGGTCTATGCTTGCAAACCACATCTGCATCTTGTTGATTGATGATAGTCCTTGTTTTAACTTTTCTTGAAAATGACTCATTTGTTTATAAATTCGTTGTTCCGTTTCGTTAAATGTTGCAACCGTTGAAATCATAATTTTTGTTTGGTGATTTGCGGTTTTGATTAGCTCATGTTGATTTTTATTCAACGTATCGATGTCTTCATATACTTCATCGTTAACTCCAAACACCGATGTCATCAGTTTTCCTAGTAGACCTCGTTTCATTCGATTGTTTTTGATTATCATTCCTTTTTCAATCCATTTAACCTGTTTTTCTTGCTCTTGTAGATGTTGCACTAACTCTGAACATTGGGTTGCCGTTGTTAATTTTTTGGCTTGTTTGCAAATGTTTTCCATCTGCTCCACCATTGTTGCTACGGTTTTGAAATCTTTAAACATTTTCTCTTTGTCGTATTTAATTTCTATCCTGAAGCTTCCTCTGTCGATTTTCGCTTGGCCTATGTGTTCCACATATAGTCCTGGATTGGTGTGTTGAAATGTATAATTCGCCGTTGTTCCACTTGTTATTGTTGTCAGTATCATCATGACTGAAATGTATGCTGCGATTTTCGGTACATGGATGTTTTGTCGTTTGGTAGCTTTGTCGGTGTCTTCATCTTCCGACTCTCTTGGTATTGGTATGACATTGTGTATTGCACGTTTCATTGTGCTGCCTGCTGCCTTTTTTAGTGTAACTACTCTCACTATTCCATCTTTGCCAGGGTGTACTTTTTGTATTCTAGCTAGAGGCCATCTACTTGGGTTTACATTGTCTTCTTTGATGATTACCAAGTCTCCTTCACTCATATTTTCGATTTTTGACTTCCACTTGTATCATTGTTGAAGCGTTTGTAAATATTCGGATGACCATGCGTTCCAGAAGTGTTTTTTCATCTTCTGCACTAGTTTCCATCTGGCTGACAATTGTATTTCTTCATCCTTTTCCGCTTCTGGTGAGCTGATTATTTCTCGGCCGATTAGGAAATGCGCTGGTGTAATTGCTTGAACGTCATTGATGTCATTTGATAGTGGACATAGTGGTCTTGAATTGAGACATCCTTCTATCTGATATATTAGCGTCGTTAATTCTTCGAATGTTAGTGTTGAGTCGCCAATTATTCTTTTGAGATGATGTTTCATTGATTTCACTCCGGCTTCCCATATTCCTCCAAAGTGCGGTGCTGCGGGTGGATTGAAGTGCCATTGGGTTCCATCACTTGCCAGCTTTTGCTCTACTTCGCTGGATACTGGCTGGATCAAATTACTTGCTCCGACAAAGTTTGTTCCATTATCGCTATACATATGAGCACAGTGTCCTCTCCTCGATGTGAATCTTTTCATTGCTGCTAGGAATGTTTCGGTTGACATGTCACTTACGACTTCTAGATGTACGGCTTTTGTGGCTAGACACACAAATACTGCTATGTATCCTTTATAAGATTTGTGTCCTCTTCCTTTTGTCGCTCTTACTTGGATTGGCCCTGCATAGTCCACTCCAGTGTGAGTGAAGGGTGGTGACGGCGTTATCCTTGGTGCTGGAAGATTTCCCATCTGTTGTTGGGCTGCTTGAGCTCTGTATCGCGTGCATGTTATGCATTTGTTTATCAATGAGCTCACTGTCTTCTTTCCGTTTACAATCCAATAATTTCTTCTTGCAAATGTTAGTGTCAGTTGTGTTCCTCCATGTAATGTTTTTGCGTGTGCGTCTTGGACTATCAACTTAGTCAGATTTCCTTGACTGGGAATTATGATTGGATGCTTTTTGTTGTACGATAGTTGCGAATTTTGTAGTCGTCCTCCTACTCGTAGTATTCCATTTTTATCCAAAAATGGACTTAAATTTGCTAATTTGTTGTTTTTGTCTACTTGGTTTTTCCTTACTATCGTTTTTATTTCTTCTTTGTAGACGTCCGTTTGCACTGCCAATGTTACTTGTCTCATAACGTTTTGTAGTTCGCTATACGATATGCAACCTTGGCTGACTTTTTGTTTCCTGCATCCTTGTATGAATCGGTTGCAGTATGCAATAACTTTTGTCATTTTTTCAAATGATGAGAATCTATTTATTACATCATTTTCGTGCGTTGTTATTTGCACATGATTGCATTTTTTACTTTCTTCTAACGTTGGCGAAATTTCTGTTAGACTATTTTGCCACCCGCTTGATTGTAGCCATGATGGTCCTGTCCACCATAATTTGTTGTCCTTTATTTTTGATTGTTCCAGTCCTCGTGAGATTGCGTCTGCTGGATTATCTTCAGTTTTAACGTGATACCAATGTTGATGTGGTATTGATTTATTGATTTCCGCAACTCGATTTGCAACAAACGTTTTCCATCTGGCGGTATCTCCTTTTATCCAAGCGATTGTAATCATTGAGTCTGACCATGCAAATATCGGCGCGTCTTCCATTTCTAGCGCTATCCTTGTTCGCTGCATTAGCTTTGCTAGCAGTACAGCGGCGCATAGTTCTAGGCGCGGTAGCGTTGTTTTGTTTTTCGCTGGTGCGACCTTTGATTTCGCTGTCAGCAGTGTGATATGAACTTGACCGGACAGTTTGTTTATTGTTTTACTGTAAATCACTGCCCCGTATGCTTTTTCTGATGCGTCGCAAAATCCATGAAGTTCAATGTTAAACAATTTTTTGTTATAATGAATCCATCGGGAAATAACAATTTCTTCTATTGTTTTTAGTTGGTTTTGGAGTGAATCCCATTTTTTCTTTATTTCTTCCGGGACTTGTTAATCCCATTCAAGTTCTTGCGTCCATAATTCTTGAATCAGTAGTTTTGCTAGTATTACTACCGGCGCTAGCCATCCTAGTGGGTCGAAAATTTTTGCGACTTCAGATAGTATAAATCTTTTAGTGCATTTATTTTCTTCTGGTTTTTCAACTTTGAATTTAATGCTGTCGAAAATTGGTGACCAGTGTATTCCCAGAGATTTTTTGGTATCATCTGTGTCGAACTCGATTGTTGTTTGATCCTTTAATTCTTCTGGTAGGTTGTCGATCAAGTTGTTGCTGTTGCTGGACCATTTTCTTAAAACTAGTCCTCCGGCTTTGCACATTTGAATTAGCTGATCTTGTAGTTCGTGTGCTTCTTCAATTGTATCTGCTCCCGAGAGTATGTCGTCTACATAGAAATCTCTCAGTGCTGTTTTTGATGCAATTGGGTAGTGTTGACTCTCATCTCGGGCCAATTGTTGCAATGTTCTTACTGCTAAATATGGTGCTGCTGCTGTTCCATACGTCACTGTTTCTAGATTATACGTTTTTATCGGTTGATTCGGACTATTCCTCCATAGTATTCTTTGGAACTTCTGGTCTTCGCGGTTCATTTTTATTTGTCGATACATTTTTTCAATGTCGGCTGAGAACGCAATTTTATGAGTTCTCGATCTTAGCAAGATATCGGTCAGTTCTTGCTGAAGTCTAGGTCCAGTATGCATCAAGTCGTTCAAACTTTTTCCGTCGGATGTTTTGCAGGATGCATCAAACACTACTCTTAATTTTGTTGTAGTACTTGATTCTTTGATCACTGCCTGATGAGGTATGTAGTACATGCTGTCATCTTGATTTGCTGGAATGGCTGTCATGTGTCCACGTTTAATGTAATCTTGCATAAATTCTCTGTAGTTTTTGTACAAGTTGTCATTTTTTATTAATCTTTTTTCTAGTTGGAAAAATCTTGACAATGCTCGTGACTTTGAATCTCCCATTACGATGGTTGATTGTTCATGTTTGAATGGTATTCTTACTGTGTAGATGCCATCTTCGCTTCTTTCTGTGGTTTCTTCAAAGAATTTTTCACAGTCTTCGTCTTCTTGGGTTGGACTTCTGACTTCTCCTGTTTCTTCTATCTCCCAGAATTTTGTCAGTTGTTTATCTTCTTCCACCCTTGTAATCATGCTCATGACTTTTATCTGACTGCTTGTCTTATTTGTGCTGCCTGATATTAACCATCCAAATTTACTGTTTAAGCCCCATAGTCCATCCTCGGTTTTTCGGAATCCTTCTTCTAGAATGTTTCCGTATTCTTTAGCTCCAATTAAGATATCAATTGGTGCAGGTTTGTTGAATATAGGATCTGCTATTTTGTGGTTGTGCCATTGCTCAATATCCGCTTCAAAGGGAACTTGTGGCATTACTTGTGTTAGTTTTGGTAGTACTAACAGCTTCATGCTGATGTTAAATGTACTGGGGAAGTGTGCTTTTAAGTTCACATCAATTTTAGTTTTGGCAATTTTTGTGGAGTCACTTCCTAGTCCGCTGATTTCTACGTGGACTTTTTCTCTTGGTAATCCTAGCGTCTGTGCTGCATCTTCAGTTATAAACGAAGCCTGTGATCCGGGATCCATTAGCACTCTAAAGGTTTCTTGGGTTCCATTTACACCCTTGCAATGTACTAAAGCTGTTGCGAGGATGACGTTATCGTCTACTTGTCCCACGTGATTTAGTGTTGTTCTGTTTTGACCATTTTCTTGCTCCGATCTTGGCGTATTATTATCTTCACGTTGACTCTGCCAGCGTGGTTTGTATGACTCACGTTTTGATCCATTTGATCTGGTGTTGTCATCTCGTCGGGCTCCATTTGATCTGGTGTTGTCATCTCGTCGGGCTCCATTTGATCTGGTGTTATCATCTCGTCTGGATCCGTTGTATTTGTTGTTGTCATCTTTGCGGAACGAATGGTTTTCCTCTTTACGGGGTCCATAAAATTTGTTATCATCTCTGCGTGCTCCATTGAAGTTTTTTCCTTGATACGCTCCTCGGTTGTATCCACCGTTGCTTTTTACGTCGTTGTTTGGATTTTGACGTGTTTCTGCAATCACTTCTAGTGCTTGGAATCTTGATTTCAAGAACTTTAGTATTGTATCAAGATCCTGGATTGCATGTGTATCATCGATTGCTTGCTCATACTGCTTCTTGGATTCTTCATCGAACTTCCTGGATACAATGCGTCCAATTATTTGGCTATGATGGTCCACTTCAACTCCTAGGTTGTGGATTGCTTCTAGGCACTCGATTGTGTTGTCATGAATCTGCTTCAGTTTCTGAGCTGATTCCATTGAGGCGACTGGCATGTCTAGTAGTTTGTCTACTACCTTATGAAAGATTAGGCGATTATTGTTGTACCTTTCTTTCGATATGCCCCATGCCAATTCGTAGTTGTCCTCAGTTATGGCGAGGTGTTGAATGATTTTGCTGGCTTCTCCTTTTAAGTAGGTCTTGAGATATTGCATTTTTTCCACTCTTGACACTGATTGGTTTGTATGGATCACTTCTACGAATACGTCGCGGAATGAGGGCCAGTATTCATATCCTCCTCCAAATACTGGAATTTGTATTTGTGGCAGCGTAATTTTTGGTTTTGTGACTGAATCGTGTCGCAATCTCTCCGAGATGCTGATTACAGCCTCTTCATACGATCTCTTTGCTATTTTGAATTCGTTATTGATAAAGTACCTTGCTTTGAAGTGTACCTCATGGACCAGTATTTCTTCATTGAGAGTGTGGATCGCCTTCCATTGATCGGTGACTTCTGATTTCCATAGCTCACCTCTGGACTGATTTGCAGTTGCAGATTGTGCTTGTATCTGCATTACTGTCTCCAATAGTTCCTCTATCTTTATTGACTGTCTTTTCAGTCTTGCTGCCTGAGCACTGTCTTGGACGGTCTCTGCTGGTGCGTCTAATGCGGCCTGGTATTGGTCCAAAAGATTTACGGCTGTTGTGTACCAACCTTTGATTTGATCAATGAAGTTGGTTGTTATGTAGTTATGGTCTTCCATATTCAGAGCCACTATCAACTTGTGGTTCTCCTGGGCTTCTTCCCATAGGATGTCGATCGTTTCCGAACGAGTTTGAATATACTCTGCAGTCTTCCTGCTTGCGGCGTCCTTCTTCATGTTCCTCACATAATTCTGGATTTTATTACCGACTTCTTGTTGCGCCAAGGCTAGTTTGTTGATCTTCTCCATCTCGGGTAGTGTTGACCTCTAGTATCGCTTGACTGGTAGTTCCTGGCTGGATTTGCACAGGGACTATAGCTGACTGTAGTTTGTAGTCGCTGCTTCAATTTCTTCTCGAAGGACCAATGAACGTTTCCCAACTAGTTTGTAAGGCTAGGTTGGGTCGTGGATAATGACAAGACACTTTGTAGGAGTGAACTGTCATGAGTTAAACACAATTGTAGTGGTAAATTATAACTAACTTTTATTCGACAAGTTTTGGGTATTTATTGGGATCTCACATAACCATGATCCCAATAAATCGATGTATATTCATAATACAATAAAACATTATACAAACCATATATAACATATGTTTTGTTGTATATTATGATAACAACTAATTAATAACATTGCGATTAATACAATTAATAAATAAAACATTATACAAACCATATATAACATATGTTTTGTTGTATATTATGATAACAACTAATTAACCTACATTTCACAAGGTGTCTCGTTGCACTTAAACTGTTTTCTGTTTAACTTCGTTAAACAAATGCTGTGCTGAATGATTTTTAGATGGTAATTTTTTTTTGTCTATTGTCAAAATAGTTTTTCGTAAGGTTAATGCCGCTTTTTGAATATTTTCAGATTTTAAGGTGTCCAATACTGTTTCGTCAATCGTCTTCATATAATTGGGTGCTATTATTTTTTTATACCGGATTGTAAAGAATTTAAGTTTTGGAAAAGTTCTTATCAATTTTTTATTCTAGGTGGTGTGCAGTAAAAGCAGTATCTATTTCAATGAAATTTTCTGCATAAATTCTCTCCAATGAATCAGTATATATTTCATGTAAATAAATTAATAAATGACATCGGCCATTTTGTCAACGGCCAAATGACTTCGGCCATTTTGTCAATGGACAAAAAAAATTACCATTTAAAAATCTTTCAGCACAGCATTTAATTGCAGGTGAAGCTTCTATACCGCAAGAATTATTTGATATTTATTCTACTCTCATAGGGGGTTATTTTATTTATTATTTTATTTATTATTTGTTATTTATTATTTGTTATTTATTGTTTAATTTTTATTCTACTCTCATGGTGCCTAGCGAGTGATCGCGATAGACCTAACTCTCTATCTCACTCGCACCCACCCATATATGCTGTTCCGCGCTCGCTTCTACAGCTACCTTACATGCATGTCTGGCAAGGGGTTGAAACTATCAAAAATGTCTGGCTAATTAAGAAACATCATCTAATTATTACCCAAGTATTATATATAAAAATCAGCTTTTATACTATAACGTATGTAGAATTATATTTCACAAACATTAAGAGTGTCTGGCAAGGGGTTGCCACGATGTTAAGTGTCTGGCAACTAACGACGTGATTTTTAATAATATTCTAAAGGTAATACCAAAAAATCACACTTTATTATTTGATGAATTTAGATCGGTATTTTACACTTCTTTAGTACCGTTTACCTGCCAAAGCCACGGTAATCCAAACTTCATAATGATCCATCGTTCTTACCTGTGTTGGGAGCATGCGCTGACAAACTTTCAGGTTTTATAAAATAACGAAGGTCTGGGGTTCACGGGCTCTTGCTCTATAATCAACTCCGAAAGAAATGGGATCCAAAATCCAAGAAACTATTATTTGTCGGATATGATGGTCATTCAACAAATTATAGACTCTGGGATTCAGAAAAGTGAAGAATAGAAGTGAGCTGCAATGTGAATTTTAACGAAGACGCAACATTAGAAGATGATAAGCCAATGTTCGCGTTGGTTTTTGGAAATTATGATATAGACGAAGAACAAATAATTTTAAATACACCTGCAGATGTCGAAGAAGAAATTCAAGACCGAATTATTGATGAAGAAAATTATAATTTTCAACCCAGACAACTTCGAGATAGAAATACATTAGGTCGCCCATCGCGTTACATCGAAGAATCAGCTGACTACTGTTCAATTTCCGAACCAAACTGCTTCAAAACTGCAATAGAAGGGGAAGATTCAAGAAAATGGAGTCAAGCCATGCAAGAAGAAATGAATGCTCTTAAAACTAACAACACATGGGACTTGAGTTGAGTTATCGGAAAATGCGCGAGTGATTGATAATAAATGGGTGTTTTGCGTCAAAACTGATTCGAATGGTAATCCAATACGATACAAAGCTCGTCTTGTGGCTCGTGGCTTCACGTAACAGAAAGGTGTCGATTATAAAGAAACTTTTGCGCCGGTTGTGCGTTATGATTCAATACGCGTTTTACGCGAACAAAGCGAAATCTCACTTTGTGTGTAAACTGAACAAGAGCTTTTATGGTTTAAAACAGTCGCCTAGGTGCTGGAATCAGAAGTTCGTCTCATTTCTTGATAAACATAAGTTCGTGCAATTAAAAACTGATCAGTGCGTGTTTATCGTTCGATTTTCAAACGAAGAGGTTTATCCTTGCTACCTCAAGTCGACCAGATATCTCTTTTGCTGTGAATAAAGTGAGTCGTTTTCTGAATGAACACTGGTTAGCCGTAAAGCAAGTTTTGCGGTACTTGAAACAAACGATCAACTACAAAATCGTGTACTCAAAATCGAAGAAAATTGAACCTATGGGATATACCGATGCAGACTATGCTGGATGCGTGGAAACAAGAAAATCTACAAGTGGATATATTTTCTTAAGGGTAAACGGTCCAATTACATGGAAAAGTCCAAGACAAAGAGTTGTAGCACAATCTACCACAGAGGCTGAATATATTGCATTATCTTCGGGTGTCAAAGAAGCGTTATGGCTGAAATCTTTTCTTCGAGAACTGGACATTAATATCTCAACCATAAACATTCAAGTTGACAATCAATCAGCAATAAAATTGATGCAGGCTCAACAATTTCATAGTAGAACGAAACATATGGACGTAAAAATGTACAGTCGCGGCCAGAAAATTCCGCACGATTTTTAATCAAGTGGGTAGGTTTTTGAAAAAATTTCCTATAGTAAATCAAACTTTAAAAAATATTCAGAAATTCAGTGGCGTACAATTTATTTTCCAATTATAAAAACATAAAATAAATAAAAAATTAACAATTTTATTTTAAAGTTTAACATTAATGAAAATTATAAGGTTAATTAATTTAATTAGATATACAAATAACATAAATGAATCACATTCGAACACCACAACAAATAAAATATATTTTTTTTTAAATCAAAAATTGTGCTTTTTCCGCACTGAATTTCGTCAGCTACTCCTTGCAACGATCACTAATCTAATTTTGCTATTGCAAAACTATTTTCAGCTTCGGTTAACGTATGATACGGCATATGAAACTTTGGAAAAGTAAGAATTAAACTGACAACTCTGCTAGTTTTTAAATTAAACTGACATATTTGAAATAGAAAAATAGACGGCTGTGGTTTAAAAACCACAATTACACACGAAAAACACACCGTGCGGAATTTTCTGGCCATCACTGTACTTTGTGCGCGATGAGTGTAAAAAGAATAATATTTATGTAAAATTTCAAAGCGTTCAGATTGGACGGCCGTACAAAATATCTGACTATTCTGTCCAATGATGTCTCATGTTGTTCATTACTTGTATATAAGATTGTTTTTTCTCATGTTAACTGTAACACTTCTCTTTCAATCATTTTTATGAGCAACATCGATCTCTCATTATAAACTTTTACATCCTACCGGTGTTTTATTTAAACAAGTAATTTAACAGGTTATGGGCCCAGTTCCGTTTCCACTGCGCAAAGGGCACTGTTAAAATAAGTCGCGTTCGAGTCGTGATATTGTAGTTTTGTAAATTCGTTTATTTCAAAGAACAGTACGATGGCAGCGAAGTTTGAGTTTGGAAACATTCAGAAGTTTGACGGCTCAAATTTTCAACTATGGAAGTTTAGTGTTTTATTCAAAGCTGAGAAACTCTTGGATATTGTAACGGGTACGGAAAGAGAACCTAATCGAAACACAGATGCAGGCAGAGAAGAATGGGCAGCGTGGGATACAAGAAATACCAGGGCTCAAGTTATTCTGTTGGCAACGATCAGCCAAAGTCAAATGCAATATTTGATTAAAAGTATCCCTTAAACACACATACAACCCCACAAAATATCTTAAAAAATCAATCATATTTTTAAACCCTTCAATTTTTTAAATTAATAATTTATTTACCTTCCTATATTTTTTCAACCCTAATATTATTAATAAATGTGAAAAAAGTTAGAGAACTACTTGGGACTCGAACCCAGGACCTCACGGTTGTGAGATTGATTGATTGATAAAAGTCTTTATTCAGTTTTAAATATTTT
>OY744564.1:1290659-1435659 GCA_963556235.1 Cryptophagus acutangulus
TTGTGTACATTATTAATCTATATATTTTTCAGGTTAAGCATTAGAAAATTATTGATCGCTGGTAAAGATCGTACTGAAAATTAGTAAAATCAACAGCAAAACATTGAGTTGGGTTGAGCCTGGTTGGCATGGTGGCATCAATTCTGGTTGGTATCAAATCATTTAAAAGAGTATGCGTCCGAGTAGAAGTTGGTTCGAATCGCAAACGGAATTGCGAAATTTATCTTTCATCAAACATTTCATTTGCTAATTTCGAGGTTCGTGAATTTAGTTATAAACTTTTAGTACATTATTATTATATGTTTAATTGTTTAATAGGACAGAACAACTATTTAGTCGGGCTTATGGGCACAATCTAATCTAGTCGAGAAAACCAAATCCAAACTAATAATTATGGGCTGAACCAAACAAGTATGTACTATGTAGTGTAGTTGTAAATTAGGTTAGTATTAGTAGTAGTTCGGAGCAAGACTGTGATACACAAGACTGAGGATCACGAAAAAGCTGACGTTAAAGATGTATGGTAACCAAGATTAATTTAGTAATAGTAATAATGAGTGCCGTGGGAATATTTCCAATTTAAATGCTGCTATCCGGAATGTTCAAACAAATATTATTCAAGAATTTTAGACCCGTCTTCATTTTTCCATATCATTTTTTACAAATAATACAAAATATCGTTTATTTTCTAACACAGTTAATAATTTCTGGTTTAGAAAGTGAACATGCTACTGAGATTAGTGTCCGGGCCAATCCTGATTCTTTCGAGTTGCCTATGTCGCTAGAGGACACTCTTAATTTGTTAGATATCAAATCATTCAGCGATGAGCCGGTTGAACTTCCAATAAGTGAGTCAAACAAATCTATTCTTTCAGCAATAGGTGTAAAAAAAAGATTTAACTCCAAAATAGACAAATAGAAATAGACAAATATTGTTGTGTTGTCTTTGACGAAATTTTGCTGTCATCTGGATTGTATTATAGATGTGAGAAACAAGAAATTAGTGGCTATGTAGACGTCGGGCACCTTGGCCGATTCAATCAATTTGCACGTCACGCTTTAGTTTTTATGATTAGAGGTTTGTGTGGATCCTGGAAGCAAACAATTGCTCACTACTTTACGTCAGCTAAAATTGGAGCGATTGAATTGAAATGCAAAATATTAACTGAAATGCAAAATATCGGATTGACTGTAGTTGCAACTGTATGCGATCAGGGTCCAACAAACGGGAGAGCTTTAAGACTACTTTCCAAAGAAACCAAAAAAGATCACGAAATATCATATATGTTTTTTGTTAAAAATAAACCTATACTAATTGTATATGACGTTCCACACTTGCTCAAAAACACTCGCAACGCACTTTGAAGGTGCAAAATAGTATTTGATGGTTCTAAAAAAGCAAAGTTCGATCATATAAGAAAGACTTTCAGAATGGATCAAACTCGAGGTATTCATTTGCTTCCAAAATTACAAGTTGACCATTTTAATTTTTCAAATAGCTACCTCAAAATGAAAGTGAAAATAGCAGCGCGACAATTAAGTCGCACTGTTGCTGCTGCTATGGAAACTTACATTTTTTTAAAGCATTACCTTTTTCAGCAATTGATACTTGTGAGTTTATTGAAAATATAGATTCATTGTTTGATTCACTTAATGGTTCGACGGTAAATCCTCCTGAAGGTAAAAACAAATTTAAATGTGCCGTGACAAAAGATTCTTGTCATTTGGAATTCTGGCAAAAAATGCTGATTCAACTTATTGATGTTAAATCAAACAAAGATGTGTCAAATGAATATGATTTTGTGGACGGATGGCAAACGTCGATTAGATCAATAATGTACATTTGGAAACATTTTAGTAAAGACGGACATTTCATTTACTTGATGACTCGAAATTTGAATCAGGACATTATTGAAAACTTGTTTTGTCTTATACGCCAACATGGCATTCAAAATGACAATCCAACATGTTATCAATTTACAGCAGCTCTTAAAACAAGTGTAGTCAATAACTTAACTAAACCAGAAAATATTGGAAACTGCGAAGATGATGGTTGCGAACAAATAGACAATCTTTCGAAATGTCTCTCCGGAGAATTAATTACATCGGCCTCAACATTGGCATCGACATCGGCCTCGACATCGGCTAATTCAACCGCTCCTTCGTCTAGTTCTAATGTCGTTCATACTGAGAAAATACTCGATATTTTGTATGAAGATTTGGCAGAATTAAACCCCGAAGACAGTCAAGGTCTTGCATATGTTGCAGGATACATTTTGAAAAAAACGCATATTCCTGACTGTAAAAAGTGCAATTTTTTTTTATTATGTTGAATGTCTTCCACCAATTGTAAATTCATTCGCTTCAAAGAAATCGATGGTATCCAAAGATTAATGTATCCAAATAAGAATGTGATACAACTCATTGATAACATTCAAACTAATTTATTTTTATTTTTGGATAAGAATGGGCAAATAAGTTGTTGGAAGATGCTGTACTGGTACGGGATTCTGGCAAGGATTTATACAGAGGCCGGTTAAGCAATAAAAACAGCTAGTCGTATCCACCAAATGAATCTAATTAAATCAAAGCTGAAAACACAATAATTACAAAGTAATCGAAAAAAACCGCACGCGTAACATTTATGCGGCGCGTTTTTATAATGACTTATTTAAACAAGAATTATGAACTAAATAGTTAACATAATAACATACCTGAAGCCAGGTCACAACCAAACCATGAGGCACAACTTTTACACTAATTAGAAAATGGTCACAGATAGGCGAAACCGAAAACCAACCCGCTCGCAGAGCACAACGCTTAATAATGTCTTTTAATTTAAGGCTACAGGCACCAAATCGCGACTTATCGCGATAGCAAACTCCATAAAAAAGTTACATTTCTAGGATGCTCTAACGGTCGCATAGGACACCCGCTAATCTACTAGACCGCTCGGCAAGCCGTACGACCAATTGATATAAATACCCTTACAACTGGCCCCTTATATTTAGGAGTGGTGATAACATAAACTAAATATACTCGATCAACTAATGCTAGACCTCTGGGTAATAAGGTTTCAGATGGCTGACGTGAAACTGACCTCGGTCATTACTGGTTTCGGGGTCCCCTAAAACAAAGGTGTATGGAGCTAGCTGCTTAATTAATCTGTATGGCCCTTCAAAAAGTAGTAAGAACTTCTTGGTAATTTTGTCAAGCGCGGAGGACACTGGATTGGCCTTTAGGAGGACCAAATCCCCCACATTATATTCATGTCTGAGAGTAGATGGACGTCTAGCTGCCCGACGGGCAGCACTTGACGCTAGGCTTTCTTTAGCCAAGACTAAGTTTTGCTTGAAATTCCAAGGGAAAGTCACTTCGTCCAGGCCCAACAAATCCCTTAACGCCAGCTTAGGTGGCTCAGAAAAATGTAACTCGACCGGCGCGAACCCAGTCGACTGGTGTATAGCGTGGTTTATGAGGTTTGAGATTTGGGGGACCTCATATGCCCAACGAGTATGCTGAGAGTAGCAGAAAAGCCTAAACAGCCGCCCCAGTTCACGCATTACTCGTTCAACCGGGTTGGCCTGTGGGTGTCTGACGGAAGAGAACTTTACGCCCACATTTCTGGATCGTAGTGTCTTCGACCACTCCTTCGCAGTAAACTGCGTTCCATGATCGGTAAGTACATACTTTGGGCAGCCCAAGGTCGGAAAATACTGGTTGAGTAGGCAATTTAGTATCGAACGGGTTGTCGCCTTTTTCAACGCATTCAGATTGGTATACTTGCTAAATACATCTACACAAACACATAACCAGGTAACACCACCACGTGACTTTGGCAAGGGCCCAAAAAGATCCAATGACACCAGTTCGTTCACTGAAGAAGGGAGGATGGAAGTAAGCGCCGGCTTTCCCAAAACTGAGTGCTTAGTGGTTTGGCAAAGCTGGCAGCCCTTGATAATGCGTTTTACGTCTCGTTGCATGTTGGACCACCAACATTCCCGACGTAGGGCTGCCCACGTCTTATGCACCCCATAGTGGCCGATAGCCTGGTGGAAATGTTGAACCAAACCGGTTACGAGGTCTTTAGGCACGCAGACTAAAGGGTACTCGCCTTCACCATGACTGTGGAATAATATGTCATTTCTTAGAAAGAACCTAGTGCCCTTATTTAAATCGATAGTATCCGTTGCTGTTAACCCTTCGCGAATGGCACCCAACTTTAAATCTAGTTTCTGGGATGCCGGAATCTTAGCAACTAGGATTGCAGAGTCCTCTGGTTTTAGTAGCAAGCTAAGTAGCCGAAAAGATTTATCCAAAGGAACAGTTGGACGCAGCGGGGGATGCCGTGACAGAATGTCAGGCAAGATATTATCCCGGCCTGGGATGTATTTTAGGTCAAACTCAAACTCCTGCAGGGCGAGCACCCATCTAGTAATACGCGCAGAAAGCAACCTACAAGACGACAAAAACGAAAGACTCCGATGGTCGCTACAGACCGTAAAATGACGACCTAACAAGTAAACCCTCCATTTCTGTAAGGCCCACACTACCGCTAGGGCTTCCTTCTCCGGTACACTATAGTGTCGCTCCCGTTGTAATAAGAGACGACTAGCAAAAGCTACACTACGCCGCTGGCCGTCGACCATTTGATACAATGACGCACCCAACCCAAAGTCGCTGGCATCCGTCTGAACAAAGAATGATTGATTAAAGTCTGGGTGCCAGAGAAGCGTCTCCGAGGACAAAGTCTCCTGCAAAGCTTTGAAAGCATTATCTTGTGCCACACCCCAATTCCATTTATGGTTTTTCCGGAGTAACTGGACCAATGGCTCCGACAAAGTAGCAAAATGCTCTGAAAAAGCTCGGTCAAAGTTACACAAACCTAAAAAGGCTTGCACTGACTTGAGGATCTGCGGCGTAGGAAAATCCTGGATGGCCTGGATCCTATCTACATCTGGCTTAATTCCTTGGCTGCTTACCAAATAGCCTAAAAAATTCATTTCCTGACAAAAGAATTTACATTTTTTTAGTCTTAGCGTGAAACCAGCCTGTGACAAGCGGCATAAAACACGACGTAAATGTTCTAAATGCTCAGAAAAGGAGGACGAATGAATTAATAAGTCATCAACGTACGGTATCACAAACGAGCGCAGCTCGGGGCCTAAAACAGAGTCCATGCATCTACTAAAACTAGCCACTGCCGTCTTTAACCCAAAAGAAAGCACTCGAAATTGGTACGTCTTGCTCCCATGTAGGAACCCAGTATATTTCCTATCTTGTTGTCCTCTATCAAGAGGTACCTCTATCAAGAGGTACTTGGAAGTACGAGTGTGTCAAATCTAACGAACTCATGAAGCAAACGCCCTGTAGGCTTCGCAAGATGTCGTCTATCAACATAGGCCGTTCCAGATCTTGACACATAACCTGGTTTAGTGCTCGCGCATCTAGACAAACCCTAACTGAACCGTCTTTCTTAACTGCCGTGACGAGAGGCGAGCAGTAAGCGGTGTTTGCACGCTCAATTATGCCATATTCTACCATTTGGTCTATCTCTTCCTGAACGGCACGACGATGGGCGAATGGAATTGGATATGGTTTTTTATTAAACGGTGTTTTGTCTAAGATATGTATCGCGTGCACGTACTTGTTAGTAAGCCCGGGCCTGTCGGAGAAAATGCTCTGAAACTCGGTTAGCAGAGAAATAACCAAATCCTGGTCGTGTGCAGGTAAATCTGACCCCGCGATAATTGCGCTAAATTCGGAAAGCCCTAGTTCCGCTATTTCCGTAGACGCACTCCCCAAACGCGGTGGTTGCCCATGGTTTACGGACATAGCCCTAAGAGCGGGTGGGTCTGGTGGCCGAAACTCATGGACGCAAGATATTAACGGGGTAGTAACGCGGTCCACCCCTGCGCTCAGACAAAGTTGGCCTGACGAGAAATCTATCCTAGCCTTTGCTGCTTGCAAGAAATCCATGCCCAAAATGATAGGATACACGAGCTCCGGAATAAGAAGGAATTCGTGTTGGAAACGAGCGCCGCCAATTTCGAAAATTAACGACAACTGGTGTGATACTCTCCTCTGTTTAGCTTTAAAAGCTCCTGACACCCTCACACCCGACACCGGAAAAATCGGTATGTTTTTGTCAAAACCCGATATCTGCTCCCAGATGGTTTGAGATATAACGGTTATCTCGCTTCCCGTATCAATTAGGGCGGGCCTAGTTAAATTTGCTATAGTGAGAACCACTGTGGGGGAACTACTAGCCGAAAGGTTATGGTTGAAATCGCATTCAGCCAGCAAGTCTTCAACTGGGTTATTTAAAATACAGAGGTGATAGCGAGACTCACATTGAGGGAGAGAGCGCCCCATCTGCGGATCTAACAGTGGGGCGCGTCGAAGTTTTCCGAATCCCCGTCCTCGGCAAAATCCGCGTCTATTTTATCTTCCGACATTTGTATAGCCGAAACCTGATTTCCCTTCTGGCCATAATTTTGATAATTTCGGCCTCGATTGCTACCCAGAAACCCATTAGGATTACTATTATTAGGGTGCGGTTGTTCGAAAGCGCGGTTACCGAAGTTCCTCGAGTTTCCGCCCGCAAACTGAACGTTTCGGTTGGTACGCGTGTTAGCATCAGTAACATTCCTAAACCCCCCCCCCACAAGTAGGCTGGCCCCTAGATTCAACCGCAACAAGATACCCGGTATTTCTATGGAAGTAGTCGGCTTGCCTTAATCTCTGTAATGCGTCGTTAATCGAACCTACGCCCACTAAACATGTGGAAATATTAAGCGGAAAATGTCGTGCTATTGTAGTTATCAAAAATGATTCCGCGTATGAGGGTTGTAGGTACCTGCCTTTAGCCACGTATTTCAGAAAATGCTCAACGTATGTGCCGTGCGAGTGAGTCGCCGACTCAAGGTCAAACCTAACTGCCATTTGCCTCTCTACACCCCAAAACTGCTCAAGGAAAGCCGTTCTAAACTCTTTGGCCCCTCGAAATGTTTGCAGCAACGCTTGTGCCCAGAGGAGAGCTTCTCCTTTTAGCACCCTTTTTAGAACTAAAAACATGTGTGGCAAACTTAGGGCGCGTTCCGTAGCAATCATGTCGAGGGTTTCCAAATACTCCATGGGGTGTAGGGAGCCGGTCCCGTCAAATTCGGGTAAGAGCTTGCTAACAGCTACCAGTGAGGCTGGAGGTGCTAGCATTACAGTGCCCACATTTGGAAATAAGTAGGGCAGACTTGCTGGTGTAGGACTGATAGCCATATTATTATTATTCGACTGCACATTGTACGCAGGAGGCTGCATCAGCCTAGGATTATTGTCCATTGACAGATTATTTGGGATGTTCAGCCCGACTCCTGCATCTCTACCCTCATCGTTACCAAGTGCGTCTAATTTTTTATTACATGGTACATAATTTGTCAAGTTGGCATCCAAACCGATTGGGTGCTTTGGTAATCCGCAAAAAACAGGGGCTTGCGGCGGCCTATCGTATTTGTCGTAATACCTCTGGTGGGGAACGCGGTTTATATTAGAATAATTAAAATGTCTTTTACCATTTTCATCTTCGCTCGATGCCCTTAGCCTACTGGTGGGGTTAAGAGTGCCAAAACTGCCTCTAGCATGGTCTTCTACCATCCTTGCAGACGTCGGCTGTGATGCTGTGGTATTTGTCGGCCAGGGGGTTGGCCACCATCGCTGATATTCATCCTCACCAGTCGGGAGTGCTAGTGGTTTTGCGGCTGGTCGCTTGGGTATGGCCCCTAGGTTGGATAGGTTTCCAACTTTTTTGAATCCACCGGCACCATTGGACTTCTTCACTGTGGGGGCGTCTCCTTTTGATGAGCCACTAGTCGTGGAGCAGACGAAATTTTAGGTGACTGATTAGCCCTTGCGCGAACCTCTTCCGTAGATAACGTCGTTGGTGAAGGGTTTGAACCTACTTGTTCTATGCCCGTATACTCATCTGGAGATAGTGCGGACGCCATTTTGTTTGGGTCAGCCTCAGTCGCCTTAACTGGGTCGATGTTCTTGGACCTCAAGTGGTATCTTCTTGGCGACTTCTTAGGGGAGAGCCGAACACTCATTATTTAACAAACGCAGCAACAAAATCCTCGCCCCACGTTGGGCGCCAAGTTGTACTGGTACGGGATTCTGGCAAGGATTTATACAGAGGCCGGTTAAGCAATAAAAACAGCTAGTCGTATCCACCAAATGAATCTAATTAAATCAAAGCTGAAAACACAATAATTACAAAGTAATCGAAAAAAACCGCACGCGTAACATTTATGCGGCGCGTTTTTATAATGACTTATTTAAACAAGAATTATGAACTAAATAGTTAACATAATAACATACCTGAAGCCAGGTCACAACCAAACCATGAGGCACAACTTTTACACTAATTAGAAAATGGTCACAGATAGGCGAAACCGAAAACCAACCCGCTCGCAGAGCACAACGCTTAATAATGTCTTTTAATTTAAGGCTACAGGCATCAAATCGCGACTTATCGCGATAGCAAACTCCATAAAAAAGTTACATTTCTAGGATGCTCTAACGGTCGCATAGGACACCCGCTAATCTACTAGACCGCTCGGCAAGCCGTACGACCAATTGATATAAATACCCTTACAATGCATTTGAAAATTATTTTATTTCAATATAGAAATTTCTTAATTTCTGTAACCTACATAATAGTGAGTTATTTGAATAAAGTCAGGAAATTTATTTAACTGGAAATTTAAACTTAATGAACAGAATCAGTTGCAAATCTCAGCAGAGAACTCATTTAAAATAATTTGAGTACATTTTTTTGTAATAAATAATTTTGTAAGGTGCTGAATTACGATTTTATTAAATTTTGGCTCAACTTTTAGTACTTTCGATTTTTAACATAGTGTTGGAAATATCTGATATCATTGTTAGAAATATTCATAAACAATAGCTTCATTATGGTTAGATAAGAAAACCACATATACAGATAAATGAAGAAGAGCAGTGCTAATTAATGAGTTAGTATTAATTTTGTCGTTATTCGTTGCACATCGTTTCTATTATTATTTTATATCGCATTAATAAATAAGTTAAAGGTTGTTTATTGTTTTACTCAAACACCTCACAAAATTGAACATTTATTTAAACAAATCTCATTATCAATTCGATTTGTGAACATTAGTGCATTATTAAACTCAGTGTTTTCGGAGCTTCATCATAAAAGCTGCCCTGGTGTCAGAAGACGTACTTTTATTTGTTTTGTCTTGTGAAAGAGACTTACAACATAAAATTTTGGTATCAGAAGTGGGATTTGTTCAAATCGGGTGAAATAATCACGGGCGTTTGGTTTATTTTCACTGTGAGTTTCAACTCTTCACGAAATCGAACTCTCATCTACATCCTGAATATTTCTGTGGTACTGAACGGAAGTTCACCGGCCAATTGGAGGCTACCCAGAAAACCATCGAGGTTCATTATTCTACTACATTCCTCAATTCAAGAGAGTCTGCAAAATCTACTACATCCCAGAACAGGGTTCAAATCCATAAAACCAAGAAGGTTTCATCTTACTCACAAAAAAGTAAGTCATATTCATTTTTAATTTGTTCTCAAAAAATATCATCATTCCTCTCTATCCTGATCTAACAAATCTATTCAACATGCCTGACGATCAACCTACGAATTCAGGTCAATCCAGTCATTCTAATAATCATGATTCAGATTCAGATGATAATGCTGAAGAATTACCACTTGCTGTATTGTTCAAATTTATTAAACAATTTAATGGTGATCGTACTGAACTTAATACTTTCATTCAAAATGCAAATAGCGCATATTCTTTGGCATCTCGAAGTCAACAAAATAGTCTATTGTTATATATTGTTTCTCAACTTACAACTAACGTTATCAATGAACTTGAAATGTCAGACGTGCATTCATGGACGGACTTAAAACAAAAACTTAAGTTATACTATAGTCATACAAAACATCTTGTGCAAGCTCATGAAGAACTTGAGACAATCAAACAATTTTCTAATGAAACGATAACAGATTTCTTTAAGCGCATTGAAAAAACAAAAAACGATTGTATTCAAAGTGAAACAAATAATTGTGAAAATTTAAATGATCTTCCAGGGTTACGTCGCGCAATTCAACAAACAGCTTTGCGTAGGTTTATCATTCATTGCAAACCGGAAATATCACAAATGCTAAGAGCAAGAGATTTAAGTACATTGAATGAAGCGTATATGTTAGCTTTACAAGAAGAAAAGATAACCAATTATACACGTTTTAAGAATCATTCCCAACAAGGAAATTATTGTACAATTTGTAAGAAATCAAATCATTCCACTCAAAATTGTAGGAAGAAACGTAATAATATGCAAAGATTCACTAATCCAAATTCAATTCAATCGGGAAAAAATATTCCTAATTCTAATTTAAACATCAATAAGCCATCAAGCTCAAATTATCAATCAAAGTTTTGTAATTATTGCAAAAACAAAGGTCATACTATTGATGAATGTCGAAAAAGACAATTTAAAAATCAAACTCAAAATTACAATCCAAAAGTTAACCATTTAAACTTGCAACCGTCCGATGTGACCAATGCCCCACAAACGGACGATCTTCAAGCGGCATTTCCATCACTGAACATTTCATAAGTAATAACCAAGAATTGAATAATAATGAATTAAGGTCACTTAAATTCAAAATTCAAAATTCTCCAAATCCTTTTGTAACGTTTTTAATTGACAGTGGTGCAACAACGTCATTGATTAAACATGATATTTTAATTCCAAGTCAAACTCCTCTAAATAAAGCAGATATTATACAGATTAATGGAATTAATCCAAACAATCCAATATATTCTTTAGGATCTGCACATTTAAAATTATTTTCAGAAAATTTAAATATTGAACATAAAATACATGTTATCAATGCATCAAAAATTTCAACACAATTTGATGGTATATTGGGAAATGATTTTTTCAAAAAAAATAATGCTATAATTGATTATGTTAATGAAATGATTGTAATTAATAAAGTTCCAATTAATTTTGAAATTAATAGGCAAAAAATAAAAATTCCTCCTAGAACCGAAGTAATAATGGAAGTAAATATATCAAATAATCTTCCTGAGGGATTTCTTCCTAAAACACAAATTGCTAACAATGTTTTTGTGCCAGATTTATTAATAACAAACAATAATAAAAAAACAAAAATTCCTATCCTAAATCTCAATGATATTGAAATAACAGTTGAACAACCAACTTTTGAAATCGAAGAAATCATTCCACAAAATCAAATTTATTTTACTCAAAATAAATATCAACAAACTAATCAAAATATTGATAGGATGAATTTGTTAATTAATAATATTCGCATAGATCATTTAAATAAGGAAGAACAATATAGTCTATTGGAGATTTGTAAACACTATTCTCATATTTTTCACTTACTTGGTGATCATTTATCAACCACATCTACAATAAAACACACAATTCCTACAAAAAATGATGCACCAATTTCTTGCAAAATTTATCGATATCCTAAAATATTTGAAAACGAAGTAAATATACAAATTAATAAAATGTTAGATGACAATATCATTCAACCATCATTTTCACCTTGGTCCAGTCCAGTTTGGGTTGTACCAAAGAAACTTGATGCATCGGGAAAGAAAAAATGGAGGTTGGTCATTGATTATCGAAAGTTAAATGATATAACTATTGGAGACTCTTATCCTTTACCTAACATAGAGAACATACTAGATCAACTAGGCAAATCAATATATTTTTCCACCTTAGATTTAGCCTCTGGTTTTCACCAGATTGAAATGGCAGATAGTGATAAAGCAAAAACTGCTTTCACTACACCATCAGGTCATTATGAATTTAACAGAATGCCCTTTGGTCTTAGGAATAGTCCATCTACTTTTGCTAGATTAATGAATGTAGTTCTCTCAGGTTTACAAGGAACTAAATGTTTTTGTTATCTGGATGACATTGTGATTTACGGTTCAACTTTGAAAGATCATAATGAAAAACTTGTATCGGTATTTAAAGAATTAGAAAATCATAATCTAAAATTACAGCCAGATAAGTGTGAGTTTCTTCACAAAGAAATCTCTTATTTAGGACATATAATATCAGATGCAGGAGTTAAACCAGATCCCAATAAAATTAAAACCATTACACAAATCTCTACACCCAGAAATCAAAAAGATATTAAATCTTTTCTTGGCCTTGTCGGATATTATCGTAAATTTATTAATAACTTTTCTCAATTATCAAAACCCTTAACTCAATTGTTAAGAAAAGAATCCAAAGATTTTAATTGGACTGATAAGTGTGAGGATGCTTTTCAAAAATTAAAAATTATTCTAACAACAGAACCAATACTACAATTTCCAAATTTTTCTCAAACTTTTATCTTAACTACAGATGCTTCAAATGAAGCCATAGGTTCAATTCTTTCCCAAGGAGAAATTGGTAAAGATCTTCCAATTTCATACTATTCTCGAACATTAAATAAGGCGGAGGTCAACTACTCAACAATTGAAAAAGAATTATTGGCAGTTGTTGATTCTTGCAAACATTTTAGACCTTATTTGTATGGTCAAAAATTCCAAATTGTTACTGATCATAAACCACTTACTTGGTTGATGAACATTAAAGATCCAAATTCTAGATTATCTAGATGGCGATTAAAACTCATGGATTATGAATACGAAATTAAATATAAAAAGGGTTCAAAAAATACCAACGCTGATGCACTCAGTAGAATTACTCACGATGTTAATATTTTAGAAAATGAAGAAATTAATTTTGAAAATTTTAAAAGGTTTCATCAAAGAGAAAATTAAATTACCACTTTCAAAAATTAAACATCTAGTAATTCCATTATCTTGTGATTATTCTAATTCAAATAAACATATAGACTATATAAAAGAGAAGTGTCAAAATTTGATTAAAAACCCACAGATTACTGAAATTAATCTAAAAACTTTATCAAATCAAAAAATCTATCTTGCATTTATAAAACAACATGTGTTAGATTC
The DNA here is from genome assembly GCA_963556235.1 of Cryptophagus acutangulus. Taxonomy (NCBI): domain Eukaryota; kingdom Metazoa; phylum Arthropoda; class Insecta; order Coleoptera; family Cryptophagidae; genus Cryptophagus; species Cryptophagus acutangulus. The sequence goes on from OY744564.1 coordinate 1,303,732, forward strand.
TGCAGATTATGATAATTTATATAAAACTCTCTATAATTTAAAAATGTTATTAGAGCTCAATAATGTAAAATCATTTGTCATTACTGACATGTTAAAACAAAATAACATTATAAAATTACAAACATATTATAGTTTGCTTTATTATTTGTTCCATAATTTTCAATATGAAATATTATATGAAGAAAGAATTACTTTAACCGATCCTGAATTAATACAGGATACACTCAGAGAAAATCATGATTCACCAATTTCAGGTCATCAAGGTTTTGACCGAACTTATGAAAGAATCAAAGAAAATTACTTTTGGGAAAATATGAAATCAGATATCAGAACTTATATTAAAGAGTGTCCAACTTGTCAATTATCTAAAACTGATTTTAAAAAAAATAAAAGTCCAATGCAGATTACTACAACTTCTACTAAATTTTGTGAACAAATTGCTATGGATATAGTAGGTCCTCTTCAGGAAACTTTTAATGGAAATCGTTTTATACTTACTCTTCAAGATGACCTAACAAAATTTATTCAGGCTTACGCAATTCCTAACCATGAAGCCAAAACGGTTGCAATACATTTCATGAAATTTTGTACTCAATTTGGATTTCCTCAAAATATATTATCAGACCAAGGAACGGAATTCACTTCTCAAACATTTAAAGAAATTAATAAAATGCTTAGTATCAAACATAAACTTTCATCCCCATATCATCCACAATCCAATGGTGCATTGGAAAGAACTCATCTAACTCTAAAAGATTACTTTAAATGTTACACCAACAAAGATAGTACTAATTGGGATGAATTCTTAAATTTTGCAGTATATAGTTATAATTCAGGTGTACACAAAGCTACAAAAAAAACACCATATGAATTAGTCTTTGGGCAACAAGCAAGAATACCAAATTATTTAAATGATCCTAAACATAAAGCGAATTATTCAGATTTGGCCAATGATTTGACAAATAAATTACAGATTATTCGAGAAACAGCTAGGGAAAATCAAATCCAAGCTAAACAAAAATCCAAAATATATTATGATAAAACTCATAATAAAATTTATAATTTTAATGAAAATGATATGGTACTACTATATGATGTAGCAGGAAAAGGTAAAAAATTAGCACCAAATTTCAAAGGTCCTTTTAAAATATTGCAAATTCATAACAATCAAACTGCCACACTTCAAATTACTCCTAAGAAATTAAAAACATATCATTTCAATCTCTTAAAACCATATATTGTTTCAGGACATAACGAAAGTGAAAATGAAGATGCAGAATCATTACCTTGTAATTCTAATACTTCTGTTGTGAATTGTTTATATTTTGAACTTTTGAATTTGTATTTGTGAAGTGCGCGCCTTCCGATCCGAAGAGAAACGAAAGAAGAACGAACTATTTATGTGTCTACGCAACCAACTCGCGCACGGCACCATTCGAGCAGAACCTTTTGTCGTCAACAACTGTATAGACGCATTATAATCTTGTACACATTCTTGATGTTTAAATTGTTCTGAATATAATTCCTGCTTGTTAAATATCAAAACATTTGGTTTTATTTATGGGCCAAACTCAGACGAAGTGCATTCAATACATAAATTTGGTAGCAGAGCGTGGTTCCAAGGAAAGGGAACAAAAACCAGTAGAAGAAACAAGCAAAGACGAGTCGGCCATTTTACATCACGCGCCGGAACATCGAGGCTCGGAGTCAATCAATTCCTGGATCGAATCTTGGTGTATGGTAACAACTTCAACATCGGTGTACGTACAAACAGAAAGTGAGTTCACTCCATTCATCTAATTCTAACCCAACACTTACATCCTGTTCCAAGCTTTAAAAAGGTTCAATTCTGTGCAAAAACGCGACGCGATTCACAAATCAAATTCATTCGAAACTCATATAGCATTGATTTCATTCTCTCAAATCCTAGCAAGCGGCCACAATGAGTAATTTAAAACAAAAAAGGGGAACGATAAAATCCAAGCTAACAATTTTCGCGAAATATGTAAATGAGCTGCCTAATAAAGATTCGGTCAGTGATCTCGATTTAATACAACTTAGGGATAGGCTATTTAGGGCTGAATCTCTAATTGATGAGTTCGATGATATACAAATGAAAATTGAAGAAGATTCTAACGACGTTGAGGCTGAAGGCGTAGAGCGAGAGAATTTTGACATTGAATTTTTTAAAATAATTGGTTTAGCAAAAAAAATAATTAAAGACAACGAAGAGGGCGTAACCGGTACGCATTCGCCAACGCCGTCAGAACTTTCAGTGCACACTACTAACACCAATACGACTAATTCAAATGACTTTTCGAGAAGTATCAAGCTTCCGACAATACAACTGCCAAAATTTGACGGTGATTATGCAAAATGGCTGGAATTCCGCGACACTTACGAGTCTCTCATTCACGACAACGAGTCAATTAGCCAAATACAAAAATTTCACTACCTCCGAGCGTCTCTTGAGGGTGGGGCAAAACAGGTAATCCAATCGCTAGAGTTTACCGCTATTAATTATGCAGTGGCGTGGAAAGCGCTAATTGAGCGTTATGACAACAAGAAATTACTAGTGCATAATCACGTTAAATCGCTATTTAATATTGAAGGCGTGCTTAAAGAGTCCGCAATCGATTTGAGAAAAATGCTGGACACAATCTCAAAGAACCTTCGGGCTCTAAAGCAGTTAGAGCAGCCCACTGAAAATTGGGACACGCTTATTATTTACATGGTAGCGCAAAAATTAGATTCGTCAACAATTCGCGAGTGGGAAAAGTTCAAAGTAGATAAAGAAATTCCATCATTAGATGAATTTAAGTCTTTTTTAAAATCACGGGCGGTTCTATTAGAAACGTTGCAGCTAACGCAGGGTAAAGGTCAAAACCAGAGTCGCGATCATTCAAAATACACTAGGGGGCTTATGTCAATCGAAAATACTCAAATACCTTACCCATGTAAGGTTTGCAAGTCTGAACATTACATTCAAAATTGCCCTCAGCTACTAAAACTCTCAACTGATGACCGTATTGAAAAGCTAAAAAACTTGAGACTTTGTTTGAATTGTTTACGCCCGGGTCACACTAGCAATATATGCCGAGCAAGTACGTGTAAAAAGTGCAATCGAAAGCATCACACGTTAATTCATTTTAAACGATCGTCAGAAATCAAAACTAATTCAGAGCAAAATCAAGGCGCAGAAAACAATGTAGTACTTGCTTCGCATATTGCCAGCGCGCCGCACGTTTTGTTGGCCACCGCATTGGTGCAAATATCTATGGAAAGCGGGGGATTTCGAACCGTAGAAGCGCTATTGGATTCGGGATCGCAATCATGCTACATAACAACGGAATTATGTGACGAATTACAATTGCGCACCAAAGAGCGGTTCATCCGAGTTCTAGGTATAAATAATTGCGAATCCAGCATTAATCGGGAATGCAGTTTAAACATACAATCGTTGCACTCAAATTTCAGCACTGATATCGCATGTTTCGTGGTATCCCAGATTACGAGTCAGTTACCCGGAGTCGATCTCGACGTCTTAAGCTTGAACATCCCCAGCCACATTAAGTTGGCAGATCCCTCTTTTTTCAAACCCAGCAAAATAGAAATGTTATTAGGTGCGCAAATTTTTTGGCAGTTAATGTGCATAGGGCAAATCGATTTAGGGCCTAATAAGCCATTGTTACAAAAAACGCGACTTGGCTGGATAGTCTCTGGATCATTAGGCAAGGCAACATCCGCGGTCACATGCAATTTTAGTCAAATAAATGTTCAAAACGAACTATCTAAGTTTTGGGAACTCGAGGAGGTCCCTTGCATAAAGCGTAAGTCGAAGGAGGAATTAGATTGCGAAAATCACTATTCAAATAATACCGTGCGGGACCCAAACGGAAGATTTATCGTGGCGCTTCCTTTAAAAGAGCCAATAGAGCGTCTAGGTGACTCATATCAGCAAGCGCAGAATCGATTCATGTCTCTTGAGCGAAAGTTGTCGAGCAAGCCCGATATCAAAAAACAATACGCAGACTTTATAAATGAGTATATAACCTTAGGTCATATGACCAAGTTAAACAAAATTGATTCAGGGAAGATTTCCTATTTTATGCCCCATCATTGCGTGGTAAAAGAAAGTAGCATTAGTACGAAGCTGCGTGTAGTTTTTGATGCGTCGGCGCCTTCAAGTAGCGGATATTCGTTGAATCAACTTCAAATGATCGGTCCAACGCTTCAAAATACTCTCTTCTCAATATTGTTAAGATTTCGTCAGCACCAATACGTCGTTGCAGCTGACGTGGCCAAAATGTATAGGCAGATAAAATTAAATTCCGAGCATACCTGTTTGCAACGTATTCTGTGGCGCGATGATCCAAACAAGGCAATTGAAGCCTATGAGTTGAAAACAGTAACTTATGGCACAGCTGCAGCGTCGTATTTGGCTATTCGGTGTCTCTTTGAATTGGCTAGCGAATGTAGACAAAGGCATCCTAAAGTCGCGGAAATAATCGAAAATGACTTTTACGTGGACGACTTGTTGACGGGGGCTGACACTCTTGAGGAAGCCGCCAACATAGCGAAAGGGGTGCGTGACATTCTGGGGCGCGGTTGTTTCGAATTAAGAAAATTTTACTCTAACAACAAGGAGGTGTTGAAGTACGTAAAGTCTCACGATGACAAAGGTGAAAATTTAAATACTTTAGAATTCGGGCAAGGGGAAGAAGCTAAAACGTTGGGCTTGGTCTGGCGTCCTTCCGAGGACAACCTCTCCTACAATATTGGAAGTATCGGGTCCTGCAAAGTAATTAACAAACGTGTCATATTGTCAGGCATTTCACAAGTATTTGATCCGCTGGGTCTGCTAAGTCCGGTGATCATAAACATAAAAATTCTATTGCAACAATTATGGCTCGAAAAGTTAACGTGGGATGAGGGATTGCCTTTGCACATTAGCGAATTTTGGAGTAACTTCCGTAACGACCTTGTAGCTTTGAACAATTTAAGAATTGATCGCCACGTTCTAGTAAAAAACCACACGCAAGTGGAAATACATGGCTTCTGCGACGCGTCGGAAAAGGCCTACGGGGGTGCAATCTATCTCAGAACAGTAGACAATCACAATAATGTACGCGTTAATCTTCTTTGTTCTAAAAGTAAAGTCGCTCCGTTAAAAAGCGCAACATTGCCTAGATTGGAGCTATCAGGCGCGTTAATTTTAGCTAGACTCATGGATATCGTTCTTAAAACTTTAAGTTTGGAAATTAATGCACGCGTATTGTGGACCGATTCAACGATAGTTCTAGGCTGGCTAAAGACGCCACCATATAAGTTGAAAACATTTGTCAGTAATCGCGTGTCTGAAATTCAAGAATCAACCCAATTTTGTGAATGGAAGCATGTTCCTAGTAAGGATAATCCAGCAGACCTTTTGTCAAGAGGCGTTATGCCTAATGAAATTTTAAATTTAGAGTTGTGGTGGCATGGCCCGGTATGGCTTAAAGGGGACAGACTTGTCTGGCCTAACAAACAATTGAACAGTACGGTTGCAACCGATTTAACGGAAGTCAAAAGCACCACTAATGTTTTTATCGCTCAAATTCAAAACGATTTTCCCTTTCATAAATTTTCAAGTCTAACGCGTCTGAAGCGCGTCCTTGCGTGGATTCTTCGCTTCAAAAATAATATACAGTTAAGGTTGAAAGGTGAAAGGAATATTCAGGTAGGCGGCCTAGAATTAAAAGAGGTTGAGGCATCGTTCAAAAGCTTAATCAAAATGTCTCAAACAAACTCCTTTTCGCGGGAATTGGAAGAATTAACTAGAAAAAGACCACTACATCACAAAAGTCGTATTCTAAGTCTCGATCCGTTCATAGATTCCGAAAACCTTCTCAGAGTGGGAGGGCGGCTTGTAAATGCGTGTGTCACCTATGATAAAAAACACCCTATTTTGCTATGTGCTAAACATCCTTTAACAAAGTTAATTTTTCGTGACGAGCATTTAAGACTATTACACTGTGGGTCTCAGCAACTATTAGCATCGATACGAGATCGGTTCTGGCCAATTTTAGGGCGAAATTTATCTAAGTCCACGCTTAAGCAATGTATTCCGTGCTTTAAAATCAAGCCATCCACCATTAATCCCATCATGGGACAATTACCAACTTCACGCTTACAACCAGGGCCTCCTTTTTATGTTACGGGTTTAGATTACGCCGGACCATTGCTGATTAAGAATAGAAATGGTAGGGGTTGCAAAATAGTGAAATGCTACATTGGATTATTTGTGTGTTTCGCCACGAAAGCCGTCCATCTGGAGCTCATATCGGACTTAACCAAAGATTCATTTTTAATGGCATTGAAGAGATTCGTGTCGCGTCGTGGAATTCCGGCGAAAATCTTTTCGGATAACGGTAGAAACTTTGTAGCAGCTCATTCGGAATTAAAGGATCTCGGGTCGTTTTTATCACAGTATGAACCAGAAATTAGAGAGCATTGTGTTGTCAACGACATTGATTGGCATTTTATCCCCCCTTACTCCCCTCATTTTGGTGGCTTGTGGGAGGCGGGTGTAAAATCAAGCAAAAAACATCTTAAGGTTGTAATTGGTAACGCTCATTTAACTTTTGAGGAACTGAGCACCGTTCTTGCGCAGATTGAGGCCGTTTTGAATTCGCGTCCTCTTACTCCTCTATCTACCGATCCTAACGATCTAGTCCCTCTCACTCCGGCTCACTTTCTTTTGGGAAGACCGTTGGCGGCCATACCGGACAGGGATTTATTAGAAATCCCAGTGAACCGATTGACTCGATACCAGCACATTCAGCAATGCCAGCAACACTTCTGGAGGCGTTGGCACAAAGAATACATTTCGGAAATGCAGCAGAGAGCAAAATGGAAATCGACGCGGGGGGAGCTCCAGAAAGACGCCCTAGTTCTCATTAAAGACGAGAACTTACCACCGCTGATGTGGAAACTCGGTCGTGTGATCAAACTTCATCCTGGTGCCGACGGAATAAGCAGAGTGGCAACTTTAAAGACAATGACTGGTGAAACGAAGCGTGCGTTTTCAAAATTGTGTCCACTACCGATGTCAGAGGCAATATAGCCTTGTTCTTGTTGAAGGTCGGGATCTTCAAGGCCGGGGGCATGTTGTGAATTGTTTATATTTTGAACTTTTGAATTTGTATTTGTGAAGTGCGCGCCTTCCGATCCGAAGAGAAACGAAAGAAGAACGAACTATTTATGTGTCTACGCAACCAACTCGCGCACGGCACCATTCGAGCAGAACCTTTTGTCGTCAACAACTGTATAGACGCATTATAATCTTGTACACATTCTTGATGTTTAAATTGTTCTGAATATAATTCCTGCTTGTTAAATATCAAAACATTTGGTTTTATTTATGGGCCAAACTCAGACGAAGTGCATTCAATACAACTTCAATCTTTGATCCTGGTCCAAGCTCATCAAAATTATAAAGTCCAACCTATTAATTCTTCATCAGGTTTATTATATTATAATTTAGGCAAAACTCAAATTTCAAATCAAAAATATACATTACTGTCATTTTACAATCTTACTTTGATAAATGAACAAATTAATACAATTAGAACCTATTATGGTAAATCTATAAATATTTGTAATTTAGCAGTGTCTGAACATTATATTTTTGATTGTAGGAATCAATTAAAATTTATTCACAATAAAATTGAATTAATCAAACAAGCATTTCGTATTATATCTCACCAATTAAAAATCATTCATAATAGAAGAAGACGCGGTTTAATAAATGGAATAGGAGATGGTTTGAAATGGTTATTCGGTGTACCGGATGCTGATGATGCAGAATTTTATACCAATTCTATAAATTCTTTAATGTCTAATCAGAAGCATACTGAAATATTAATGCAACAACAAGTGTCAATTATGTCACAAACGATATCTAATTTTAATAATTCAATATCTAGGATGAACCAGAATATTGCAATTTTAAATTTCAATCTTTATCAATTCAATAATTTTGTGAATGAATCTAGAAATGCAAGAAAGAAATTAGAATCGGAAGTAGAAATATCAAATCATATGATTTTGTTGATCGAGATGTCAGATGAAATGTTAACACTATTAGATAATTATGTAAATGATGTATCTTTGATTCAAAATGGAATAATAAATTATAATATACTTTCACCTGAACAATTGTTCAGTGAATTATCAAAAATATCAACAAAATTTATGTTGCCAATTCCTTTATCTACTGAAAATGTATATCATTATTATAAAATAATAACTCTAAAATCATTCATAAAGGATAATTTATTAATAATTTCGTTTCAAATTCCAATCAGAAGTATGTACGAATATGATTTGTATCAAATGTTTTCCATACCATCCCCGCACTCAGATCCTACCTTCTTTTCTTATATTGAACCTTCTAATAATTATATCCTTGTATCCACAACGAGAACTTATTACATAATGATGAATGACCTTGAAAAATGTGAGGAATACATCCCAAACCAATGGCTATGTCAGGGAATTCCAACCCTAAGGAAAACTGATGTTGATGTATGTGAAATTCAGTTGTTCTTAAAAACCACAATTGAAATACCAAAATCATGTGTAAAGAGAAACCTAATAGCAAATTTAGAAATTTGGCACCCGTTACGAAACAATGAATGGTTCTATATCATAACCTACCCAACTCAATTAACGGTACTCTGTCAACAAAGTGAAAATTCACAAGAAGTAGTTTTAAATAAAATTGGAATCCTTCAACTTTCCACAGATTGTAAAGCATATACTAGTCAAGTGACACTTGAAACACACATGACCATCATGACTTCAAATTTAACAAACATTATCCCGTTGACAAGTATAACCGAAGATGATTGTTGTTTGAAATTGAAGGAAAATTTATCACTTAATGATATTCATTTAAATCCCATTCAACTTACTAATCTGGACCTACATGAATTAAAATTTGCAGAACATAAATTAAAAGAATTCGATGAACAGCTGCAAAACCAAATAAATCAACCATTTATAGTGAAGAAGTCACAATGGTTCACTACATTGCTATCAATTATTGTAGGAATAATAATTTTAATAATAATTTATAATTTTCTCAAATGGTGTGGTTGTTTCCATCTCATACGGAGATTTTGTTGTTTTACGAGAGAACCGACTTCAACGAAATCATGCAGCCCATGTCTACAGATATTCAATCAATGTTATAATAAACCAGCAGAAAGATCAGCTGTACAATATGATACTGAACTTCAAAGAATTGGACTTCCAGTTTCGTCTATAACATTATCACCAAGAATATCTAAAGATCAAGAATCACATTCATCTTTAAGAAGATCAAAACGTCTACAAAATAAAGTGGAAATTGGTTCAGTGTAAACATTTGAGAAATTGTTAAAATTTAATGAATGTGTGTAATGTTAAGAAGTATAATTATTTTATATTATTTTATCCCGCATTTTATCTAAAAATAAAATGATTATGTTCCATATTATTTTAATTTTATATTTTATCAATACTTACTTGCATATATTTAGTTTTAGAATATGTTGATAATAAATTTGGTAAGTGCTGGTCTTCATATATTTCTTAATATTCTAGATTTTTGTCTTTTATTTAAAATTATCAAAAATCTTTTACCGCCGTAAGGTGTTGGAAATATGTGACATACGCAGAAAATTTCTGTACGCAGCTGAATCTTCTTCCTTTAGTTCAATTAACAAACCTCGATACAATCCAGCGTTTTGTTGTCTTTTCGCAATCCAATCCCGCTCCCAACATTTTCTTTTTTTTTGCTTCACCTTCTTCTAGCAATAATACGGCTGCAGCAGCACGTTTTTGTCGTGAACTCATTTTTTTAATTTTTATTTTAAACAAATATGGCTGCAGCTGCGCGCCCAACCATACGACTCTACAGCAGAGTCAAATACGTCTACAGCTAACTTGTCTATGGTCTACATCTACAGTGTATACAGTTGGTAGAGCGCATGGTAGAGCTCTACTCAAAATATCTCTACTGCAGCTCTAGTAGAGCGGTAGAGTGGTAGAGATGCGCCGTAGTGTACACATTACAGGTAGAGTCTCTACACTCTACGCTCTACACTCTACCGAAAAAACTCTATAGTGGACACTTAGCCTAACTGCTCCTTTAATATCAAAATCCGCTACTTTAGATTCAACCTTCTTAAAAACTGAATACGATCCTTGTGTTTTTTTATTTATATTATCATTTTGAAATTCAAGAATGATTTTTTTTAAATTTTTTTTTATTCGGTTTGTAATTGATTTCTCATGATTATTTCTTGAACATGCAAATGCATTATATGCAAAATGAAGTATATTTTCAAAAGAAGATGAGGTTTTGGTGATAAGACCATAAGAAGTTTGTTTTGGAAGTGATAAGTAAATCTAATATCAAAAGATCTTTTAATAAGCGTCGTTAAGCCAGCGCGCCATCTTTAATGAATTTAGGATAAAAGAAGGTGTTCATGGCGTACACTTTCAGTCCGTTTCCATTATTGCCCGGCTCCATGATCATACCCATGTAAAAATTGAGAATTTCGTCATTCAGCCAATTTGACTCGGACAGAGTTATTAAATCTCGACGAGTTACTTTTAAAAATTCAAGAAAAAATTAAATGAGTTGAGATATCCTTCCCACTTGAGCAAATTAAATGTGCGGAATTAAAATTATGTATTTACCACGGAAGTGAAATTGGTCAGCAAATCCATAAAATACGGTGGCACATTGTCAGTAATAAGGTCAATTTCATAAATACTTTTTTGAATTATTGTCTTGGCATTATCAAACTGAAGTTGGAGATTGTCAACTAACACAAAAAAATGTCGAGGATTTTCAATAGATAAACTTTCTACAATTATATATGGTTGAACCATTCGGTTTCCAGCATATCCTTTTTCTTTCTGCGATTTAATTATTTCCTCAATACCTCCGGGAATCTGAAAGATAGATAAAAATATACATTAAAATTTTTAATGTATATTTTTATCTTTCATAGTGTTAATTAAAGTTTCACTACCTACTTTTGCATGAATGGAAATTGCATCTACTACCTCCAAAGTCGAAAATTTCCAATGTGTAGACACTTTTATTTGATTTATTAATCACGCGATCTTTAGGAGGAACAAATTACGAAAAACTCATTAATTCGATTAAAAACTTTCCGTCTAAAATTAATCATTTTAATTTTACAATAATTTAATTGAAACTATCTATAAATATTGATATAGCTTTGTTATCTGCGTCACGCAATTCAAAAAATTTCAAAGCAGATGCATATTTCACAGAATTCAATTTAATTTTAAAAATGTTTTCAAAATATGTATCCCATTTGCTGAATAAATTCATCTCCTTATTTAAATGTAATTTCTTGAAATCAGAGTTTATCTGCAAAGAAAATTTAATTAGTTATGTAAGCCTTTAATAACATATTGCATGCCCTTCTTTTACTTCTTTTCAAAGCATTTGCAAGTTCAAGAAATAATCATGAGAAATCAATTACAAACCGAATAAGAGAAATTTAAAAAAAATCACTTCAAAATGATAATAAAAATAAAAAAAACACAAAGGTCGTATTCAGTTTTTAAAAAGGTTGAATCCAAAGTAGCCGATTTTGATATTAAACAAGCAGTTAGACTTCCATGTTCTGATGATTCTCTTGCACCTTTTGATAAAACTACTTTTAAATTGTTGAAAAAAAAAGCACCCTTTGCCTTCTAAAGATCTACTTTTTCCAGATAAATTCAAAAGTAATGATTCTTTTTTAATTGTTAATGAAGACGATGTTCGTAAAGCAATAAATTCTTTTCCTGCTGGATCTGTCCCTGGTTTTGATAGTTTGAGACCACAACATCTAAAAGACTTAATTTCTCATTCCGCAAATGAAGCTGGTAATCGTGCTTTAAAACCCATTACAAAATTATGCAATTTATTTTTATCTGGTAAATTACCAGATGACATTTCTCCTTTAATTTATGGTTCATTGTGTGCTCTTAATAAAAAAGATGGAGGTATCAGACCAATAGCAGTGAGAAATTGTTTCAGAAGATTAACAGCAAAACTAGCTTGCTCTCATTCTCGAGATATAATGCATTCATATTTATCACCACATCAACTTGGAGTTGCAACTTAGCAAGGCTGTGAAGCTGCTATTCATGCTCTACGCACATTTGTTTACAATCCTGAAAATTCTAGTAAAATTATATTAAAAATTGATTTCAAGAATGCTTTTAACTCTGTTGAACGTGATTATATGTTAGAACAAGTTAAAATTTGGATTCCGTCCTTATATCCCTTTCTATATCAATGTTATAGATACCCTTCAAATTTATATTTCGGTAATATGAACAATTCTTCTGAAGTTGGTGCTCAGCAGGGTGACCCACCCATGCGGCCCTATGATTTTCAGTCTAGTAATCCAATACATTATCCTATCTATGCTATCAAAACTTAATTTATGGTGTCTAGATAATGGAACAATTGCAGATGATTATGATGTGGTTTTTTCGGATTTTACGAAAATCATAGAATTGGCCTTCAAAATTTGGGCTTGAGATAAATCCAGATAAATGTGAATTGTTCTTCTGTTCTGGTAAAACAGATATAAATGTATTGAAAAAAATCAAAAAAATATCTCCCGGAATTAAGGTTTTAAATTTTCAAAATTTATCTTTATTGGGTTCACCTATTTTTGAAGAAGCTTTTATTCCTTTTATTGAAAAAAAATTGTTTCGATGCAAATTCTTTTTAAAAGAACTGAACAAATAAATTCTCATGTGGCCTATACTCTTATTAAAAATTGCCTTTTTGTACCAAAATTTAACTTTTTACTTCGAACATCCCCTTTTTGGAAATTTAAAGAAATTATTAAAAAAATTGATATTTCTATGAAAAACTGTTTAGAAAAATTTTTGAATCTTCAAATAAATGATCATCAATGGCGTCAGGCTTCTCTTCCAATAAAATTTGGAGGAATTGGAATTCGTTGTATACCTGATATTTGTTTACCAGCATTTTTATCATCTATACATGGTGTTACTAAAATCGTATCTTCTTTACTTAATTCTACGGACCTTTTGATTGAAGTACACCATTATGATGAAGCTTTTGCATTATAGACTGCAGTTAACAACGAAAACATTGCGGAAAGCCCCAAATTACAAAGAAGTTGGGATTCAATAAATGTAAACCGAATTGTAAAAAAAGATTTTACATTTAGTACTTTGAAAGATTCAGCAAGATTTAAAGCGTTACAATGTAAAGAAGCTGGAGCTTAGTTGAACGCAATACCATCACCTAATATCGGAACCTTTTTAGATAATAAATCATTTCAAACAAATATTGGTCTAAGATTGGGTAGTAACATATGTGTGCCTCATTTGTGTATTTGTGGCTCCCAAGTAAATGCTGATGGAATTCATGATCTAAGTTGTTCTAAAAGTGCTGCAAAATTTTCTCGACATTCTCATTTGAATTCTATTATACAACGTGCTTTGACTTATGCTGGTTTTAATTGTACTTTGGAGATAAATGGTTTGTCAAGAGACGATGGAAAACATCCAGACGGCATGACTCTAGTACTTTGGCAAAAAGGTCAAGCTTCAGTTTGGGACGTTACAGTAGTAGATACCTTAGCAAAATCATATTTGAGAAATACATCAAAAGAAGCTGGTTCGGCAGCAGAAGCAGCAAATAAAAGAAAAATTGAAAAATACCAAAACATAATCAATTCAAATTATGTTTTTGAAGGTTTAACTTTTGAAACTTTTGGACCATTTTGTAAAAATGTTAATTTATTTATTCAATTTTTTGGAAACTGTTTTAAAAAAGAAACTGGAGAACATAAAGCCACGGAATTCTTATTGCAACAAATTTCTTTAGCAATTCAAAGGGGAAATGCTACAAGTGTACGAGGAACTATTCCTGATTATGCTACCCTTTGCGAATTATTTAGTTTATAATAGTTAATTGTTATTTGTTATTTTTTTGAGTGACTTAATAAAATATTTATTTATTTTTTTTTTTTTTGTATGAAAATTCCGAGGGAAACTTACTTGACGACACTTTAACAATGTCTTCAGTTGCTGATGTTATAAATATTAATCAAGGAAATATTTCAAATACAGTGGAAAACGCACTAGATAATAATATTTCCATTGATATGACGGACCTTATTTTAATGTGTCAACAGCCAATTAGTTTTCCTGATTTTGAATTGAACACACTTTTACAAACAAGTCCGATGAGTAATAATGTGCTCAAATATTATCAAACCAATCAAGCATTGGATAATACAAGACGGGCGAAGCTTGTAGACATAGTAGTCAAACACTTGTATAATTACATTATAAAAAAGTATGCATTTAATAATGTAATCAAAAATGTGTTTTAATATTTAATTTGCAGTCGTTTAAAACATGAAGAATACAATCACATCGCTTCTAAAATAATTAGTTTGCTTCCAAAAGAAATAATGGGAACATATTATGTTCCAGCCATAAAAAAGTGTGATTTTGTCATAAATAAATCGATCAAGGCAAAAGGAAAACTAGTTGATAAAGTTAGAAACCTGATTCACAAATGTGAAGATGCTACTCCAAAACGGAAACAAAAATGTAATTAACTACCAATTGAAGAACAACCATCTACATCCAAATTCAGAATTGTGGATGAATCAATGCAACAGGATTGGCTTTGGTTTAGAATAAATAATGAACCCTGGTCAGAAGTTTTCGATAAATGGTGCAACACATAAAGCTGATTTTATGGTAAAATGGCCTATACTTCGGGATTTAAGGGCTGATACATTGGTGAGAATAAATTTAGATAAATATTTAATTGAGTTGGGCATGCAATATGTTATTAAAGGCTTATATCACTAATTAAATTTTTTTTGCAGATAAACTCTGATTTCAAGAAATTACACTTAAATAAGGAGATAAATTTATTCAGAAAATGGGATACATTTTTTGAAAACATTTTTAAAATTAAATTGAATTCTATGTAATATGCATCTGCTTTGAAATTTTTTGAATTGCGTGACACAAATAACGAAGCTATATCAATATTAATAGGTAGTTTCAATTAAATTATTGTATTAATTAAAATGATTAATTTTAGACGGAAAGTTTCTAATCGAATGGATGAGTCTACCGTATTTTGTTCTTCCTAAAGATCGCGTGATTAATAAATCAAATAAAAGTGTATTTAAACATTGGAAATTATCGACTTTGGAGGTAGTAGCATTCATGCAAAAGTAAGTGGTAAAACACTATGAAAGATAAAAATATACATTAAAATTTTTAATGTATATTTTTATCTTTCAGATTCCCGGAGGTATTGAGGAAATAATTAAATCGCAGAAAGAAAAAGGATATGCTCGAAACCGAATGGTTCAACCATATATGATTGTAGAAGGTTTATCTATTGAAAATCCTCGACATTTTTATTTGGTAGTTGACAATCTCCAACTTCAGTTTGATAATGCCAAAACAGCTTTAGACATCCTCTTCAAAATATTTTATATGCTGAATGCTGTCTACCTAATACAGTCGGAATACCTATATTTGTTGATTCAAAAAAGTATTTATGAAATTGACCTCATTACTGACAATATGCCACCGTATCTTATGGATTAGCTGACCAATTTCACTTCCGTGGTAAATACATAATTTTAATTCTGCACATTTAATTTGCTTAAGTGGGAAGGATATCTCAATTCATTTAATTTTTCTTGAATTTTTAAAAATAACTTGTCGAGATTTAATAACTCTGTCCGAGTAAAATTGGCTGAATAACGAAATCATGCATTTTTACATGATTATGATCATGGAGCCAGGCAATAATGGAAACGGACCGAAAGTGTACGCCATGAACACCTTCTTTTATCCCAAATTGATCAAAGATGGCGCGCAGGCTTAAAGACGCTTATTAAAAGATCTTTCGATATTAGATTTACTTATCTCTTCCAAAACAAACACTATCACAGTACGAAGAATACCAAAAAATGCTCGATCTTTAACTGCTGATAAACTAAGCACTATTATTAAAAAATGTCTCCAAAACTCACCAAAAAAATCACCAAAACCACATCTTCTTTTGAAAATATACTTCTTTTTGCATATAAAGCATTTGCATGTTCAAGAAATAATCATAAGAAATCAATTACAAACCAAATAAAAAATAATTTAAAAAAATTCACTCTTCAATTTTAAAATGATAATAAAAATAAAAAAACACAAGGATCATATTCAGTTTTTAAGAAGGTTGAATCTAAAGTAGCTGATTTTGATATTAAAAGAGCAGTTAGACTTCTTTGTTCTGATGATTCTCTTGCACCTTTTGATAAAACTACTTTTAAATTGATAAAAAAAGCATCCTTTGTGTTATAAACGGGCGCGAATATTAGGGCCACCCAGGAAGCATGAGGGCTACGGACGCTGTCGCCACTCGAACGAACAGACACCAGATGACGATGGTCCTGACCGTGAGAAGCGGGATATAAATGTATCAACGAAAACCGTAATGGAATAGCGTGATACCTCGCCCAGTAAATCTGTCAACTGCGAAGTGCTGGGTCTGGAAATCTGGACGTTTCGGTGTCGCCATGCATAGGAAACGCCATAAATGTGTCAACGCGGATACGGTCAAATAGTGTTCTGGCACCAGTGGTCTACAACACAACATCAACCAAAAAGATTACCAAATGCCACCCTGGGAAGTGTTGGGGGCAGAGTGGAAAACTAAGATAATCAAGTCAATCTGAAGACGATATTGGCAGCGAGTGGACGCGAGAAAGTTGAGTTGGGTTATCAAGAAGAGTTTGTGAATTGGGGTTGGTTTTCGAAAAGCAAAAGAAAAGAAGACGAACGAGCCGAGCTACAGCAAGCGGTACGTCACCAACAACAAGCGCAGCGGGATTGTGGTTATAAGTGCGACAATAAACCAGTGCTTGGGGATTATTATTGTTAGCGGTGAGTACCGATAGTAAATGATAATTGTAGTTTTATTCAGGCAATGATACATAGCTACTGTATGACTCGTGCGCTCGTGTTTGCCTTTTTGTTTACTTGCCCGCTCATTAATTCTGTTTAGTTTTTAATTATTATTATATGTGCCCAAATAGTCCTTAGTCTTATTAAATTGTTGTGTACTAAGTTGTGTTTTATTAAATTGTTCTACCTGGAAAAGTAGTTAAAACTACCACCCCCACAGTCCGTCGAATCCCACTTTTTGACAGCCATACAGTCTCCCTTTCCACCCCCGTAATATTACACGTAAATTCGGGGTTGCAACAAATGGTGTCAGGTGTGGGGTTATTTTTTTTGAAATTGGCGGTTCGGGTTAAAGTATGTTTTCTTAAAAAAAAAAAAAAAGAATATTGCTAAATTGCGGAATGTTACGGCATAAATATAGTAGGTGTAGTTTTATTTTCCCGCGATAAATAAATCGGATTGTGCCAAACTTTTCTTTTAAGAAAACGGGGTGGTAAGCAGTGTTTACTATCAATAGTTGTTTATTAACTAAAATGCGAAGAAAATTGTAAACTGGGCTTTCGCAAAATGTATGGTAGACGTAATGAATAATGGGCGATAAATTGTAAAACACGAGTGGGCAGTAACAACAAAGTAAATTACAGAAAAGTGGTAATAAAAGTTGCCTATTTGTTATGCATGTATGTTTTGTGCTATGAAGGGAGATATTTTTTATTATTAGGGCGCCTTAACTAAATTATAAGAGTTGTTATTTTGAGTGAGTTATTTAATTGACAACGATACACAAATAGTTTAGCAATAGGTGAGTTTTGGATTTTTACCTACAAAACGCAGCGTGACAGTGCACGTCATTAACGTATACACCACCACTTACTTCATCATCAGACAATTTGTACATTTAAACAATGGAGGACGCCGTGGAGGCTTTGGAGGCACGGTTACAATTATTAGAAGTTGCCAACCAGCAGATGCAACGACAAGTGGAAGCACGAGATGAACAACTGGAGCAAGCACGTCGTGACATTGAGGCCCAACACCAGGTAAATCCACCGGCGATACAACAAAAGCGATTGAATATCCCAGTAAACATACCAGAGTATGATGGAAGTTCGAACGTGCTTAATTTCATTGAGACGGTTAATGAATTAGCAATAATAGGGAGATGGACAGATAACGAGAAATTAGTTGTGGCTAAAATGCGTCTGACGAGTGATGCAAGAGAGTTTTTGCGTGTGGATCCGGATAGGTTTGGAAGGGCAACTTGGGCGGAATTTACAGCAGCATTACGAACTCGTTTTGACATCATTGTTACACCGGACCAGGCCGCTTTTGAATTGTTAAATTGCAGACAGCGGGCCGACGAGCGCGTCATTGAGTTTGCGTCACGCGTTAAAGCAGGGGCCAACAAGCTTCATCAAGCGGAGCTGGACGCAGGCCAGGGTGGGTTGACAATAGCGCAGCAAGATCGGGAAGTATTGAGGCAATTCACAGCGGGGTTAAGAATGCCCCTACAACAACGAGTACTATCGGCTCGGCCGACCACCTTTGTTGCCGCCAGAGAGCGTGCGCAACTAGAAGAAACAGTCGACGGAATGACAAAAAAGGCAACAAAATATCCGAAATGTTTCGAAAGATAGACCATTCGCTGTAAGGGGGCAAACGGTAGCACCTTTAAGAAGAGCCACTGTGCAAGAAACAGACAGGCAGTGGACTCCACCAGCTATGCGATGTTTCAATTGCAATTTATTGGGGCATATGGCGCGTAACTGTAGACAGAATCAACCAAGAACCGAGCCAAGAACTAATCAACGGGATAAAGAAGTTACAGTATGCTTCAGGTGTGGTACATCTGGACATTATGCACGCGAATGTCGGTCACCGGTAAACAGGGGAAATCAACCTGCAACTACCGATCGATGTTTTAAGTGTGGTATTTCGGGGCATTATTCTAGAGATTGTACTAAATCTTTAAACGATCAAGCGGTTGCACGGGGACCCCCAGTAGTGACCGCAAGAAACTGGCGCCGTTAGAACTAAAGGAAGTAGCTGTCGTTCCAAGTGTACATAGCATCACGGAAAATAATAAAATTAGGCTTGTAGATAATAAGAATAAATTCAATATGTTACATTTAAAAATTTTGAGAGCAGAGAGAAAATTATTTATAGACTCAGGAGCGGCAGTATCATTAATTAGGGGGTGTCTAAAGGAGGGGTCATTTGGTCAAAACGATTTACCGGAATTAGTAGATATTCAAGGAAATAGAATTAAAGTATTAGGAAAGACTATGGTGGGCATAGAATTAAATGACAATACCATAATACGTCATGAATTTGTAGTAGTAGAGAATATTTCAATGGAAGCAGATGTATTAGTAGGGTTAGATTTTTTGCAAAAGATTGAGGTAGATGTGTTGTGGAGTCAGAATGCATGTATGATTAGAGGACTTAAGTTGAATTTGTATCAAGAGGAGGAAATTAGTGAAGTTATGCAATTAGAACAAGGCGGTTCTTGTGTAGATCGCTTTCCAGAAAGCGAAGCAGTAGAATTACAAGGGTGTAATCAAGTATGGGATGAACGGAGGCTAAAAAGAAGTGTTGCAGGCAAAAGAAATGGTAAAATTAATTTAAAAGCACGACGGATTGTGTTGGAAACTGATGAAGTGGAAGAGGAGGAAATGGAAAAAGCGAGATTAAATTCTGAACATTCAAATGTAGAAATGGTTGATTCGAAGAATAGCTACCTTCAGAGTCAAGGTAATAATGAACGTGAGATTAGCTACCTCGCGGTTCATTTGTTACAAGAGATCACTATCCCACCTAGAAGTGAAGTTATCTGCACTGGATGTACGAAAAAGAGTGCACCTTTTTCAGAATTTATAGTCGAATCAGTCAGAGGAGGAGTGAAAGGGACGATGATAGCAAGGACATTGTGTTCCCAAGGAAGAATATTTCCAGTGAGAATCATGAATATGGAGGATAAGGAAGTAAGAATTTCAGAGAAGGAAGTTGTTGGACATGTCGTAGAATGTGAAGCAATAGAGACTGCACAAGAGAAGAGGATAGAGACAATAAGAAGTGTTGGTAGTGGAAAAAGCAAAGAGGAAAACATTGAGTTTAGGTTAAGTCATTTAGAGGAAAAAGACCAGCAACAGGTGAGAAGGTTACTCGCCCAATACGGCGATATTTTTAGAACCCCAGATCAGCATTTAACAGCAACAAAAGAAGTGAAACACCGAATAATTACGGAAGAAGTAGTACCGATTGCAAAACGGCCATACAGAGTGACGCATCACCATCAGAGTCAATTGCGAAAGGAAATTTCAGAAATGTTAGACCAGGAAATAATACGACCAAGTAGCTCGCCGTGGAGCGCGCCCCTAGTACTAGTGACGAAGAAGCTTCACCCGGGAGAAGAACCACAATTAAGAATTTGCATAGAGTACAGAGGATTGAATGCAATTACAAAGACCGACTTCTTTCCCCTGCCTAATTTACAAGAAACATTTGACAATTTGTCAGGATGTGCACTATTTTCTACAATGGATTTAGCCAGTGGATACTATCAAGTGAAAGTAGAAGACAGGGATAAGGAAAAGACAGCATTTAGTACACCAGATGGGCACTATGAGTTCAACCGAATGCCAATGGGTTTAAAAAACTCACCAGCAACGTGGCAAAGACTGATGAATGTTGTACTAGCGGGGTTAAATGGGATATCATGTCTAGTATATTTGGATGACATTATCGTCTACAGCGCTGGGGATATAACGTGTCACCTCAAATTACTTCAAGAAGTATTTGACCGACTGCGGGAAAATGGATTAAAGTTAAAACCAACTAAATGCGAATTTCTTAAGGAGAAGACTAAGTTTTTAGGGCATGTCATATCATCGACAGGATGCGAAGTAGATCCAGAGAAAACAGATGTTATAAGGCATTATCCCCGGCCAACTAATGTCAAGGAAATTAGGGCATTTTTGGGATTGTGCGGATTTTATCGCAAATTTGTGCCAAAATTCGCGGAAATGGGAAAACCATTAACAACGCTAACGAAGAAAAACTTTCCTTATATTTCTGCAAGAACAAGCATTCGGAAAACTGAAATCAGCATTAACGACAGCACCCATACTGACATACCCAGATTTTAGAAAACCATTCATTTTAGTTACCGACGCATCTGACATAGCACTGAGTGGAATCTTATGCTAAAATTACGATAGGTTTGAACATCCAATCGGATATGTAAGTCGCAGTTTGAACGATGCAGAGCAAAATTATTCAACGATCGAGAAGGAATGTTTAGCTGTAGTATGGGCAGTAAAACAATTTCGTTGCTATTTGGTGGGAACTCATTTTACCCTAATCACGGATCATGCGCCATTGCGATATTTGCTCAGCATTAAAGATCCGAGTAGTAGATTAGCAAGATGGGCAATGCTTTTACTAGAATATTCCTTTGATATTCAGCATAGGCCGGGAAGACTCAATACTAATGCGGATGTGTTATCACGCATTAAGAGCGAAGTAGCGGTTAATGCAGTGAAATTGCAAACAGAACCTGAATTTGATATGATTTGGAATCGTGAGCAAATCATTTCAGAACAAAGCAAGGACTCAAAATTAGCGCAGATGAGACAACAATTGCAAAATGAAGAATCATCACAATTTTATATCACACGGGACGGAATGATGTACAAAACTCGAAAAGCAATGGAAAGGCGAGACAAGATGCTGACACCAGATTCCATGAAAAGAAAAATTCTCGAGTTATATCACAATTCTCCATGGACAGCTCACCAAGGCGAACAAAAGACTTGTGAACTCATTGCACAAGACTTCTTTTGGGAGGGCATGAGAGCGGATGTGAAATCGTACGTGCAGAGTTGCCACGAGTGTAATGTGTTTAAGCGGTCACAATTACCTAAAGCGGAATTACAGAAACTGGAAGTACCGGAATCAGTTTTTGAAAGATGTGCTATGGATATAGTGGGGCCGTTAAATCGGTCTTTTAAAGGAAACAAATATATACTGACAATTATGGACTACTTAACGAGATATGTAGAACTAATACCTATCCCAGACATTAAGGCTAGTACGGTAGCCAAAGCTTTTGTCACGACTGTTATTACACGTCATGGAACACCGAAAGCATTGCTTACAGATAGAGAAACGCAATTTTTATCAGGTATGTTTAAGGAAGTATGTAAAATTCTGGAGATCCAGCAGATTTAAACGACGGCGTATCGACCACAGTGCAATGGTATGATAGAGAATGCATGCTAGCCTAAAAGACAGACTTAAGCATTTTGTACAGAAGGAACCAAGCACATGGGATGATATGCTGTGTTTTGTTGCTATGGCCCATCAATCAAGCATACACAGCTCAACGAAAGAGACTCCATATTTTTTAATGCATGGAAGAGATATGGTGTTGCCTTTTCCCGCTATCTTTGAGCCAACAAAATACAAATATGATACAGCAGAAAATTATGCCAGCGAGATGATAGAACGGCTGAACCAAGCGTTTACATTAGTAAGACAGAATTTGCAGGCGTGTGCGGAACGGCAAAGTGAACAGTACAAGAAGAACAAACACGCAAAGACTTCTAAGTTTAGGATCGGTGATAAAGTGTATTTGTTTACGCCACCTATCGGTAAATTACAAATACCGCGAAAATTTGTGCCTACGTGGTCAGGGCCCTACAGAATTATTGGAGTGCAAGGAGAGGTAAATTACAGGATCAAAGAAATATATGGAAAAAGAGAGCAACTAGTACATGTGGATCGTATAAAGCCATACCGTCAACTAGGTGAGGAAGAGGAGGAGGAACAAAAAGAAATAGTAGTATCGGAGTCACTAAAAGGTGAACCGGAAAAGAAGACATTTATAACAGAGTTATATGATAGTGAGTCAGACCAAGAAGAATCGACGCAGATAGTGACATCTGCAGAAATTCACTCTAGTAGTGGATTGGAGAACCAAGGACGTTCCGACGGAAGTCCGCAAGAAGTTAGTGCAGGACCGGAGCAGGTGCAAACCGGTGGAATTGATAACCAAGAGAGGAGAGCGATGGAGCGGCATTCAGAACACGTAAGTGAGGGGTTACTAGATGAAATAATTGTACAACAACAAGAAGAACAGGTAATTGAGAGGCAGCAGGAGCCATCGACATGCCGATATAGAACACGTAGCCGAGGAAGGGTTCATTCGCAACCTTGGATATACGATAAGAAGACATACGAGAAACGACATTAAAATTAAAGTAGTAATAATCTAGTATTAAGGTCATAGAAAATATGTGCATGAAACATTTTAATTAATGCATTAGGTTTAGGGTGATTAAATTTTGGGTTCTAGACAAAGGACAAGATGACAACCATTGTACGAGTCATACTTGCGTTACGGGGGATCATCGCCGTAGGTGCAATAGTGGCATATGATTGTCGGGAACCAGGTGTGAACCTCACGGTAATATCACTTAATAATGTAGCACCATGCCCGGAACCTGCGACGGGCTACTCAGCTCAGCAATTGCCTGTAGTAGTGCTACAGAAACAGACGAGTGAACGAGTCCAAGTACATACATGTTTAGTGGAAGTCACGCGGTTAATAACCTATTGTGGAATGCATGGCCATTCGTCGGTCGTAAAACACGGGCTGCTAACTTACTTGCATTCGGTTGGTGCATCAGGGTGTAAACAGATGCATCGCGAAAAACGATTTAGTGAATTCAGCGGAATCATAATTGATGGACTAACCAGTAATGCTACAACTCGTGCATCAGTAACGATTGCGGGAAAAATGGGGCGAGATGGTTCATGCATAGGGATGACTTACACGCATTATGGTATGACATGGGATAACGTGGTGGTGACAGCAGGGGTAAAAATTGAATTAAATGACTATAGTGCGGCAGTACAGTTGGACACTAATGAACTACGTTTAAGAGGTGGATTAGTGTGCAAATTTACGGACAGCTATTGCATGGATGTGAGTATAGGTGAAACGACCTGGGATTTAATAACGGTACATGAGTGTGAACGATTTGTCGTATTGTTTGACGGTGAAGCGGAAATAGTGACAGAAAGACAAACGCAAAAGCAATACTTAGTAGTTGAGCAAGGGGCGAAAGTGTTTGCTCTAACCTTGATCAAAAAACGAGCAATGTGCGGCTCAAAATTTTGGGACACTGAACATCCAAATATTATTGTGGCGGACTCAGATGACGTAACTTCGGGGCGACGACATGCAGAGCTAACGGAAGATGTGAATTTAATGGTTTACACAAACAGTAAGTTCTTGTACGTGGAACAAGCCATGGGCCGTGCGCAGGACAGGCTTTACGTGGATGCAATTCATCGCCGCTGCTTGTTAGAACGGGAAGTGTTAAAAAATAGATTAGTATTAGCACAAATTTCGCCAAATGCTATCAGTGCCCTTATTAAAATGAAATTGGGGTACGTGGGGAAAATTGCGGGAGAGGCCCTTTTTATTTTGCAGTGCGTGCCGCGGGTTGTGCAATTACGTCGCATAAACAAGTGCTACCAGGAGTTGCCGGTAATAGCAGACAATCAATCTTTTTTCATGTCACCCGTAACAAGAGTACTACAGCTTCACGGAGTAGAAGAAGTTTGCAATCCAATTATACCAAACATGTACAGACTGGGGGAAGAATGGATTGGGCTTGCACCTCAACCAATGGCCGGGATTTTACCAGTCGAACTTCAGGCAGGATCCACTAGTCGTTTGAGTTTTAAACCACTCCAAGGTTTGGGCACCAAAGGACTCTATACCAGGGAGGAAGTTGCAGCAGCTCAAAAGAGCATGATGTCAGGGATGGAACGAAAAGCTATAAGTAACATCATTTTAAATCGGCTGGAAGGTGGCGAAGCAGAAGACCAGGGCTACTCGTTAACTTATGGGGATGGATGACTTATGGGGATGGATGACAATAATTGGCAACTTCACTAGTGGTTGCCTAGGATTGTGGTTTGCATTTAGGTTTGTAAAGTTTGGAATTGAAGTAATTTTAAATGGGCTAGCAATCCATCGGGTAGATGGATGGAGTTGGCGTCTTATGGCCAGTTTATGGGACACTATGACATGGTGGGTCATACATAAAGCACACCGTGCTCAGAGGGTAGCCGAAGAAAATACAAACGAGGTCATAATGGACTCAGTACGAACCGAGAAAGAAGAGCAAGCAAAACCGGAAATACCATTGGCAACAGCACCTCCAAAAGCAACGGTGTACAGTAGGCCAAACGAGTTGTTGGCTGACCAGGCTAAAATAGAAGAGAAGCAAGTGCAAGTGAAGGGTTGGTAGAAGGTATAGGTTAGGAAAATATAATTTTTTCTTTGGATAGTTATGTAGGGTAGGTAGTCTAAGAAAGTAAGTGTAGGTATAGAAGGGTCAACTGTAAACTGAGTATGTTGATTATCAAATGTAATCTGTTTTTTTTTAGGAGTAGTAAATTTTAGTTTATTTTGGAAATTGTAATCGGCTGTCACGGATAGTTGAGATAAATGTATTAGGATAATTTTGTTTAGTACAATGAGCGATCTCGAATTGCAGAGTTGCTGGTACCAGTCGGTGTATTAAAAAAAAAAAGAGGTTATGTCAAGGCGGAGGAATTAGTTTAATGACTGTGGTAATTAGTATGTTATATCGTTGTAGGCTTGATCGTTCATTTTAGGGTAGATTGTGGTAATAGAGAGGTGTTGGTAAATGTAAGTAATGGCCGTTTAATACAAGCAGGTGAGGAAGCTAGCGTCTGGTTGTTTGTTCAAATATAGAGCACCGATGAACCAAATGTTTTCAACTTGGGTTGATGAAAAGGTGTTAAATGCATTGCACGTGCTTGTAGTAAATTGGCATTTATAGTTTTAGATAAGATAGAATTATATAAAAATGTATGTAATTGAAATAGAATTGTAAAAAAAAACTTTTTGTCTAAGTTATTAAGTTTCTTTTGGCGGACAAGGAAGGCATGTTTTAAACGGGCGCGAATATTAGGGCCACCCAGGAAGCATGAGGGCTACGGACGCTGGCGCCACTCGAACGAACAGACACCAGATGACGATGGTCCTGACCGTGAGAAGCGGGATATAAATGTATCAACGAAAACCGTAATGGAATAGCGTGGTACCTCGCCCAGTAAATCTGTCAACTGCGAAGTGCTGGGTCTGGAAGTCTGGACGTTTCGGTGTCGCCATGCATAGGAAACGCCATAAATGTGTCAACGCGGATACGGTCAAATAGTGTTCTGGCACCAGTGGTCTACAACACAACATCAACCAAAAAGATTACCAAATGCCACCCTGGGAAGTGTTGGGGGCAGAGTGGAAAACTAAGATAATCAAGTCAGTCTGAAGACGATATTGGCAGCGAGAGGACGCGAGAAAGTTGAGTTGGGTTATCAAGAAGAGTTTGTGAATTGGGGTTGGTTTTCGAAAAGCAAAAGAAAAGAAGACGAACGAGCCGAGCGACAGCAAGCGGTACGTCACCAACAACAAGCGCAGCGGGATTGTGGTTATAAGTGCGACAATAAACCAGTGCTTGGGGATTACTATTGTTAGCGGTGAGTACCGATAGTAAATGATAATTGTAGTTTTATTCAGGCAATGATACATAGCTACTGTATGACTCGTGCGCTCGTGTTTGCCTTTTTGTTTACTTGCCCGCTCATTAATTCTGTTTAGTTTTTAATTATTATTATATGTGCCCAAATAGTCCTTAGTCTTATTAAATTGTTGTGTACTAAGTTGTGTTTTATTAAATTGTTCTACCTGGAAAAGTAGTTAAAACTACCACCCCCACAGTCCGTCGAATCCCACTTTTTGAAAGCCATACAGTCTCCCTTTCCACCCCCGTAATATTACACGTAAATTCGGGGTTGCAACATTTGCCTTCTAAAGATCTACTTTTTCCAGATAAATCCAAAAGTAATGATTCTTTTTTTTCTGTTAATGAAGACGATGTTCGTAAAGCAATAAATTCTTTTCCTGTTGGATTTACCCCTGGTTTTGATGGTTTGAGACCACAACATCTAAAAGACATAATTTCTCATTCCGCAAATGAAGCTGGTAATCGTGCTTTAAAAGCCATTACAAAATTATGCAATTTATTTTTATCTAGTCAATTACCAGATGACATTTTTCCTTTAATTTATAGTGGTTCATTGTGTGCTCTTAAGGCTGCGTTTTAAATTGGCTTAGCAGGGCTTAGCTGAGAGCTGAGCTCATACCCATTAACACGAATACCAGTAAAAATTTTGTTTCGTTTTTTGAAAATTCTGATAAATCATTTTTTTTTATGGCCATCCGTAAAATTTTATTTTATATAGAGCAACATTAAAAAGTTATTAACATTTAACAATATTTTGACTTCACTTTCGCCATCTATGATCAAACGATAGAACTAAGATAAATACTGTTAAATCTTAATAACTAATAAATGTTGCTCTATATAACATAAAATTTTACGGGTTGACATAAAAAAAAATGATTTCTCAGAATTTTCAAAAAACGAAACAAAATTTTCACTGGTATTCATGTTAATGGGTATGAGCTCAGCTAAGCCCTGCTAAGCCAATTTAAAACGCAGCCTTAATAAAAAAGATGGAGATATCAGACCAATAGCAGTAGGAAATTGTTTCAGAAGATTAACAGCAAAACTAGATTGCTCTCATTCTCGAGATATAATGTGTTAGATACCCTTAATATTTTATACATTTGTTATCACACATTCATACAAAGCAAAGATATCATTTCCGTTCTCTATTTCTATGAATTGTTATTGCACACTATTTTGTTTGTGCACTATAATATTAGTTGCTATTTTCTTATCGTAAGTACTGAAATTTAATAATTATAATACTGTTTTTCTAATATTTTAAAACTCAGCAAAAAGCTTTGTTTTTCTTGCCTTATATAATAAACAGATAATTAGGATTAGTAGTTAGTTAGAGTAAGTTGCTAAACGGAGTCTGATAGACATCGTCTTTTCCATCAAATGTAATAATTATTTTCGGTCGTTAATAAAGCGTCGGTCTTAAAGTTTTCTAAGTGTTGTTATTTAGTTAAGTGAGAAGGAGAACCCAACAAAATTTGGTGTCAGAAGAGGGATCCCAGAGTGATTGTTGGGGCATTGTTCTTTGCGATTTTTCTAATCGCGATGATGAAAATCCTGTTAATGATCAAGAATATAAATTACAATTTTTATGTTCCCTAATTCCCAGATCATTCGACGGAAATCGATCTGAATTTAACGAATTATATACAAATTGCAATAATGCAATGATCTTAGCCAAAAATAATCAAAAACGAGCTCTTTATGTCTATATCATGTCAAAATTAACCGGTAGTGTTCGAGTGCAATTACAAGGTAAAACTTTCGCTAGTTGGGATGAAATTGTTCATGAAAATGAACAATTAGGCAAAATCGAAACTATTAAAGAACTGGCTTTAAGTCGATTTACATATCATTCAATTCCAGAAATTTCGCGTTTTTTAAGATCGCAACAACTCAATAATATATCAGATGCATTAAATAAAGCACAAGAAGAAGAAAGAGCTATAAAAATGTCAAATACAGAATTTAAAACGCTTAAAATTAATAAATACTGTACTTATTGCAAAACAAATACGCACAATACCTCTAATTGTTTTAAAAAATCAAACGCTTCTAAAAATGCAAATACAAATCGTAGTACTATCAATTACAATGCACCAACCAGTGTATCAAATGATCCTAGGAGTTATCCAAAATCTAATCAAACAAAACTCCAAAATTTTGCAAATATTGCAAAAAGCCAGGACATTTAATTAACGAATGTCGAAAACGCGAGTACAATAATAAAAAACGTCAATCACAAAATCAACCAACTCAAAATCATACAGCTGATAATAAAGTTCATTTAAACTCCGAGGAATCCCAGGCCTTCGCCAACCCTGCGGATACAGAGTGGGACAATTAAACGGCGCAAACATAAATTCAACCTCAAATCATAAATATCAAAATTCCCGTAATTTACAAAATATGTGTAATCCGGATCAATCAATAATAAATCCTAGATCAATCGATATTCATTTAACAAATCCAAATACATACATAATACATCTTATATTAAATCCAATTTAAAGAACGTCGAACTTAAATTTTTAGTAGATACAGGAGCCAACGTATCTCTAATCAATATCTCAAAGATAAAAAATATAATAAATCAAATCGAATTATCTTCAGAAATTTTAATATTGCATGGTGTAAGTGCAAATAATCCAATTAAAACACTCGGTAGTATAATATTAAATTTACAAAAACATGATAAATATTTCAAAATCAAGTTTCATGTAGTCGAACGCGATGCAAATATTCCTTTCGATGGTTTAATCGGTAACGATTTTCTTAAAAGTGAAAATGCAGAAATAAATTTTAACAAATTAACTTTAAAAATAAAATCTCTACCATTTCCATTACAGTTGCATCTAAATTCAAATCCTAATGAAAGGACACAATCATATTTCCTTGAACCCAGATCTGAAACTATAATAAAAGTTAATATTTTAAATACAAATATTAAACACGGTGTATGCCCTAAAATAAAAGTCTGCGACGGCGTATATTTAGCAAAATCGATCGTCAAAGTCGATCATAAAAATCAAGCCATTACAACGATTTTAAATACTAATGCTTATAAAATTCAAATTCACACAATAAACTTAATGCTAGAATCATTTGACGAAAATGAATGTTCTA
Organism: Cryptophagus acutangulus; assembly: GCA_963556235.1. NCBI lineage: Eukaryota > Metazoa > Arthropoda > Insecta > Coleoptera > Cryptophagidae > Cryptophagus > Cryptophagus acutangulus. Next base: position 1,333,533 of record OY744564.1, read on the forward strand.
TTTTAAATTTTCAAAACAGTGAAAATCAAATAACCGATCGTTTGCAATTATTAAATAAAAGTCTTAGAATTGAACATTTAAATGCCGAAGAACAAAATTCTGTAATCGAAATTTTTCAAGAATACAATGATATTTTTCATTTACCCAATGACATTTTAACTAGTACAAATAAATTTGAACACAAAATCAAATTAAGTAATGAAATTCCAATTAACACAAAAATATATCGGTTTCCTAAAATTCATAAAAAGGAAGTCGATAAACAAATTAAAGAAATGCTTAAACAAAAAATTATTCAACCTTCAATTTCACCTTACGCAAGTCCTTTATGGGTAGTGCCGAAAAAACGCGATTCTTCAGGTAATCATAAATGGCGGGTAGTAATTGACTACCGCAAACTCAATAATATCACAATAGGAGATGCATATCCTCTTCCCAACATAGAAGAAATATTAGATCAGTTAGGTAATTCAAAATATTTTTCAACTCTGGATTTAGCCAATGGATTCCACCAGATAAATATGCACAATGACGACCAACATAAAACTGCGTTCTCAACTCCGTTTGGTCATTACGAATATCCCAGGATGCCGTTTGGATTAATAAATGCTCCAGCGACATTTCAACGCGCAATGAACATAGTATTAACTGGCCTACAAGGATTACAATGTTTTGTTTATCTGGATGATATAGTCATCTATGCAAGTTCAATAAAGGAACATTCACAAAAATTAAAAGCGGTATTTAATCGTCTTAGAGAAAACAATCTTAAATTGCAACCAGACAAGTGCGAATTTATGCGAAAGGAAACAAGTTATTTAGGTCATATAATTAGCGATAAAGGAGTTTCACCAAATCCCGAAAAAATAGAAGCTGTTGCTAAATATCCAGTACCTACAAATCAAAAACAAATTAAACAATTTTTAGGATTAATAGGTTATTATAGAAGATTTATTAATAACTTTTCTGAAATAGCTAAACCTCTTACAAATCTTCTAAAGAAAAATGTAAATTTAGATTGGTCAGCACTTCAACAAAAATCTTTTGAAACATTTAAATCAATATTAACAACAAATCCTATTTTACAATACCCCGATTTTACTAAAGTATTTTTATTAACAACTGATGCCTCAAACTACGCTTTGGGCGCTGTCTTATCACAGGGAGAAGTCGGTAAAGATTTACCGATCGCGTACGCATCTCGTACTCTTAACAAAGCAGAAATTAACTATACGACAACTGAAAAAGAATTATTGGCAATAGTCTGGGCTACTAATCATTTTAGACCCTTTTTATATGGTAGAAAGTTCATAATCTATTCGGACCATTGTCCACTAACGTGGCTATTTAATTGTAAAAATCCGTGCAGTCGCTTATTGCGATGGCGATTGAAACTAGAAGAATTCGAATATGAAATCAAATATTAACCTGGAAGGATAAATTCAAACGTTGACGCTCTGTCTCGTAACCCAATAGATGATTCAGATTCACTAACTAATAATAATCTTGAAATTAATCAGTTTTGCGGACTGACAACGAATAGAGAAAAGATAAATATAAAAAATAAATTAGAACCTCATCATACTCTTAACGATTTATTAACTAATCAAGAAACTGATGGTATACCACCACCACTAATTCGGATAAATACGATACCTATCAACGAACCTAATCAAATAATGCGAAATATCGATCAAAATACAATTCAACAAAATCAAACTCCAATACGAAATCAAGATAGATATCAAAATCGGTATCATGCATATACCTGCGAATCAGAAAGTTCTAATAAAAATCCAGACAATTATATTCTTCAAAATAAAATACAAACTTATCAAGACTTTATAGAATTCCATTATAAAAAACTAGATATTGCAGATATTCCAATAATTAAAGATAATGTTTTTACTAAGTTCCCAAATTGCTTCATTTATTCTAAAGATTTGGATGCAAATAATGTATATTTTCAAAACTTAAGTACTACTCAAGATCTAAATTCTATTCCAGAAGATATAAAACTGTATGAAGCAGTATCCTTAACAAATTCTAAGAATGAACTAACTTATTTGTCTTTTGCAAAATTAAATCATTTCGATTCAATTACATACAAAGATCTATTTTATTCATTTCAAAGTTTGTCTATACAACTAATTAAAGATAAAGTTACGCAATTATACATGAAAAATCCAGTTGAAGAATACTCTAATTTAAAACAGGATATGTTCAATGAATTAATCGAATTCATGTTTTCTAAATTGAAAATTAATGTAATTTTAGTAAACAAACCAAAAATTAAACCTGAAACCAAAGAACAAATCAAACAGATACTGGAACAAAATCATAATTCTACTATATCAGGTCATTCAGGATTTAATAGAACATACAAGAGAATTAAAGAAAATTATAAATGGTGTAACATGAAGAAAGACATCAAAAATTATATTAAGTCATGCAATTCTTGCCAAATAAATAAAACTAATAACAAACCCGGTAAAGCTAGAATGCAAATTACTACAACAAGCGAAAAACCATTCCAAAGATTAGCTTTAGACATTCAGCCCTATGCTGCTGGTTCTTGGAATCAAAACAATATTGGTATTACAACAAGATTTTTAAAAATTTCAAGAAAATGGCGAAATCTGATTCTACTGATCAATAATCTTAGAATAATTACAATAATTGTTTTATTTATTGAGAATTACGCTTTTATTGGAATAGTGGTATTCTGCTGGTTTTCAAGTCTTGGAATCAAAAACATAAAACAAGAACTTTTATTGTAATTTCAGCAAGTGATATTTGCGTTTGCTGTTTGTTAAACACGGTGGTGAAGTTTCTTAAACATGGCTTTTTTTGGAATTCCATTATTTGATATCATTAATAACGATATATTAAGGTAAGTCCTGATCTATATTTTTGACAGTTTTACGTTGTACCTATGCCTGTTTGTATAAATTATTTATTTATAGATTAAACATCCACTATGAACGGAGGCTCTTGAGAGACTCTAGCAATCCATTGGAATTGCCAGATCAGGTATTTAAGTCGCTTTTCAGAATATCAAAACATGTTGCTAGAAACATAGTAATGACACTGGTTCCTTTAATGAGAGAGCCTAGAAGACCCAACATGCATATCCCCAATAATTTAAAAGTAAGTATGGTGGTAATAGATTTTGAGATTTAAATTATAGAATACATTAAAATATAGATATACGCTGCTTTACATTTTTTTGCCCATGGAAGTTACCAGAATAGTGTGGGGCATAACTACTTAACATGTATGAGCCAAAGTGCTATTAGTCGAGCTATTGCGGAAGTATCGGATTTAATTGTAGAGATGCTAAGCCACAAAATAAAATTTCCACAAACTATAGACGAGAAGCTGCATGTTAAGCAGCAGTAAGTGTTGGATCATAAGTTTGTTTGAAATAATTTTCCTTACGCCATTGATAGGTTTATGGAAATGAATAACGGATTTCCGGGTATAGTTGGATGTATCGACTGTACCCATATTGGGATTATTGCACCACCCACTAACAACCCAGAAGAACCAGGAGTTATTTTTTATAACAGAAAAGGCTTCTATAGCATAAACGTTCAAATCGTAAGTTTATGAAGTTACCATAATATTTATATATAAATAAAATATTTTTAGATTTGTGATGCTCGTTTGAAAATATTGAACATAAATGCGCGATTTCCAGGATCGGTTCACGACTCCGCAATATGGCAAACAAGTAATATTAAAACCCTATTACGAAATAGCTTTAATGCTGGAGAACGACATACCTATTTACTAGGTAATTTATAACATGTTCTGTATAATTAGTGTACTTGTTGTTATTGATAATATTTTCAGGCGATTCTGGATATGCCTTGGAACCCTATTTATTAACTCCAGTTTTGAATCCTCAGAATATCCATGAATCGGCATACAACATAGCCCATAAATCAATTCGGAATGTTATAGAACGGTGTAATGGGGTTTTAAAACAACGTTTTCGGTGCCTTTTGAAACATCGCATATTACATTATAGTCCGTTAAAAGCTGCTAAAATAGCATATGCTTGTGCTATTTTGCACAATCTATGCATAGATGCAAATGATGTTTTTGACGACTATGATGGTGAATTCTTTTATTTTATACTAATATTTATCAATGAATAATATTTTTTGCAGAATATGAAAATGATAACAATGAAGACAATGATGACCACGTGAATGGTCAATTTTTGAATGGTAGAGACATTAGAAATTATGTAATTAATACTCATTTCTAATTATATATTTGTATTTTTTTTAAATACACCAATTTTCGACATATCTATTTCTAAAATTGCATTTTTAATTTCACACAACGCTTCTCCTATTCTGTTTAGTGCAATTTCTCGGTTATTTCGGTATTGTTTGTACGCGCGTGCTGATTTTATTGTTAGTTCTATAACAGACAAATAATTGTTAAAAAAAATGTATTGAATAATTCAAAATACTTACTAGCAAGTCGTTGATTTCTCATGTTTTTTATGTTTGCTTCTCGGTGTGTTCCGAGATGCGTTCTATATTTTGTTTTCGCAGATACATTTTTTTGGACTTGCTTTTCAACTTTTAAGCCTAATTCTTCTAAATCTTTGAATCCAAAAATTAAAACTTTGCTAATTAACTGTAAAAGCCGCTCTTCTAATTCACTAAAATACATTTTGTACGAAATTCCACCTCCAGTTCCAATTTGATATTGGTGAATTTGTCTTGCCTTTGATTTTACTTTACTTTCCCATTCACGAAATACCTAGACATATTAAATGTTTATTTTTTTTATTAAATGACATATTAAATGCTCAATTTCTGCAAGGATTGAATACTAACTTGCATCCATTCTTTCAGGCGTCGTTTTGGTCCAACGCATTTATTTAATTCTTCTGTTAACTCTTCATTCACTGTGCGGTTATAACTTAAGTATAATTCGTATTGATTTGCTGATGTTTTTTCTAAATAATAATACATATATTGCAAAATACCTTATATTGCAAAATATAAGTCAAAAAAAATCAGTCAAAAATAAAAACTAAACTATTACATTCTAAATCACAAGAAAAATCACGACGCGAAAATTAAAACCGAATATATTTCCTTATTATTTTTCAATTTTTAGCTCTCTTATTGCTGCGGCAATTTCAAATAAAGCGTCAGCAATTCGATGGCACCCACTATTATGAGCTTCAGAGTGTTCCAAGAACGAATCCAACAACTCGTTTCCAGCTGTTCCTATAATTTATTTTATTTTGGTACCGAATTAACTAATAAAATTGACTAATACTACAATGTTAACCACGCAAATTTAATATTTAAAATATATTATTAAATAAAACGTCGTTGATTTGGCGTATAAAAAACTTACGTTTTTTTGTTGATTTTTTAAATTGTTTTTCGGGCTGTTTGTTAGAAGCACTAGCAGCTTCTTCTTCGAAATGGTTTTCGGCTTGTTCGACAACAAATACAGTCGCCGTGTCTGCAGTCCCTTCGGACTCGCTAATCTCGACATTCTCTACGATAGCATCCACATGTAAATCAGCATTTTCTTCATGTTGCTCATCTTAAAATGCATTATGTAGTAATTAAAACGTACGATTTGACGATTTGATAAATACCTGTAAGACCAAGTTCATTGAGATTGTCGAAGCCGGTCACCACGCATTTTCCGGTTAACTCAAGGAGTTGGTTTTCCAATTCGGACAATGCCAACCCTTTTCTCGCTTTGCCCTTTGTTGAACTTTTCCATTCAGTAAAAGTCTGACGAAAAATAAAACAGTGAACTTATTGCTATGTATGAAAATGCATATATTTATTACTTTCTTCCAGCTCGGCACATCTTTCTGCGGACCTCCTGCGGCATTTAGCTGGGCAGCTAAAGATTCCCAACATTTTTGTTTGGTTTCCGCATCTCCTTTGCCATATCGCAGCACCAGGTTGTCTGTTAAAAAATTGATTATTATTTGCAATTGGTGCTTTGTTGTTTTTTTCTTGGTGTTTTGCATTTTCTAAAAGAAATGTTAGTATATGATTTCCATGTTTATCTATAAATTCGTTGTCATAAAACGTAAATATTAATACTTGCCTTCAAATTAATTTCAACGAATGACACTAAATTAAAAACAAAGAACTATAAATCGACACGTGCTTATTACAAACTGGTAACCTACTTAGTTCGACTGTTCTCAACTGTGCAAGTAGAGGGGACTGAATCTTATGTCAAATAAAACGCCAACATAACAGGAAAAAACATTGGAATTACAACTTAAATAACAAGAATTACAATTCTTGTCGTGATATACCAATATGACAGTAGAATACCAATACAACACCAATATTGGTATAAAATCTTGTTATAATACCAATATTGTTTTGATTCCAAGAACCAGCAGCATAGGGCTGATTGTAGGTCCGTTAGTTTTAACAGAAAATGGCAATAAATATATTTTAACAATGCAAGACGATCTTACTAAATTTTCATATGCCAAACCAATCTCTAATCATGAAGCAAAAACAATTGCTGATATATTACTTGAATTTATAACAATTTTTGGAATTCCCGAAAGCATTTTATCAGATAATGGTACAGAATTTGTATCAAATATAATTAAAGATTTGAATAGACTATTTCGAATTAAACATGTATTTTCAAGCCCTTATCATCCTCAGTCTAATGGCGCTCTCGAACGTAGTCATTTAACGTTAAAAGAATATTTAAAACATTACATCAATAAGGATCAAACTAATTGAGATGAATACGTTTCTCTGGCAATGTATACATATAACACGCATATTCATAAATCTACGAATTTAACTCCATTTGAACTTATTTTTGGTAATAAAGCATTTATTCCAAATTCATTAATCTCTGCCCCTGAATTCAGATATAGTTACGAAGATTATTACACTAATTTAAAATTCAAACTTAATAAAGCTCATGAACTTGCACGAGAATCTATACTGAAATGTAAAGAAAAATCTAAACAATATCATGATAAGAAATTAATCAACGAAATACAATATGAAGTCGACGATCTTGTGTATATCTTAAATAAACAAATTAAACCAGGTCATAGTAAAAAACTATCGCCTAATTACAAAGGACCTTACAAAATACTTAAAGTAAATGACAACAACACTGTATTATTAGAAATTAAATCCAACAAACATCAAACTTATCATACTAATTTAATAAAACGATTTGTTTCAGAACAAAATGCTTAACACTAAAATCCTTGTTGTATTCGTAATATCCACATTACAATCTATTCATTCACAAGAAATTCTACCCTATGAAAATAATATTATTAATAAACAAGCAGGAATATTTTATAATAATCTCGGACTCGCTAAAATCTCTGATGATAAATTCACGTTATTATCTTATACAAATATATCATTTTATCATGCAAAGTTAAAATTTTTAAAGAACATCTATACTAAAACAGTCACTGTTTGTGACCATATGTAAGGTAGTGATGTACGATCATTTCATTGTTATGATTCTTTAAATTTCATTAAAATTCAAATTCCACAACTTGAAAACAAATTCGAAACAATTTCTCACCTAGTAGGTAGAAAGTTTGAAAAACGTCAACGTCGTGGTATTTTGAACGGTGTTTCATACGTTTTTAATTGGCTTTCTGGTACACCAGACGCGGATGATGCTCAATATTACTCAGATTCTATTAAATTACTGTTAGAGAAAAATCATGACGTTCAACTATTAATGAAACAACAGATAAATGTTATATCAAATGCAATTAAAAATTATAATGAATCTCTCTTGTCTTTAAAGGCTAACGAAAAATTATTGAATGATAATATTCAAAAATTTAATGAATTTGTTGACGTTACCACCAGAGCAATAAATCCTTTAATACATGCACAACTAGTAACAGATCATATCAACTTATTAGTACAATTAGTTGGTGAATTAAATGAACAATTTGATGTTTTAATCTCAGCAATTTTATTTGCAAAGCAAAATGTACTACATCCATCAATAATAACACCTAAAGACTTACAAACAGAATTATTAAAGATTCATTTAAGTTCAGATAATCAATTTCCAATAAACCCTTACGAATATCAAGAAGTCTATCAATACTTTTCAATTTTCGAATTAAATGTCGTATATATAAACGAAATTTTGATTTATGCTATTAGAATTCCTTTGGTCAAAGAACAATTATTTAACCTTTATAATCTAATTCCTTTACCTATTAATATAAACAATTCCAATATATACTCATATATTGATCCAGATTTTCCTTACCTTTTATTGAGTACAACAAGAACACATTTTAGTCGATTGAAGAGCCTTCAAACTTGTAAAAAACTATCGCAAGAAGATTTCATCTGCTCCAATAACGCATTACAAATCACAGCCGAGAATCCAGTGTGTGAGACTATTTTGAAAAATACATACATCAGTAAAATTCCAGATGATTGTCCTACCAGAACAATCGAAGCAAACTTGGAGATGTGGCATCCTCTTAATTCAAATTCTTGGATCTACATTATTACAAAACCAACAATGGCCTCAATCAGTTGTAGTAAATCAAACTCAAAAATTTATGATTTAACGTTAAACGGTGCCGGTATTCTAAAATTAAATTCCAAATGTAAAGCTTACACTTTTATCACTGTGTTAGTTTCTACATCCAATCAAACAAAGAATTTCACGAACTTCATTCCAAACATCAACATTGCTGAAGATGACTGCTGTTTAACAAGTTTAAGATTTTTATCGGAAAATAGTGCCGAAATGAAACCTATAGAACTAAATAATTTAAATTTGGACGAACTTCGCCACGCGCAACACAAGCTAAATCAGTTCGATGATATCCTTCAACAAAATATTGACAAAAATTATATAGTGCATCATACGTCTTGGATGAAAATTGCTTTATCTATCATTGTACTAATTTTAACTGTATTTATGCTTTATTGTTGTTGTATTAATTGTAAATGTTGGCGTTTATTTAAATATTGTTATCAAAAAGACAATTGTTGTCCTTCAATATGTATCACTAATCATAATGAGAGACTTCAAATAAGTGAAGAACAAGCTATTCGACTAAGTAATCTACATCGAAGGGAATATACAGATGATCCTGATGAACATCCTGAAGGAGCAGTGACGACTTATTCGTACACGCCACATGGTAGACGTACCATCTCAAAACAATCAAGTTCGCGATCAGTGGACTTTAAGTTATAAGTGAATAATATTAATCATTATTTTATTCATATCTTTTTATTTTCATTTCTTATATATTATGTTTATGTTATATTTAGTTTAGATTAGTTATTAATTTGAATATGTGCTATTACAAATTATAAAATAGTTTAAACAATAAAATTTTATTTAATATAAATAAAAATCTTAACGGGGGAAGTGTTAGATACCCTTAATATTTTATACATTTGTTATCACACATTCATACAAAGTAAAGATATCATTTCCGTTCTCTATTTCTATGAATTGTTATTGCACACTATTTTGTTTGTGCACTATAATATTAGTTGCTATTTTCTTACCGTAAGTACTGAAATTTAATAATTATAATACTGTTTTTCTAATATTTTAAAACTCAGCAAAAAGCTTTGTTTTTCTTGCCTTATATAATAAACAGATAATTAGGATTAGTAGTTAGTTAGAGTAAGTTGCTAAACGGAGTCTGATAGACATCGCCTTTTTCATCAAATGTAATAATTATTTTCGGTCGTTAATAAAGCGTCGGTCTTAAAGTTTTCTAAGTGTTGTTATTTAGTTAAGTGAGAAGGAGAACCCAACAAATGCACTCATATTTATCACCACATCAACTTGGAGTTGCAACTAAGCAAAGCTGTAAAGCCGCTATTCATGCTCTACGCACATTTGTTTACAATCCTAAAAATTCTAGTAAAATTATATCAAAAATTGATTTCAAAAATGCTTTTAACTCTGTTGAACGTGATTATACGTTAGAGCAGGTTAAATTTTGGATATTCCAAAATTTTTTAATCCCTTTCTATATCAATGTTATAGATACCCTTCAAATTTATATTTCGGAAATATGAACATTTCTTCTGAAGTTGGTGCTCAGCAGGGTGACCCACCCATGCGGCCCTATGATTTTCAGTCTAGCAATCCAACACATTATCCTATCTATGCTACTAAAACTTAATTTATGGTATCTAGATGATGGAACAATTGCAGATGATTATGATGTGGTTCTTTCGGATTTTACGAAAATCATAGAATTGGCCTCCAAAATTGGGCTTGAGATAAATCCAGATAAATGTGAATTGTTCTTCTGTTCTGGTAAAACAGATATAAATGTATTGAAAAAATTCAAAAAAGTAGCTCCTGGAATCAAGGTTTTAAATTTTCAAAATTTATCTTTATTGGGTTCACCTATTTTTGAAGAAGCTTTTATTCCTTTTATTGAAAAAAAAAATAGTTTCGATGCAAATTCTTTTTAAAAGAACTGAACAAATAAATTCTCATGTGGCCTATACTCTTATTAAAAATTGCCTTTTTGTACCAAAATTTAACTTTTTACTTCGAACATCTCCTTTTTGGAAATTTTAAGAAATTATTGAAAAAATTAATATTTCTATGAAAAACTGTTTAGAAAATATTTTAAATCATCAAATAAATGATCATCAATAGCGTCAGGCTTCTCTTCCAATAAAATTTAGAGGAATTAGAATTCGTTGTATATCTGTTATTTGTTTACCAGCATTTTTATCATCTATACATGGTGTTTATTTATTTATTTATTTAATTACGGGACTTGCCCAAGAGGATACATGTAAGGTACAAATAATTTAAATATAAAGATAAAATGTAAAAACAACAAAGATATAGATAAAAATACACAATACACAAACAAGACAAAAAACGAGACGAAGCAGAAATGTAAACAACAACAAAAAAGTGTAAAACAGCAATCAAACAAAAACAAACTACAAGCGCTTTTTAAGGCTCAAGAGCGAACAATTGAATAAATCGATTGACGTCGTGTTAGCATTACGCGAAATATGGTTAATTGCGTGATTAGTGCAAAAATTGGTTTTATAAGACTTTGTGTGAAAAGTGCGACTGTTTCTAAGTGGTCTAGCTGGTACATAAACGGATACGAGTGCAATAAGGTCAGGACTATCAATAATATTATTAATGATTTTGTACATCAATAAAATATCGCTGTTAATCCGCCTTTCCGCCAAAGTGCGCAAATTTAGTGAGTTCTGTAAAAATATATAATCATTTGCTCTTTTGGTATTCCCATTTTAAAAGACACGTAAGTTAAAAATTTCTTTTGAATTCGCTCAATCCTGTCAATATGGCACTTGGAATATGGTGACCAAATATTCGACGCATATTCAAGATGAGATCTCACCAATGAATTAAAAAGTATTTTGAGGCAGTTCAAATCGAAGAAATCTTTAGTGTGTCTTTTAATAAAACCTAAACATTTTAGTGCTTTGCTACATATGCCCTGTATATGAAGATCAAATGACAGATCAGACTCGAATATAATCCCTAAATCGCGGATGCTTGAAACTGTATTTAGAATTAGCCCATTTAGATAAAGGTTGCATTCCAATGGTTTTTTTTTCCTATTAAAACATATGTGAGAACATTTGTTAGTGTTAAGGCTTAGTTTATTCGAGTTGCACCAACAAGAAAAGTTGTCTAAATCCCTCTGAAATTTTAAGATGCAATCGTTGCTCTCGATTGTAGAGAACATCTTTGCATCATCCGCAAACAGTAAGACTTCACAAAATTCAAAGACATCTACAGCATCGTTCATAAATATGTTAAACAATAGTGGTCCCAGGTGTGAACCTTGTGGTACTCCAGAAGTGGCATGCATTTCTGTTGAGTACCCACCATTAACATGAACAATTTGACATCGATTGTATAAATATGAACGAAACCAGGACAGCATAGGGTCAACGATACCAAATTTGCTCAGCTTTAAAAGGAGTACTGAATACATATGCCCTGTATATGAAGATCAAATGACAGATCAGACTCGAATATAATCCCTAAATCGCGGATGCTTGAAACTGTATTTAGAATTAGCCCATTTAGATAAAGGTTGCATTCCAATGGTTTTTTTTTCCTATTAAAACATATGTGAGAACATTTGTTAGTGTTAAGGCTTAGTTTATTCGAGTTGCACCAACAAGAAAAGTTGTCTAAATCCCTCTGAAATTTTAAGATGCAATCGTTGCTCTCGATTGTAGAGAACATCTTTGCATCATCCGCAAACAGTAAGACTTCACAAAATTCAAAGACATCTACAGCATCGTTCATAAATATGTTAAACAATAGTGGTCCCAGGTGTGAACCTTGTGGTACTCCAGAAGTGGCATGCATTTCTGTTGAGTACCCACCATTAACATGAACAATTTGACATCGATTGTATAAATATGAACGAAACCAGGACAGCATAGGGTCAACGATACCAAATTTGCTCAGCTTTAAAAGGAGTACTGAATGATTTAGTTTATCAAACGCTTTTGAAAAGTCGGTGTAAACTGAATTGACTGGTTTTCCCCTGGAAACGGCATTGGCAATGTAAGATTCATAAATGAGCAAATTTGTAACTGTGGAGCGTCCTTTACAGAACCCATGCTGTTCCTTAGCTATACGGTTTTTGAATAATACGGACAACTTTTCTGTTAGCAATGATTCGAGCATTTTAGGTATTGTAGACATAATTGAAATAGGTCTGTAATTGACAATTAAGCTTCTCGTGCCAGATTTGAAAACAGGCGTAACATAGGAAGTTTTCCATACATCCGGAAAACTGCCAGTTGTTAGTGACAAATTGAATAACAACCATAAGGGTCTGGAAAAGGCAAAAGCACAACGATTGAGAACTAAAGGTGGAATATTGTCCGGTCCTTTACCCTTTCTAATGTCTAATTCATTCAGCTTGTGCAAAATTTCCGATATGGTAAACGAAAAACAGCTGACTAAATTAGTAGATTCTGGAATATTAGAGTGTGAGTCTGAATTGTCATCATTAGGTTCATATACAGTGGCAAAATGTTCCTTAAACAGCTCACTAATTGAGTTAGCCGTGCTGGCCGTGGAATTGTTCAAAGTCATAGTAGCCGGAATTTGATTTTCCGATTTGAGGCTGTTAATATAGTGCCAAAACTGCTTAGCATCGTCTTTGATTGAAGTTTCTACCCTTTTAATATAATCCTTGTAACAATACTCAACATGTGATTTACAAGCTGATCTGAGTTTGCTGAACGTTGCATAATCGTTTTCAGAGCCGGATATTTTGTATTGCCTATGCGCTGAACGCTTCAATAAAATTCCTTGTTTCAAATCGATGCTAAACCATTTTGGAAACTTATTTTTGTTACGAATGCAAATAGTGGGAATCAATTTAGCAAAAAAGATCATATACACACTCATAGAAAACGAACACTGCCTGGTCTGTGTTTAGACCTGAAAACAGACTGTCCCAGTGCACACTCAATAAAAAGTCACTTAAAGCTTGAAAATTGCATTTCTTGTAGTCGTAACACGTTACGTCAGTGATAAGAATTGGAACACTTGCACTATTTAAAATACTGATGGCTAGGGGTGGATGATGTAAGTCAATGGGTAAAAGCACGTCGATGGCCGCTGAAGTAGATGACTCGATGCAGTTAGAGAAGACCAGATCTAATTGCACATTGTTTTGGTTGAACACGTTATTATGTTGGTACAAATTATTAAACATAAACATTTCGATTAAGCTCTCAGCAATTGTGGGAACTTTTGCTATTGAAATGCCCATTTCGTCATTAGCCCAGTCGATGGAAGGTAAGTTAAAGTCACCAATAATATAGACAGTCGATTCACTATACTGCGCTAGGATTACCTCAACGGACTTGCTGAAGGAGTCGTATGTTTCACGGGGTGACCCAGGAGGAATGTAGACACTGCACAGGAGCAAGTCGGTGTGCGGAAGCTTAATGAGGACCCATAATTCATCCAGTATTTTGTTGCCGTTTGGAGATGGGATGAAGAGATGTGATAGACTGTTGTGCAATGCTATCAACACCCCCCCTCCTCTGGATTTTCCGGTGTCTGCTGCACTACGGTCTTTCCTCAAAACAACGTAGTTGTTCAGGCCTAGTTCAGCATGACTAAAATCGGAGTTTAGCCATGTCTCCGTTAATACGATGATGTTGTAGTTACTTAACTTAGTAGAGTGTGATAGCGCACATAACTTAGTCCTTAGTCCTCGAACGTTTTGGTAGTATAGACTTATATCTATGCCGGAGGATCTGTCATTTCTCCGTCCCGAAAATTTGTATTAGCTGCACCATCAACAACTTGGGTAGCTGTGGTAGATCCAATTTCCAAGGGTTTAGCAGCCGGGCTCGATTCTTGGAAGTTTGCATACTGGTTACTTGATCGACTAAAATTGAAGCGTCGTACTATGACCCCTTTAGGCCAAAACTCTGCTTCTTTTAGGCGATCGTAAAATTCCTGACAAAATCCAAGTTTGAAGGATTTTGCTGCTCCTTTAACTGGCAGGGCCTGAATGACGTCCACGGCATTAACATTGGCTAGTTTAGATGTGATGTAGTTTTTTATGGTTTCAGTATTAACCGTGCTAGCAACTTTACCCACATAGAGCCACATTCTTTTAGGGGCACTCTGGAAAGCGTCATCTGGTGCAACCGATGCAGTTCCTTGGGTCGAAGTTGTTTTCTTCTTACGCTTCACAACGGTTTGAAAGCCATCGGAAACAACATTCGCGAATGATAATGGAGCGCCAGGCAAGACGGTCGAGGCGGCAGCGTGTGGCTGGTTCACTATGCTGGTATGCGAGCGTACCGATCTAGACTTTGTACCAGAGCTGGGTGTTGTGGCGGGAACAGCAGCATCCTTATCACGGATATTCGGAATTCCTAGCAAATTATTGTTATTCTTGTTAGAACAAATACCCTGTTTTACGGTGTTCAACTCATCTCGCAATAAATGCGTTTCACTAGTGAGTGCCTCAATTTTGTTCCCCATAGAAATAATTGTGCTGTGCATAACGTCTTGTTTGCAAATCATCTGTGAGATTAACACAACAAGATCGCCGATTAAATATTCTCCCTCGTCGGGATCTTTCCTCTTCCTATTAGGTAAGTACCTATTGATGACTGATACGACAGGTAAACCCGTCATTGTGTCATCAGAATTAGAATCATTGGATGAAAGTCCAGAACTGGCACTTGATTTAATAGAACCTTTTTGTTGCACACATTCCACTAAACATTCCGCACAACTCCAATTATTAACTTGACCTTTCACTTTCAATGCAGTGAAATCCTCCAAAGTAATATTTACACACTTAATGTGGAAAACTTGAGCACATTTCTTTGTACAGGTAATTGTATCTTCGTATCGCGAAACTGGATTTTCACATGACGAGCATTTGATCGCCATGTTAACGAACCGCCATGTTACTAAAATCGTATCTTCTTTACTTAATTCTACGGATCTTTTGATTGAAGTACACCATTATGATGAAGCTTTTGCATTATGGACTGCAGTTAACAACGAAAACATTCCGGAAAACCCCGAATTACAAAGAAGTTGGGATTCAATAAATGTAAACTGAATTGTAAAAGAAGATTTATCATCTAATACTTTGAAAGATTCAGCAAGATTTAAAGCGTTACAATATAAAGAAGCTGGAGCTTGGTTGAACGCAATACCATCACCTAATATCGGAACTTTCTTAGATAATATATCATTTCAAACAAGTATTGGTCTAAGATTGGGTAGTAAAATATGTGTGCCTCATTTGTGTATTTGTGGCTCCCAAGTAAATGCTGAATTCATGATCTAAGTTGTTCTAAAAGTGCTGGAAGATTTTCTCAACATTCTCATTTAAATTCTATTATTCAACGTGCTTTGACTTCTGCTTGTTTTAATTGTACTTTGGAGCCAAATGGTTTGTCAAGAGACGATGGAAAACATCCAGACGGCATGACTCTAGTACCTTGGCAAAAAGGTCACGCTTTAGTTTGGGACGTTACAGTAGTAAATACCTTAGCAGAATCATATTTGAGAAATATATCAAAAGAAGCTGGTTCGGCAGCAGAAGCAGCAAATAAAAGAAAAATTGAAAAATACCAAAACATAATCAATTCTAATTATGTTTTTGAAGGTTTAGCTTTGAAACTTTTGGACCATTTTGTAAAAATGCTAATTTATTTATTCAATTTTTGGAAAACTGTTTAAAAAAAGAAACTGGAGAACATAAAGCCACAGAATTCTTATTGCAACAAATTTCTTTAGCAATTCAAAGGAGAAATGCTGCAAGTGTACGAGGAACTATTCCTGATTGTGCTACCCTTTGCGAATTATTTAGTTTATAATAGTTAATGGTTATTTGTTATTTTTTTGAGTGACTTAATAAAAAAAATTTTTTGTTAAAGTAACTCTACAATAAAATATTTACAATGCGGAATAGATCTGTTGTCATACAAAAAATATACTTTTCACCTCGAATATAATCATGGTATTACCGATCACTATGTATGTCCAATTAAAATTTGCCAAAGGCTATACCATAGAAAGCAAGATTTAAAGAAACATTTATCTAATAAGCATAAAATTTGAAAAAAAAAAATCAAAAATGATTTAGCAAATACAGAATTAGTAAAAGCTACTGATACACATGTGCCAAAGAATCAAATCATCAGTAGCAAGACTAATTTAAGCCAAGATGATAAAATAGAAGAGTACTTTAATAACTTTCAAAATTGTTTCAAACATGCGTTGTCAGAGTTTGTTTCCTCATTATATAATAATTTAAATCTTCCAAGAAATAGCATACAAACAATTATTGAATTATCACAATGTTTTTTATCGTGTGGTGCAATTGGTGGTGCATTTTTTCGTCTAAGGTGTATCGATGACCCTTAGGTTAGAATTTTAAAAATCGAATTTGGGAGAGTAATTATTGCACGGCGACCGGATTTAAAGAATTCAAATCTTTATAAAGAGCCTATTTGAAGACGGTTTTTTTAGCATTCGACAACACAGTATGTTTCTTAAATCTAGCATAATTACGTTTTACCTTGGTAAATTCCTACTATAGTCTCGTCGACTGCGGAGACAAATCCTTTACCTTCTCCCCAGAGCGCGTACTCTATAATTTAAGAATTAAACACCTACACCTTACAAAAGTTAATATAATATAATAAGCCCTACGATACTCCTACAACTGTTAGATAGATTTAATTATCCGTACCTAAAGATAAAGCTGCATAGGCATAATCAACATGAGCATGTCGTAGATGTAAGCTGACTACATCATCAAGATCTACCTCTGGTGGTTCCGTTCAGTTTGTTCCTCCTCCTTTGCAGCGGGAATGTCTACATCTATCTCGGGGCTTGTACTAAGCCCTTAAATAATCACAATGAAATAAACATAAATAAATAATGAATCTATTACTGTGGAAAAAACAACTTAAGGTTTTTTTTATGGTCCAATAATAATAATTGTGCATAAATGGTCTCGAATATTAACACTTGTATTATTGCTATTACTACTGCTACTGCTATTGCTGCTGCTAAATATTCGTACATAAACGAACCGTAATAGCGCACTTTACCGATTCGCAACTTTTACGACTACTGCTACTGCTAAATATCGTTTCATAAACATACCTAATTTTAAAAGTAACTAAAATAAGTCTTACCTTCAAGATGTAATGTCGGTTCAGCATTTGCCGTTGGCCGATTGTACCTGGCCTTGTATTTATCCTCAAAATGCTTTTCGCACACTGTTCTCGCAACCAATTCTCTTATTTAATGAGAACCAATGCTTCACACCATCCGTATTCCCACACCCAGACACACAGCCACTCTTGAAAACCATTCTAAATTGTCAATTCCCCAAAACTGCAACAATCAACAGGTATCAGTGTATCACACAAGAGGTTAGAATGTTGTTAGAACATTTCACACGACAATGCTATCCTTCATTATTTCAATTAAATTTAATTACACTATACTTACACATTTTAAAACAATATTGCAGCTAATATGTATTCACTACACTTTGTCTTTAAAGTAAAACACTTTTAATTAAGTCCATAACAATTTTTTAATTAGTCAATGTCATCAATTTATACCAAATATTTTTACAACCAAATACACTGGTAACCGCCGAAAAGATAGAGAATAGGCTGTCCTGCTCGCAGCGGGACCTACCAATGAGATGAGAGAACGAAACTGCCACTGGTGGTAGATTGAGTGACCAGGGTATGCCAGAATTGGTCGAGTTAGATTTTGCGGAGATTGCTAATCGATCGGATTTGACTTCTGTAGAGAGTAAGGTGTTGAAAAGTGTTCTTTGTGCGTATTGTAGTATATTTATTTTCAGATAAACTTAACTTTATGTTAAGCTTAACCCACGAGTATGTTCATGAAATCCAGTTGTTTGACAATAAGCCGTTCCAACATAAACCGTATCCGGTACCGTTCGCACATCGCGCGGCCGTGGAGGCAGAAATCGATACATGTTAGCCAATAGGATTATTGATAGAGCCAATTCGTATTGCTCGCCGTTGATTACGGCGGTCAAAAAGGCTTTCACCGTTCGGGTTTGTTTAGAGGCGCGGGCATTGAATCGGGTAATATGCAATGATATAGAGCAGTCCCGATATGTTGAGTACATCATATGCAGTCTACATAACACGCCGTATATGAGCTTTTTTTGACATTTCGAGTTTCTGATTGATACACTCGTTTATGTACCCTTCGGCAACTGCGCTGGACTTCCAGTCGCCCGCACGTTTTAGTGCTAAAATATCTCCTCCAGCAATCACTACCATAGTTGCTGCAGACCAACGAAAAGAATGGCCGGTATATAATTCCGGTTGTTGTAGTCCCAAGTATTGCGCAATATTCTTCGGAACACCGTCAATAGTATGCACACCAGCATTGACTGAAATTACTTTGTACGTTACGATACGTTAAAAAAAGACGCAGATTTTGTGTTTGAAGTGGACGAAGAGCTACATATTTTCTATATAAAACACAAGGCTTAAAAGTGCAATCTTCATCTGAAATAGTAAACTTCCTGCTTGTGTTATTTTTTGTGTTTTTTAAAGTAACAATTATGAATTTTCCCATATCGTCTACATCGTTTAGAGTCAGAGACAACAGCTCGTCACATCGACATGTACCATAGATTCCAAAAATCGTAATAACCTTATCTAGCAACCATTGCTCATCAGGAGCTTCCACAATAAATTTTTCAACTTCTTTAGTTAAAACTTTAGCCTTTTTTGGAACATAACGTTCATTTTTTCTTTTCAGAAATGCAATAACTTTGTTAAATCTACGAACTTCAATGTTTTCTTTAACTTCCAAGCAGCTTTTTAACATCGACCATTTTGACCATAAGCTCGAATGACTGAATTTCATAGACATTTGATTTACATAAGCCAGTAGAACATCCTCCGTTACACCAATTATTTCTTTTTTCTCTTGCCAATCTTTAAAATCGGCATATTCATGCTCGTTCCTTGCCACAGACTTTTGTGGCAATAAACTTGCAGTTATGGTTGCAGCTTCGTCTATGATAGCTTCTGGCACGTTCATTTTTTGTATAATAACTGAAAAATTATTTGCAAGTTTCGACAAGTGTACTATTTGCAAGTTTGACATTCAACGTCACCATAGTAAAGTGATAGCCTTTTAAGGCCTATGCCAAATTATTTAAAAAATTAATGACATCTATTGTCATTGATAGAATTGAAATACATTAGGCCTATTCAGGTCTATTTCAGCCTATTATTTTCTTATTTAGAATGAGTAACAAATAAAATATTGTACAATATTCGTCAGGTAACAGTTTTTACTGACTCAAAGGGGTGACAAAGAGGTCATTTCCTCTTTTTGTCAGTGAAAACATATTTACCTGACTAATATTGTAAAATACTATAATTGATCATGAAGAATAGCATTGTCGTGTGGAATGTTCTAACAACATTCTAACCTCATTGCGTGATAAACACTGATACCTGTTGATTGTTGCAGTTTTAGGGAATTAAGAATTTAGAATGGTTTTCCAGAGTGGCTGTGTGTCTGGGTGTGGGAGTAAGGATGGTGTGAAGCATCGGTTCCCATTAAATAAAGAAATGCTACGGGTATGGCTTAATATGATATATATGGGTGTAGAATTAACTAATTCTACACCCTTATTTATTTTAAGGCGCCGAGATATGGATGCGAGAAGAGTGTGCAAAAAGCATTTTGAGGATAAATACAAGACCAGGTACAATCGGCTAACGGCAAATGCTGAACCGGCGTTACATCTTGAAGATAAGACTTATTTTAATTACTTTTAGAATTAGGTATGTTTATGAAACGATATTTAGCAGTAGTCGTAAAAGTTGCGAATCGCTAAAGTGCGCTATTGGTAAAGGTTCGTTTATGTAAGAATATTTAGCAGCAGCAATAACAGTACCAGTAGTAATAGCAATAATATAAGTCTTAATATTCGAGATCATTTATGCACAATTATTATTATTAAACCATAAAAAAACCTTAAGTTGTTTCTCCCACGGTAATAGATTCATTATTTATTTATGTTTATTCCATTGTGATTATTTAAGGGTACAAGCCCCGAGATTGATGTAGACATTCCCGCTGCGAAGGAGGAGGAAGAAACGGAACAGAACCACCAGAGGTAGATTCTGATGAAGTAGTCAGCATACATCTACGACCTGCTCATGTTGATCATGCCTATGAGCTCCATCATTAGGTATGAGTAATTAAATCTATATAACAGTTGTAGGGGTATCGTAGGGCTTATTATATTATATTAACTATTGTGGGGTGTAAGTGTTTAATTTTTAAATTATAGAGTACGCGCTCTGGGGAGAAGGTAAAGGATTTCTCTCCGCTGTCGACGGGATTATACAAGGAATTAACAAAGGTAAAACGTAATTATGCTAGATTTAAAAAACATACCGTGTTGTCGAATACCAAATAAACCGTCTTCAAATCGGCTTTTTATAAAGATTTGAATTATAAAATTTTACTTTCCCAAATTGGCTTTTCAAAATTCAAACCTAAGGGTCGTCGATACACCTTAAACGAAATTTTTTTTAGCTTTCGCTATTTATAAGCATAGTGCTAAGTCCTACAAATTGTTGTCGTCAATATTTTTTTTACCCTCCAGGAAATGTTTAAGTCGATTATTAAATCCAATTCCGTTTGAAACCGGGATAAACGAGGTTACTTTTAAGCACTTAGAATCAGTTGCAGGCACTTTACTTAACCTAACCTAGGGACTGATATTGCTGATGATTATTTGACGAAATCAAGTTAGGTTGTGGTTTATCACATGATCTTTGTTAAGACGAACTCAGTGGTTTCGTAGATTTGTTAATGGGTTGCCGACAACCCAAAATCGCGAACCAAGCTATTTTGTTTATGTGGCGCGGTATTTCTTGAAAGTGGAAGCAGCCGGTTGCTTATGGATTTACAAATTCAATTAATGGACTTGATCATCAGTGTATGTTGAAAAAAGTTGTAATTGTCGTGGAAGGTACGGGTTTGCGAATAATCGCTACCCCTATGCGATCAAGCCCAGGCTAATTCTTCAGCCATTACTCAATAAATTGACAACATTCTGAACATGTTATGTTAAGTTATCATTAAAGTAGTCTTGAATTTTATAATTTTAATATTTTTAGCTCGTTCTTTAATTTATTTATTGGTAGATTTTTTAAATTTATTGGTAGGTAGTTATATATTTTTATTATTGAATATTTAACATTTTTTTTTGCAGATATTTGTATGTCATTTTATCACAAACCAAATTTTTTTTGGTGCGTGTATCATAATTATAGATTGGCATTTGAAAAAGATGAGTTTTTTTTTAATAAAAAGCACAGCCTCAATTATATAGATTCCTGTTAGATTAAGGATATTGTGGATAATAAAATACTCTTTACAACTTGTTCGTTGGTTTAGACTAAGTATAATTCTTAAACATTTTTTTTTGTATATTAAATAGTCTTTCACTGTATGAATAATTTCCCCAAAAAATAATACCATATCTCAAACGAGATAATATGCAAAATATGCAGAAAATGCTGTTTTCAACTATCTGTTATAAAATTCTTAAAGCGTATAAATATCGAGGATTATCTGTATGTTAGAACCAGTTTAATTTTGAATCTATACCGATAAGGTTATATACAGATGTGCCATCGGATAGGGCAAAGTGTTTCGCATTTTTATATTGCCAACGCCCGACTAGAGAGGGCTTTTTTTTAGTATAACGCCGGCCACGGAGGGGCGCTGTTCTGGTACAAAATGGCATGTCTATCCTATGGTAGATGGCGTTGCAAAATAATATAATACTCTAATAACGTAATATGAAATCATCTTCATATGGCCCAAACCACACCCAACCAACAATTACAACAGTTGCAACCCCACGTCGAAACAATTTAACAGTTACAATTTAACAGTTGCAACCTTACGTCCAGATACAGTTTCTAAAACCATCCGTTAAATTATAATGTGATTACAGTTTTCTTTCAAAACAAAATTAAATAAACTATGATGTAGGCAATATAAAAGGCATACTCCTAGATGTAGGCAATATAAAATACACGCGGGTTGAGGGGAACTGAATAGGTAGCGAAATAAATATTAACGTTGGACAGCCAATCTGTTATACTTATCTGTGATACAACTCAAGTTTTGTCAGATGCAGAAGATGTTAGCAAAGAAGTAAGGTTACACCGATACTAAAATATATTGGCGTTGTGGCATATATATGGGTATGCCTCTTCCAAAATCATATCATTTTAAAAGTTATATCAAGAAACAGATTTCAGCTGCTTCTGAGAATGTGGCACTTCTCTGATAATAAAGATTGTCCAGAGGGTGACCGTTTGCACAAAATTTAGCCTTTATTAGATGCATTAGTGAAGAAATTTTAAACAGTTTACACACCGGGAAGAACATTTTATATCGATGAGTCTGTTGTTCCTTTTCAAGGCCGTCTTCTTTTCAAACAATACATACCAAACAAAACCCATAGGTATAACATGAAATTGTTCAAACTGTGCAGCGATAACGGCTATACATGGATTATACGAATTTATGCTGGCAAAGAAAGACAAGATAAAGATGCACCTGTGGCAACAAATGTTGTGCTAAAGTTGTCACAAAATTTACTTGGCGCAGGCAGAACTATAGTTGCTGATAGTTACTACACTATCCGATAGTTACTAGCTAATGTACTTCTTGACCATCAAACACATTATATTGAAACACTAAGAGCCAATCGTGGCGAAAATCCAAAAGAAGTTATTCAGAAGAAACTTAAAACATGAGAAGTTTTTAGACTTGAAAATAATAGGGGTATATATGTACTGAAGTGGAAAGACAAAAAGGATGTCCTATTGCTATCTACCAAGCATACCACTGAAACTTTGGATGTTGAACGACGTACTGGTACAGTAAAGAAGCCACGAGCCGTGATGGAATACAATGAGGCAAAGTCGTCGATTGATCAGTCTGATCAGATGGCAAGTTATCATTCACCTCTGAGAAAATCTCTAAAATGCTACAGAAAACTTGCCATAGAGTTTATTTTAGGCACAGCTCTTGTCAATCACCTTGCAAACAAAAAAATTAAAATCACAGCACTTCGAGAAAACATTATAAAGTCCCTATTCACGAATCAGTGCGATGCAGATGGAAATGATGTAGATGTAGAAAATGTACATGTAGAAAAACCAAACAGAAAATCAACTAACATACATTCATTGCTGAGAAAAGAAGGTCAATTTGACAAAGTAAGAAAGTACTGCAAGGGGTGTTAGGCTAAGAAATTACGATGAGAAATAACCAAAAACCAGATGAAGAAAGTTGTAACATAGTGTGGATCCTGCGCCAATCAGCCACACTTTTGTCTTAATTGTTTCAATATTGCTCATGCAAAATAAATACAGGGTGGCCCTTGGCAAATTTCGTTTTTAAAAGTGAAATAACTTGAAATGCAACTGCCCGACCAAGGTGTGCGTACTCAGTTAAAAGTGCTGAAACAAGGTTTTTAGTACATTTTAGTACAGGTAAATGTCGCTTGCGGCGCTACTTGTTACTTGTAGTTCTTTATATTGAATTCCGATTCAGACATATGCACATAATGCACTCAAATGGCGTTTCTTTTCACACTATTATGTGCATAATGTAGAGTTAACCAGACCCATTTGTACTCCCCTTCGATCGCATTAACTGCTTCATGTCGTTTGGTGAGGCAGTCAATGCGCTGTGCAATTTAGCGGGAAGACGGGTGCTATATATATAAATGTGTCATGGAAAAACAACAACAACAACTACTTTTTAAATATCCGGTGTTCGTAGAAGATGTAGATGAGGTTATTATTCTAATTTTCACGAAAGATGATATAAAACGAGCAACGATTGGTATTTTGATTTAATTTATTAAAAAAAGTTAAAACCTAACATTAAACATTTATTTAATTTATTATTTAATTTATTTAAAACATTTTATTTAGATAAGGAATTTCTGCTTGATTTGCAGAATAAAAATAAAAAAAAACACTGGTCCAGATGACCCAAGTCAAGTGGCAAATGATTGTGAAATTGAGGAATGCAATTGTATAAACACCATATTAAATGTATTATTATTAACGTCGCGGATGAATTGTTGCAAATATATTAAATTCTAATTATTGTTAACATTACAGATAATAAATGGTCCGACAAAGCTGTATTTGCGTTCATCGAAATCTATAGAACAAAAATGAACCAGTTCAACTTGTGTAAACGCCATTCGAAAGTGTGGAACACAATTTCAGATGCATTAAAATCGATAGATCCGAAATATAAATATAATGGATACAGTGCTCTGTCAAATTTGCAGATATGAAAAGAACCTACAAAAGCATTAAAGATGCAAACGGAAAATCCAGAAATGCTCGCACTAGTTGGACGTTCTTCAATGTACATTCTAAATTTTAATAAAGGATCTTCAAATAGCATTTTAAGTATTTTCTTTATATAGATAATGTATTCAATTTTGGGTTGCAAAAAAATATATCGAGCCGTTAAGCACAGCATCTAGTGACGGACCCTCTGCACCTAAAGCAACAAAAGCCGAATCTGAAGGTATGCCAAGTAGAAGTACCAGTACGCAAACGCCATATTATTTATGTTTAATTTAATTTATTAGTGTAATACAATATTTCAGGCCAGAACAAGAAAAGAAAGATCGAGTCAATGTTGGGTGATTTTTTAAGAAGCACCAATGAGAAAAGAGAAGAATTTGAACAACAAAGAAAAGAAAAAGAAGAGCGTAAAGAACAAAGGCACAGAGAAAAATTGGAGCAACCACAAAAAATCATGACAAAAAAATTAAAATGCAACAATGTTGCTGAATATGCTGTTGCGGTGCCAATCCCAAATTTTACACAAACTGATCTAAAATATAATACATGATTTTAAACAATGTACTTAATTAATTGTTTATATGATATACCTATAAGAATCTCGAGTAGCCAAAAACCATAGTGCAATTAATAACTGTTATTTTGCAGATATAGGTTTTCTGCCACGTCTTAGCCGTTGTGTTTAAGGCTTCCCCTACCAATGCCACCACCATCTCAAACGTACTTGGCAATATTCTATTTAATAAAAAAAAATATCTATCTGTCTTGAGTGCTAATGATATGAACAACAAACCTAAAATGCTTTTTAAATTCGACATTCGTATAGCCTGGATTAATGCGTTCTACATAACCAGATAACTTGATTGTTATTGCATTATCTTTACGGCTAGTAGCAATAAATAAAAATGAGTATAAAATCACATATTCCTCTTCTTCTAGATCCAAATATTCATTTTCACTGTTACTAGAGCTTGATGTCGAATCAGAATCACTGCTAGTTTCATAAAAAATAATAGGTATTAACCATAATGGTTTCCATATTTCTTTCCATATAAAAATAAAATAAAAGTGGACAAAATCTATACTTTGACAGATATCATCTGTCAAGTACACGCATAGAATACATTAAACCCTTCCGATTTAGAAAGTACATTATGTGCATTAATGAAATGGAACGGAAAATACATGCAACGCATGCGTTGCATGCAATGTCTGAATCGGAATTCACCCTAAGTATGCAAGTGACTAATCGAGTTCAGTTTAAACCTAACCTCACTATTACACGCATTCCACGTTTTTACTTTTGCGTTTTGTGATTAAAAATGGGTTTTTGTTGCTAGGTGGCTGATTATACTACCAAAAGTCCAAATCATGAATACATTTTGCATTGATTTCCCAAAGATGAAAAAGTACGTATTATTTTATTTATTATTTTCTATTCTTTTTACGAGAGACTTGAAACGTATATATGTAAATGTAAACAAGAAGTTAACTGATATGTACAGTCTGTGCCTATTAAAAACTAGTACAAATTTTTCTAATTGTAGGTGACGTAGGTAATTGTATTTATTTGTATATTTAATAAAAATAAATGTCTTGATTGAAAATTTTGATTTTGAACAGATTTTAATGTAAACGGCTATGCTTAAAACTAATATTGCGCATTTTTTGGGACATGTGGTCAAAAAATATAGATATTATCGGAAAACTATGCTTCAAAAAACGAGACGACGTAAAAAAAAAGAAAGGCAATATTAGAAAGGATTGTTGAAACTGTTAAATTGATTGGAAAAAGAGGTCTTAGATACAGAGGTGCTAAGGATGCTGAAGCAACATATACTCTCAATGTTCCCGCATTGGATCATGGTAATTTTTTAGAAATTATTTTACTGCTGTCCAAGTATGATCCATAACTTGAAAAGCATATCGATGAATGCAGAAAAATAAGTTCCAAAAACCAATCAGCTAAGACGCATAGTGGTCCTGGAAGATCTGGAAGCTTTGTTACGTTTTTGTCAAAAACAAGTGTAAATTAGGTATATACTAGAATCAATATCAAAATTAATGGAAAAAATATTTGATGAAATTAAAAAAGCCGAAATGATTAGTATTCAAATTGATAGTACGCAAGATGTTAATTTTCACGACCAATTAATTGTCCATAATTGCTCGGTTTGTAACAGATGAAATTCATGAACGTCTAATTTCTCTAAAAATTTGTACATCAAGTACCGGCAAAAATTTATCGGAAATAGCTTGGCGTTTATTGACTGAAAATGGTATTCATGTAAATAATTGCATAGGTAGTTCAACAGACGGAGCAGCTAATATGCAAGGTCAATACAATGGTTTTTCGGCTTGGATGGACAAAGCAGCTCCTGGACAAGTACATGTTTGGTGTTATGCTCATGGGCTAAATTTAGTGTTGAGCGATAATACTAATGTATGTGTTGACGCTGTAAATTTATTTTACAGCGTCAACTGTAAGGGAGTCATATTTGCAAATGAATGTTTCTGAAAAAACCAGCAAATTTAAGTTTATAACTCCAATAGGTGAAACAAGATGGTGGGCCAAAGACAGATGCTTGACAAAATTTTTTAGTTCTTATGGTTCACCGCAAAATTCTATCTTTATTGAAATACTCGAAACTATGGAAGAAATTTCAGCATCTACTAAATTTAACGCTGATGTCCGTTACAGAGTCAATACTATTTTCAAAAAATTGAATACGTTTAAAATTTTGTTGACAGCTCATATTTTTGTACATAATAGTTATTTATGTCATAAGGATCGTAATATCAATCATTATGGTACCAGTCGTGAAGTTTATCAGACGAGGCGCCAGCCGAGTCTGATAACGCGACTGGTACCATAATGATTAGTTACGATCCGAATGACATACAAAATTTTATCTGCTTGCGTATATTAAAGAAAAAATTCGAAATAAATTATTTAGCTTTAAAAAAATGTAAAATTTAAAAAATAAATATGTTGCTGTCACCTAAACATCATTAATTTATCGATATAATCGTATTACCTAAAAATTGATCTATCATATTAGCCTTGAATGTTTCATTATAGTACTGAGTACCATAATGAATTCATTATAGTACTCAGTACTATAATGTAATCAGCTCGAAAATCAGTATAGTCTTTATTGTCATAATGCATGTCATTATGACATTAAAAATTACACTCATAAAGTTGTCATTTCGAAACGCAAGCAGATAAAATAATAAAAAAAACAACAACGAATTTTTAATAAATGAAAAATTTGTTGAAAAGAGATAGATGACAAAGTTATAAACACCATAAAATCCAGATTTGTGGCAAACGAAGAGTTATTTAAAAAGTTTATATTACTATTATTAGTTACTATTATTTATCTGCTTGCGTTTCGAAATGACAACTTTATGAGTGTAATTTTTAATGTCATAATTGTTGATTTTAATATCGGGATCACGAACAAAATTATATTTCAAGCAGAACGAAAGTTTTATTATACTAAATTAACAAAAGCAGAAATTATCGAAACGACAAATCGAACAGTCAACAGTGCAGATATTTTTTTGGTTATGTATCTTTTTTCTCTTCTTCTTCAAAGTATCAAAATATACAAAATGTATTAAGGGTTGCCTAACAGTCGCAACCTTATTTGTCAATATTAATAATCTGAAATTACTACTTTTAACACAACTTCCTAATTTCTTAATATTTAAATTTACATTTATAAAATAATAAGCAAAAATACATATTTTAAGTATAAAGACAATTTTTGAAATTTTCAAACTTTACAACTTTCAACGGCTTTGTAAAAATATCCGCAGTTTGATATTCTGTTGGGCAATACATTATGTTTATTATGCCTTCATTAACCTTTTCGCAAATAAATTTGTAGCGCACATCAATATGTTTGCTTCTTCGGTTCATCACTCCGTTTTTAATTAGGCACATTGCACTTTGGTTATCAATTTTTAAATTCACTTTTATTACACTTGACGTTAATTCATGCACTAGTTCTTTTAAGTACAATAATTCTTTAGTACACTCCGCTGCCGCAATGAATTCTGCTTCGGTGCTGGAGAGGGCCACGATCGGTTGAAGTCGGGAACACCAGCTGATTGGAGCTCCGCCAAAGAATATTACGTAGCCGGAAGTACTTTTTCGTGATATTACGTCACCGGCATAGTCCGCATCGCAATATGCGTCTAGAGTTGTTATATCACTAGTGGATTTGTAATGTAAACCCGACATTATGTCTCCGTGCAAGTATCTTAAGATTCGTTTCAAGTTTGTTATGTTACGGTCATTCGGATTTTCTACGAAACGACTGCTATGATTCACCGCATAAGTTAGGTCCGGTCTTGTTTTGTTCGACAAATATAACAAGCTTCCGATAGCTTCGCGATAAGGAAACGCACTATTATTAGTTTTGTTGTCGTTTGCAGTGTCTATTGAGTCGATAGGTGTTTTAACACTTTTCGCGTCACTCATTCGAAACTTTTTTAAAATTTGTTTAGAATATTTTGCTTGTGAAATTTTAATTCCGCTAGTAGACTTTTCAATTTCCATTCCGAGAAAGTTTTTAATTTCACTGTACACTTTTACCTCGTATTCTTTTGTTAGTCTCTTCAGTAATTCTTCAATTAGTTCTTGATTTCTTCCGACTATTATGCCATCATCTACGTATATTGCCAACAAAAGATCATCGTGCTTACTCCTGAATATGCAAGGTTCGCATTTTGTTTGTTCGAGTCCGGATAGTTTTAAAAAATCTGTAAAACTTTTATTCCAAATCATTGGAGCTTGTTTTAAGCCATAAAGCGATTTTTTTAGTTTACAGATTTTATTTGTTTCTTCATATCCTTTTGGCATTGTCATGTAGATTTCGTCTTGTAGATCTCCATAGAGAAATGCTGTTTTTATGTCGAATCCGATAATATTGTAATTTTTGGCAGCCGCAATTGCAAAAATTACTCTTAGCGATGCACTGCTTACCACTGGACTGTATATTTCGTTGTAGTTCACACCTTCTTCTTGTTCGCACCCCCTCACAACTAGCCTCGCCTTGTGTTTACCATTACTTTTTATTTTGAAGACCCATTTGTTGCTGAGTATTTTATTCTTCGCCTCATTTCTGTTCACTGGCTCCCATACTTTGTTCTTCATTAAAGATTCTTTCTCGTCTTCGATAGCTTTTAGCCAATTTTCTTTATCAGCGCTATTCACTGCTTGCTCGTACGTCAATAAAGCATAATCATTGAATCTTTCCGGAAGTTTTCCCCTCGTTATTCGACTTGGTCTATTGGGCGTGTTTTGGATTTCAATTGCATCTTGAATTTCTTCTTCGTCTTCTTCGGTGTCTTCGTTTTCGTTTATGGAAATATTGTCCTCTTCTTGATGACCCGCATCTTGTTGTTCTACTAAGATTTTTACTTCGTTATATTCGGTAACTTTCGTGATTTTATCTTCATTGAATACAACATCTCTGTGAATTGTTATGTTTCTTCTGTTGTTATTCCACAATCGATATCCATTCGGACTGTAGCCAATCATAACATACTTTTCGCTTCTATCGTCCAATTTCTTCAAATGTCCCAAAATTTTAGCATGAGCATCACAGCCAAATAATTTTAATTTTGACAGATCAGGTTTTTTTTCGTTCCATTTTTCATATGGTGTCGTTTCAATGCACTTCGTTGGACTTCGATTTGTCAAGTATGCTGCAACTCTTACAGCTTCACCCCACATTTCTTTGTGCAGATTTGCGTCGGCAATTAGAGCTCTCAATTTTTCCATCAGTGTGCGATTCAGTCTTTCGGCTTTTCCATTCAATTGTGGAGTATGCGGAATTGTATAATCGAATACAATTCCTCTATTTTTGCACCAATTCTTTAATGTTTTACTCACATATTCTCCACCGTTGTCACACCTGAATTTGTGAATTTTTAGGTTCCACTTCGCTTCCACAGTGTTAATAAACTCTTTCATTACTTCTTCGACTTCATGACGGTTTTCTAGAAGATACACCATACAAAAATGCGTATAGTCATCCAAAAAAGTGATGAAGTATTTCTTGTTATCCCATGTTGCTGGATTTATTGGTCCGCAGACGTCTGAGTGAATTATTTCCAATGGTCTCTTCGCTCTTGATCTTTCTGTGTTAAATGGAAGTCTTGTCTGTTTAGCTTGTAGACATATTTCACAGATTTCGTCCAAGTTTACATTTTCTTTCCAATTTATATTCATTCCAGTGGAGAGTTTTGAGAGACATTTTAGGTTTTCCTTGCACAGATGTGCCAATCTTCGGTGCCAAATTTTACTTGAGTTTTCTGTTGTTAGTAGGACTTCATCTTCTTGAAATTTTTCACTTATTTTTATGTTGTATAGGCCATTTTCTTTATTTCCTTGCAAAACTGGTTTTTTGTTGTGGTAGATCACGACACGATTTCTGGTAAATTTGATTTCACCACCATTTTCTGTTATTGCATTGACAGACAGAAGATTTTTGCTTAAGTCTGGAACATATAAAACATTATCAAGATTGCATGTATTTGATACTACTGTGCCAATTGCTTCGGCTTCCATCGTGTTGCTTCGTTTTGCCACTTTTATTACGGAATTAATTTGTTGTGAGTTTTCCAGGAGTTCTTTGTTGTTCGTCATGTGTGATGTAGATCCTGAGTCAACTATCCAGTCGCTGTCGCTTGAGTTGTCAATCAAAAAGGATACTTCGTTCCTTCTAGGCTTGTTATTTTCACTTCTATTTTTACGAAAGAAGCAGTCCTTTTCAATATGATTGGTTTTCTTACAGATGTTACACTTCATTGCAAATTTCTTATTTTTACAGCTGGCCGCTAGATGTCCCGGTTGGTTGCACTTGAAGCATCTTCTTTGATCAGTTGTGTTAAACGCCACAGCTTCATCGTTGTTTCCCTTTTCTTTCATCCTTATTTCTTCTGACAGTAGCCTTGACATTAGATTTTCCAGAGTTTTGTTTTCTTTCGAAGTTGAATCCCACGCAGTTGCAAAATATTTAAAGTGCTCAGGCAATGTTGACAAGATTTTTGAAATCATCATTTCATCATCGATGCTGCTATCAATACCTTTTAGTTTGTATACTAGATTTTCCAACTCACTCAAAAATACTGCGATGCTTGTTCCTTTCTTGAATTGGTAGTTGAAGAATTCTTGCATTAATGAGCATTTACGTTGCTCGATTTCGCCTTCGTAAATGTTTTTCAGCTTGTCATACATTTCCTTGCTCGTTTTACAGTTCATTATGTGTGTTAATGTCGACTTTGCGGTTGTTGTTATTAACACTCGCTGAGCTCTAGCATCTTTCCTGTTCCAATCATCTTTTTCTTGAGTTGTACTCGTCGCTGTTAGGATGGTGTTGCCGGTCACAATATCGTAGAGTCCATGTGCCTTCACAGTTATATCAACTTCAAATTTCCAAATTTTAAAACTTTCGCGATCTGTAAGTTTTACTATGTGTGTCAATTCTTCTGCGGTTATTGCCATTGTTACTTCGATCGATGTTACTTTTTTCACACACGCGGTTTTAGTTTTTTACTTTTTAACCTCACTTGTTTTTAATCCGTACATGTTTCAACAATCCCGCTAAGCTTTTACTCAACTGGGCCCATAACCTGTTGATTTTAATATCGGGATCACGAACAAAATTATATTTCAAGCAGAACGAAAGTTTTATTATACTAAATTAACAAAAGCAGAAATTATCGAAACGACAAATCGAACAGTCAACAGTGCAGTTATTTTTTTGGTTATGTATCTTTTTTTCTCTTCTTCTTCAAAGTATCAAAATATACAAAATGTATTAAGGGTTGCCTAACAGTCGCAACCTTATTTGTCAATATTAATAATCTGAAATTACTACTTTTAACAATAATGACATGCATTATGGCATTAAAGGCTATACTGATTTTGGAGCTGATTACATCATAGTACTGAGTACTATAATGAATTCATTATGGTACTCAGTACTATAATGAAACTGAATACTGTATTAAAATTCAATAAAATTTTCAATCAACTAACAAAATGTGCAAAATATGGCAAAAAACTTTTTGAAAATTTATTTAAATTTATTACAAATTATGAAGAAATTAATTAAACAATCGAACCATTCAAGGATAATATGATACATCAATTTTCAGGTAATACGATTATACCGATAAATTAGTG
The DNA here is from genome assembly GCA_963556235.1 of Cryptophagus acutangulus. Classification (NCBI taxonomy): domain Eukaryota; kingdom Metazoa; phylum Arthropoda; class Insecta; order Coleoptera; family Cryptophagidae; genus Cryptophagus; species Cryptophagus acutangulus. The sequence goes on from OY744564.1 coordinate 1,366,734, forward strand.
ACGTTTAGGTGACAGCAACATATTTATTTTTTAGATTTTACATTTTTTTAAAGCTAAATAATTTATTTCGAATTTCTTCTTTAATATACGCAAGCAGATAAAATTTTGTATGTCATTCGGATCGTAACAGCTTAATCGACCGTAATCGACGAGATTGATGTTGTAAGCTTATTTCCTAGCAACCCTATTCCAATAGTCAAACGCCTCATGAAATAGAAGCTTTTCGAATCGTCGTTCTCAGATTTTGATAGTTCGGCTATCTTCGACCTTCTGTTGGTCAGACTCAAACAAAATTTCATTAAATTTAATTAACAACTTTTTGCTCAAACTAATGGTCTACTGATGGGCTCTCCACTATCACCTTACTTATCAGAATTATTCATGCAATGGTTTGAAAACAAAATTTTTAATTCTAGCTATAATTTACTAGGAAAAGCTAAATTTTGGTACAGATATGTTGACGACATTGTGATTGGTTGGAACGGTTCAAAAGATAAAGTAAACGAATTTTTAAATTTTATTAACGAGATTAATTTAGATATCAAGTTTACTGTAGAATTCGAAATAGATTCATCTATTAATTTCATAGACTTGAATCTCGAAAGAATTGGCAACAAAATCGAGTTCGACATATTCAGAAAACTCTCTCAAACCAACAATACAATTGTTGGCAATGTTCCCTCGTCGTTGATGGGGAAACATTGTAAAATATATCGAGAAAGAATTTATTAAAAAACTATATTTTTGCGCCTTCATACGGCATGACTAGATTTCTACATCTTAAAATCCGCCAGAAAAGGGTTTTTGCCGGCCTCGGCCTGCAAAGTGTTTCCATAGTTTCATATTTTTTCTATTTTTAGTTTTTCCTGCAAAGTGTTTCCAAAGTGTTTCCATAGTTAGTTATTTTTCCAATATCGGCCTGAAGATTTTTGTGGCAATAAATTGTTTATAACATTTTCAGCAGCTTTTAAAATATGTTTTGGTGTATCCATATTTTGAAAGTTTGCAGTTACTGTATATGACATTGACATTTGTTAGTGTCAAAAGAAAACAAAAGATGGCTCTATTTATTTTTTTGCATTGTCAATTTATTATTTAGCATTTTTTTGAAGAACTATGTATTTATAAGAGTATTCGACACAAAAAATATTGTACGCAACATGTCCGGAAAGATTCCTTGCAGGACACGCCGACTTTCAGGCCTCCGCCTGCGGCGTCGGCCTGAAACTCGTCTGCTTGTCCTGCAAGACACTACTTTCCGGACTTGTTACGTAAATAACTATTGTAATAGTATTTATTAGTTGTAATACACTGTATTAGTGATGACGTAGCCACGAAATTTTTGTTGGGGTAAAACTGACTCTTGAGTCAAACAAACAACTGTCAATAGGAAGTGTCAATAGTATCAACCTACATCAAACATTCATATTAATGTTTTAAAAAGGTTTATGTTCAGTTTAAAGATGTTTACCTGCTAAATTGGTATAAGGTAAGTAAACCAATTGATATTGATTGTTTGCCTAATGTTTTTATTTTGATTTTTGATTCATTGACGCATTTGATGTAAGTCGATTTTCGATCTAGTTGTTTGTGTGACCCAGAAGTTAGATTTACTCTATTCAAAAATACGTCACACTAATACAGCGCATTATCATAAATCTGTGAGCAAAAATGCGTGTGTTTAGTTCGTAATATCAGGTTTTTACGAAACTGCAACGGTAGTGAATAAAGTGCAATTAACCACTACGCTGTGTAAATAGTTGCTTCCCTTATCAGGTTGTCCTCTAATATCCCGCCGAAATCAATCAATTCGTTTATCATGCCTGAGACAGAGTGTATAAAGTGTCATCGCTTAAAAAAGGATGTCGGGCTTGTTGGCTGCGAAGGTAGTTACCAAGGCTGGCTGCATTACAGTTGCGCTGGATTTAGAGAATCAGAATTCAAATTTCTTAAGAAGTCACCTAATGTAATTTTTCTCTGTTCACCCTGTAAACTACTTCATTCAAATACCGATCAATCTCGTATGACACAACTCCTGAATGATAACGCAAAGATTCAGCAAGATGTGTCCAATATTTCTAAAATAATTTCTACCGATTTCAATGCCAAATTTTCTGAACTTGATACCATATTATCAAACTTCAAGTCTGAAGTTTGAAGATTACCTCTATGATCAATGTTAAACTTACTGAATTAATGAAAGATCAAGTTAATAACGTTATTATGCCTAAATAAATCGAATTTCAATCAAGAGTCGTACCAATGTCATACTCCGCGTCTGTTTCAAACAACGAACAATCTATTCTTGTCAAGCCAAAAAGTTCTCAGAAAAACTCAATCACTAAAACCGATTTGTTAAATAATGCACATCCGCTAAACAACAATGTGAATGTCTCTGGTGTTAGATCAATAAGCAAAGGTGGCTTGGTAATCAATTGTCCTACTAAAGAAGACGCAACTAAAATAAAAAATAATGTGTCCGAAAAAATGTCTGCCCAGTTCGATGTCAAAGACGCTCAAAATTACACCCTAGAGTCAAACTAGTTGGATCTTCAAAAGCTCATGATAATAATAGCATCATCAACTTCATAAGAGCACAAAATGAAAATATAATTGATGAAAGTTCGTCAATCGAAGTTGTATCTACTAAACCATGCAGATCCAAGACTCAAGGATTTCAAACCATTTTTGAAGTTGACGTTCACACCTACCACAAAATGCTAACCCAGGGTAAGATTAACATTGCTTATGATACGTGTAAAGTATATGACGGACTAGAAGCAGTAAGATGTTTTAACTGTTACGGCTTCAACCATGAGGCCAAACATTGCAAAAGTAAACTTATATGTCCTAAATGTGCAGAAGAACATACCTCAGAGGATTGCATTAAACCTGGTTTGCTGAAATGCACAAACTGCTCAAATATCCAAGGAGTTGTAGCTAACATAAATTGTGCACATGCTGCCTGGGAAAAAAAAACTGTCACGTCTACTGCAGAAAACTGCATGAACTAAGATCCGAATATCTGAACATGAAATAGCAATTACCTAATCATATATCTATAAAAGACAGTGTACCTGAGTTATTACTTGTTCAGTGTTTTTATCAAAATGTGTGGGGTCTTCGAACAAAAGTTGCTGAATTCCAGAATTCTCTTGGAAATGTCATTTACGAAGTGCTAGCTTTTTTAAGAGACTTGGCTCACAAACGACATCTCCGACAGTGAATATTTCACCTGTAATTATAACGTATACCGGCACGACAGAATTCTAGAAGCCACCAAGGCTACTCGAGGAGGAGGAGTCATGCTTGCAATCACAAACGCTTTATCTGCATCTGCGGTTGATACTAATCATATTACCATAAAAGTACCCTGCATCGATATTGTAGGCTGCAAGATAGTTAATTTTTCGTTTGTACTATTTGGTTTTGTTGGTTATATTTCACCAAATGTTTCTATTAATGATTTTGAGCTATTCATTGAACTACTTTGTTCTTTAGAATCAATTATCAACAAAAACGTTCTTTTAATTGGTGATTTCAATGCTCCCCTATTTCCATTAGATATGAACGACAGTAAAACAAAATTATTAAATAATTTTCTTATGTTGAGCAATTTTCATCAACGCAATACTATACATAACACAAATAACAGATTGCTAGATCTCTTATGAATTAATATGCTTGAAGTTTCAATTGAAAGAGCTCTACCTTTAGTATGGGAAGACAAACACCATCCATCTATAGAACTTACCATAAATTGTAATATTGCTAAACACCAGCAATTCTTAAGTAATCGTAACTCGGAATATAATTTCAAGAAAGAAAAATTAAGAAGATATGCATAAAATGTTTTTAGAAACCGACTGGCTGGTACTATATGATATGCATGATGTAAGTAGTGCAGTTGATAAATTTTACGAATTAATATATTCAATCTTTGATAAGTGTGTTCCTATAAAAAATCATAAAAAACGCCACAAATGCTATTCACCTTGGTTCTCGTATCAGTTAATCCGTCTTATTCGGAAAAAAGATCGCGTACATAAAAAATATAAAAAATTCAAAACCGTACCATTTCAACAACAGTTCAACGAACTTCGAAGGCAAACAAAGGCATTAATAGAAACCAATTACAGTCAATACATATCCAACATAGAAAATGACTTGACTAATGAGCCAAACATTTTTTGAGAATTTGTAAATAGCAAAAAAGGTCAATCTAGAATCCCAGGATTAATGAAAGACAAAGATACTGAATTAGAAACACCAAGGTCAATTGTTGATGCATTTGCCAGTTATTTTAACAATGTTTACAAACCATCCTTAATTCATAAAACAATCAACTCTTCATTTAATAATCTTCCTAATCTCAATATCAGTAAAATCACTGAGCAAGAAGTAATTTACGCCATAAAAAAAACTAAAGGCAAACCAACAGCTGGCTTGGATAAAATTCCAAACTTTATTATTAAAGATTGTGCGCGTGTACTGGCCACTCCTTTGTGTTTCATTTTCGATCTAGTCTTAAATTCCTCAGTTTTTACAAAAATATGGAAAGATGCTAGAATTTGTGCTGTCTTTAAGAAGGGAAATAAGTCTTTAATTGAAAATTATAGGCCATTCTCCATTCTGTGCAATTTTTCTAAAAATTTTGAGATGATAATGTATGATAGTTTATTTAACCATGTAAAGAACTTTATATCTCCAAACCAACACGGGTTTATGCCAAAAAGGTCAACAATGTCCAACTTAGCTACTCTCTCTGAATACACTATCAAAGTTTTAGATATGAAACGGCAAGTGGATGTTATATATACTGATTTTCAAAAAGCTTTTGATCAAATCGATCTATATATCTTACTGCATAAACTAAAATTAGTTGGTTTATCTCAATCCCTCTTAGAACTATTTCGATCATATTTATTTGATAGAACTTAACAAGCGCAGTACACGGGATACACATCGGCATCTTTTACTCCAACGTCAGGAGTACCTCAAGGTTCTAATTTAGGAGCATTGCTTTTTTTGATATTTATTAATGATATTGCCGATTCACTTAAGTGTCAAAATCTTTTATTTGCAGACGACCACAAACTATACCAAGAAATTAAAAACATAGATGATTATCAATGAGTGGTGTGAAAACAATAGACTTTACCTTAATATCAGTAAATGTAACATAGTTTCCTATTCAAGAAAGCAAGATGCTTATGTGTATCCGTATGATATTGGGAATATTGCAATTAATCGGTGTGCTGCCATGAGAGACCTTGGTGTTACTTTGACTCTGATAAACATATCGGTGAATGCGTATCTTCCGCTTACAAAGTAGCAGGTTTCATTTACAGAAATTGTCATGATTTTAAAACACCCAGTCAATTGGTATTGTTCAATTCGTTGGTGCGTAGCAGGCTGGAATATGGAGCTTTGATATGGTATCCTGTTTATGATTGTTGCGTATCTAGAATTGAATCTGTCCAAAGAAAATTCTTAAAGTACCTCAAATTCAATTAAGATAGAACCTACCCTTGTAGACGTTACGATCACGTAGCTTTACTAAATGAGTTTGAAACAAGTTCTCTTGAGAGTAGAAGATCTAGAATTGCTGTATGCTTCCTTATAAATCTCTGTCGTAATACTATTGACTGTTCATCTTTGCAAAGCAAAATTAAATTTAATGTTCCGTGTTCATCGTCCAGATTATATGTGTAACTTATTCAATTCAAAATGTACAAACTGTGAAATTCATTTTAGTTCAATAGCTGATATTTTACGTGAATTCTGGTTTTATCTTTATTTATTATTTATTTTTATTTTTTCTTGTTATATATATATATATATAATTTGTATATTATTATCGTATGCAATTGCACAAGAACGTTTTTTATCGGATATTTTTTTAGTTTATACGAAAACGAGATTGCCTGGAAATTTGACGAATCAAGCTGCCATGATAAAAACATGAGTCCGCAGGACGAGCGTTTTTATCATGGCAGCTTGATCAGGCAAATTGCCAAAAGGAAACCTCGTTTGAGTAATAAAATCAAAAAATATCCGATATTAAAAACAAGTTCAAGTGCAATTTAACAAGACAATCTTGCGAATGAAAAAATCGAAATCAATCGACTCATTTTGTATTTTATGTTAGTTAATAAAATTTGACAAGTATTGTCAGACTACTTTAATTTTTAAGTTTTATGTGCTTGTAGTCATGGAGATAACAAGGTATCACATTACAATATCCACTAAAAATTTTGTTTCATTTTATCCGCTCATACATCGACAAAAACCAAGAAAAACATTGACTCATATGTCATAATATATACATGAATAAAATTGTCAACAGTAATACCACGAGACCTTTACAAATAGCCGGATATTTTTTTTTTCATTAAATTATCAAGAAAGCTTGCATTTTAATAATTTAAACGAGAACTTATCAAGCATTAATAATCTGATTAAAGCCCGAGAGCTTTAGCTCGAGGGCTTTAATCTTTGATTATTAATGTTTGATAAGTTGGAGTTAAATTATTTAAAAATGCAAGATTTGAGATAAATTATAAAAAAATAGCCGATATTGTAAAGGTCGAGTGGTATTTAGAAAGATTATTTATTGAATGAAAATTTTGATCGCTTCTCAATTGCTTTTCAATTGCTTTTGCAGTAAAATTATAACATGTAAAACTGTCACAATTAAATTCGCGTCGCCTACTTCAAATTTAAAAATGTCACGTGATCGGATATTGCTACCGATTAAAATAGTCAACAGTAATACCACAAGACCTTTACAATAGCCGGCTATTTTTTTTTTCATTAAATTATCAAGAAAGCTTGCATTTTAATAATTTAAACGAGAACTTATCAAGCATTAATAATCTGATTAAAGCCCGAGAGCTTTAGCTCGAGGGCTTTAATCTTTGATTATTAATGTTTGATAAGTTGGAGTTAAATTATTTAAAAATGCAAGATTTGAGATAAATTATAAAAAAATAGCCGATATTGTAAAGGTCGAGTGGTATTTAGAAAGATTATTTATTGAATGAAAATTTTGATCGCTTCTCAATTGTTTTTCAATTGCGTTTGCAGTAAAATTATAACATGTAAAACTGTCAAAATTAAATTCGCGTCGCCTACTTCAAATTTTAAAATGTCACGTGATCGGATATTGCTACCGATTAAAATAGTCGCTGATATTCCAGCTAACGCATACCTCATCCCGCAGTAAATACACATGAAATAAATAATCGCTGATATTCCAGCTAACGCATACCTCATCCCGCTGTAAACACACATGTAATAAATAATCTATGATATTATTACAGAATTTCATTTGTTAGCACTAATTATTTAGTATTATAGGGAGCGTGGCAACTAGATTATTTCGCTTTTAAAGAGCAGTATTATTATTAGCATTGTCTATAATCCTTTCTGGTTCATTGTTTGGATTTTTCCCTCTTTCTTCTTGAATTTCATTAGCAATATCTAACAAATCTTCTAATGTATCATTTGATAAAATACATATGTTGTGAAGAATACAAATTGATACTATCAACAAACTTATTAAGTCCAATTTTAAAGTTTCTAAAGATTTCAGTCTTCAAAACCGACCTTTTAATAAAGCGAACGCATTTTCTATTACTGCTCGAGGTTTACTCAAAATATAATTGAAATTTTTCTGCCTTCTGGTTAATGTTCCATAATCTTTGAATCCATAATAAATAATCTTACTAATTGTACAATTAATATTGTTAATAAATAAAACATTGCGGTTTTATAACTTTTTGCCACGCTTTTAGCAATTTTTAAAACAATAAAAAAAAAGTAAAAAGAATGAAAAAAAGTAGAAAATGAGTGAAAAATAGTTATTTATGTATCAAGGCAGTAAAGTCGTATTTTTTATCACGAATGTGGAAATTATTTGCCGAGGCAATAGCCGAGGCAAATAACCACGTGAGTGATAAAAAATGACTTTACTGTCGAGGTGCATATTAAATTTTATCCGAAATCGCATTTATTAACACTAATAATAATTATTTTTGTTTTGAGGTTTTTCTACCAGTTAAATGTATTGAATTGACAATGACAATTTTAACAATTATATTTATTGAACTTTTTAGGAAGCAGGTTTAATGTAGCAGTATTTGCAAGCTGCTGCAATTCTGGTGGTGTACAGGTTATATTATCAGAACCAAAGTCATTCTCGTTGATATTTATTATTTATTTACCTTGATATTTATTGTTAAGATGCAATAAATGAGGATAAACACACATAAGCAACAATTACTTGAATCGACAATTTGACAGTTCAAATGTAGGAAGTGTCTACTGGTCCGCCGTTGCGGTGTTATTTTAAAACAATATTTGCTTACTGCGGTGATCTTTTAATTTAATTGATAAAATTAAATTATTATGTTGATTATTTATTTCATGTGTGTTTACTGTGAGATGAGGTATGCGTTAGCTGGAATATCAGCGACTATTTTAATAGGTAGCAATATCCGATCACGTGACATTTTTAAATTTGAAGTAGGCGACGCGAATTTAATTTTGACAGTTTTACATGTTATAATTTTACTGCAAAAGCAATTGAAAACGAGAAAATGTATAGATTTGGCGAAATAAATGAGAACGAAATCGACGAATTGGTCAACCAAGAAGCGCCAATTTTTCATTCAATAAATAATCTTTCTAAATACCACTCGACCTTTACAATATCGGCTATTTGTAAAGGTCTTGTGGTATTACTGTTGACAATTTTACTCATGTATATATTATGACATATGAGTCAATGTTTTTCTCGGTTTTTGTCGATGTATGAGCGGATAAAATAAAACAAAATTTTTAGTGGATATTTAGTGGATGTTGTAATGTGATACCTCGTTATCTCCATGACTACATGAACATAAAACTTAAAAATTAGTCTGACAATACTTGTCAAATTTTATTAATTAACATAAAATACAAAATGAGTCGATTGATTTCGATTTTTTCATGTCTTGTTAAATTGCAATTGCAAAATTGTCTTGTTAAATTGCACTTGAACTTTTTTTTATATCGGATATTTTTGGATTTTATTACTCAAACGAGGTTTCCTTTTGGCAATTTGCCTCATCAAGCTGCCATGATAAAAACGCTCGTCCTGCGGACTCGCGTTTTTATCATGGCAGCTTGATTCGTCAAATTTTTAGGCAACCTCGTTTTCGTATAAACTAAAAAAATATCCGATAAAAAACAAGTTCTTGTGCAATTGCATACGATTATACGACATGTAATTAAAGTGTCTAATCCACCGCAGCAGCGGTGTTTTTTTAAATATTAGTACTTTACTGACGATTTCGGATAAAAGTCTGTTTTTCACGCTTTTTTTAGATCAATAAAAAAAAGAAGGCTGTTTCAATATCATAAATGGCAACTAAAAAGATGTCATTTTAATCGCAAATTGCAAAAATATATTTAAACTACATAAATATTTAAAAAAATAATAAATAACCTGGTAACTGATATTTTAATTCAAATTTTCTTTTGTTGACCAGAGGATTTGTTAGCCATGCAATTATTTTAAACTTTACATTTACTTTTAGAAGTAAATGACAAGTTTTATAAAGAACGTTCCAGCATGTAGATGTACTTATTCCGAAACGGCTAGCCACAGATCTAAAATAGATACAGTAAAAAAGCAAATAACGAGGAAAAAAGCAAATAACACATATGCAGCTTAGTTTTGCCACTATGCACAAGTACTGTACCTGAAACATTCTTAATTTGCTAAGCACCAGAGCATAATACACATTATTAAGCATACGTAGCAGATACTCAATTGTTTTTCTGCAAAACCATTTCATTTTACTGTACTTTCATCATCCTCATCGTCACTGTCTACTATCGGAGTAATAAGTTTTGACCCTCTTTTTTAAACAGTTATATTTCTAAATGTAGGATCCAAAATTTTATGAAATTTTTATATTATTTGCATGAACTATTCATAAATGTCGTATAAAAAAATCAAACATCTTACTCTTATAGTTTGTTTTTTAAAAATTAAAATGTGCAAAAAAGTACCTAATTTAACAGCCGTAAAAAATTGCAGTTTTTCCATTCACTGTATTTTTGTTAAAAATAGCATTGTATTCACGAAACTTAAAACATATGAAAACAAAATCTTTATATTTATATTTGTTAAAAAAAAATTTTTCTACTATGTGTATATTTTTAATGAAGTACTATTAAATGCATTATTGTTTTATTTCTTATTACATTTCCGATTTCAAAATTTCTTGTGTGTAATTGAAGTACACTATATTATCAAAACGTTTCTAAAACAATGAATCAAAAATTCGTTTAATTAATCGAGTGATTGTAGATTTAATTTTACGGTGCGATGTGAGAAAGATAGCAACCTATAGCGCCGTACACAATAGCGCGCTTGCGGCTTGTTTATATTATTTGAGTTTGCAAAACATGCTTCAACTATGCCGCTTCGTCTTGATAAAGGCTGCGCCTTGGACAGGGCCATTTAATCATATGCCGTTTCATCGCTCCGCTTCCCCGCAAACAACAATTGCAGTTTTTCTTCTTTAGTAAATGTAATTTAGTATTGTGGCCATAATTTAGAATTTTTAGAATTTATTTTTATTGATTATTGTTCTATAAGTTTATCTGCAAAACTATTCGAAAAGTTCAAGTTGATAGCTCTATGAATAGCTGAGAAAACATAGGGTCATAATTTATTTATTTAAAAAAAAACTACTGATCAAATTGATTCAATTTTTTTTGTATATTGTACAGAAATATATACTTTATTTGTATTTAAAATCTAAAGTCATGAGATGTAATATTTTTTACAAAACTTACATTTAAACTTAATAATATCGAAAAAGGTACAAAAAATCCGTGCTTTTTTAGATATATTCATACATTGCTGGAAAATTAAGAATGTGAAAATTTTAAAAAAAATTACATACATGCACAACACAACACAATTTCAGTTTTTTTTTAAATTATCAAAATGTGGCAAATACTTTTCATAATATGATACTTTAAAAAAAAGGATACTTCAAAACTTATTACTCCGATAGTACAAAATATTGTTCAAAGCCAAATCGTAAGACAGAACCTATTAACATGTATTTGTGAATAATATCAATGGCATTATTCATTTTCAATTTAGGTCATAATATAGGAAAATAAATGTGTGACAAGTGACATTAGACTTATGTTTGCACCAGAAACACTAGCGTCGTTCGTTTATGCACTGAACACTATTAACACTTTTTGATCACGTGACTAAGCCCTCACAAAACCCCTTTAGTTGACTGTATAAAACAGTTTGGACCACTTGATAATTTTGTGGCGACCGCTACGCCACTGGTATATTTAACTCTACGCCTTTGGCTCTCCAGTCATAAGGGCTTGGAACGCCATCTAGATTTGGAGAGAGAACAAAATTCCATTCCACGATCGATAACTCATCGAACAGTATGGTCCTGAAAATACTTACCTAAATAGTAATTAATCCGGCCTGTCGGATCTCAATAAATCGTTTAATACCATTGAACAGTGTTTACTTACCGCATCCGCTAAAATTTCAGTGCATTTTGTTTCGAAAACTATATCCAAGTATTGAAGAAAAAAGTTAGAAAAAGTGCCAATTCTTTAGAACAAGTAGTTAGAAGAACTAAAGAAGAGCGTTCAAAAATTTGTATTTCAAACACAATTTCTAACAAAATTGAATTCTGTAATGAACATAATGATGGCCCTTTAGTAAATAACTGTTTTGCGCCTCAATATAAAATGGTTCAATTTAAAAATTTTACTATACATATTAAAAGAACGGCAGATAAATTTGTTAAAATTGATCAGGATATTATTGTTGAGGCTATTAACTTTGCAACTACTGAAACAGATTTAGTTTTACTAAGATATAAATATCGACAAATTAATTGCTTATTTAAAAATCCATGTCCTTTCACTTTATTTGGAATCGTTGAAATAGAAAAAGAGACCGAAACTGTTTTTATGTGGCATATTTCAGATATAAAGCAAAAATTAGTAGTTGTGCCTTATGAAAACAAATTGATTTGCATGCCTTTAATTCATTTTGCTTAAAGTTATTGCTTAAAACTTAATTATTTATTAAATTTTGTTTATTATAAACTAGTAAAAATATTATTTTTTTGTAAAAAGTTCTGCTTCTTCAATTTCTCGTTTTACTTTGACAGTTACATTTTTATAACCTTAATTTTCATTTATTGTGTATTATTAACATTGTCAAAAGCCAAAAAAAATGGCTTATTCTAAAACTTATTTGTAACGCTGCAACAATACAGTTATTTTACACTTATTTGTAACGCTGTAAAAGGCAAGTTCTAAGGGAATTACATCAACTGTCTTTGAAAGTTGAAGATATACGGGATGATGTATATGAAATTAAAAGAGCTTTTAAAAAAGACGATATTGTTGAAATAAATTTTGTAACATTAGATCGCATCGGCGTATGCATGGGGGGGGGGGTCTATGGGGGCTTTAGACCCCCCCTTAAAAGTTTATAATAATTTTCTGTAAAAAATGATAGCAATAAAATATTTTTGGTTAATTTTAAAATATTTGTAATCTGCAAAAGTATGATTAATCATCATTGCATAACTGTCAAAACATCTATAAAAGTTCAGTAATTATTCCACAATTCCGGAAATACGATTAGCATTGTATGGGATATCTTGTGTCTCTTTCTTTCACATTGCTAGACTCTGCAATAAGTAAGAGATTTGGTAGGACGCGCAGGAAAGATGTTGTGCATCAGGATACAAAACTTGCTCGCGTGATTTGCCGCCTTATAGACAATTGGCCTATGCCTCGCAGAGATCCATGTACCGTGTGCTGTTTGACTTTGTTTTGCTATCGTTGCGTATGTACTTTACTCTTCTTTACCCTTACGTACGTATAATATTAATTGCTTGATAATTAATAGAAATAACAAATTTTTATTGGAAATAGATTGCTGGTCGAGTCGTCGAATAAAATTAACAATGGATAAATATTTAATAAAAATTCTTAGAGACAAAAACAATGAAAATGATGAACCATTAACTAAAAAACAAAAAAAGGATTCGATATTATTAAGCACAACTAATTTATCTTCTGTTGCTTCTACATCTACTTCTTCGTCTACTAACATAAGCATAACAAATCCTCATGATTTAGCGAGTGATTTAGATATTGGAAAATGGTACAAAAAAATTAATATTAATGATAATATTAAATATAAATTACTTACTAAATCATCATTCATTTTTCCAAAATGCATAGAAAGCAAGGTAACATAAGTTTTCAACATTCGTGGTTCGATAGATTTAATTGGTTGCTTTATTCCAACGAATTAAATGGAGCATTTTGCAAATTTTGCTTTTTATTTTCGAGGGCAAATACTCAGAAATTTGCGGCATTGGGCGTAGTGACGTTAACAAATGAACTAGGAAGAAAATGGAAAAAAGCTTTAGAACAATTTCAGGGACACGAATAAGCGGAATATCATAGACAAGCTCAAGAGGCGGCCGAATACTTTCTTGACATTTACAACAACAAGTCTTAAAAATGTTTCCGTATACAATTGTCAACAGCTTTAAAAGAAAAAATAGAGAAAAATCGTCTTATTCTTAAAAGTATTGTCAATACATTAATATAATGTGGCAAACAGAATATTGCTCTAGGGGGACATTCAGAAAACAAGTTCGAACTATAAAAAGAAGAAGGAAATGACGGAAATTTTAGGCAGCTTTTAAGGTTTAGAGTTGAAGCAGGCGATTTAGTGCTAAAAAACATTTGGAAAAAGCCCCATTAAACGCAAAATACATAAGCCCTGTCATACAAAACCAAATAATAGACATAATATCGCAGATTTTGACCGAACAAATTGTTGAAGAAATAAATAGGTCACCATATTTTACTATATTGGCTGATGAAACCACAGATAAGGCAGGAATCGAACAAATGACATTTTGTGTTCGATATATTAAAAATTGCAAATTAGAAGAAGCATTTTTAAAATTCATTGCTGTCTGCGATACAACAGGACAAAATATAGCGAACACAATTATAAATATTATGCAAGTATTAAATACAGCAAAACTAAATACAGCAAAATTAAGAGAACAAGGATACGATGGAGCCGCAAATATGTCAGGATCAGTAAAGGGTGTTAAGGCTGCGTTAAAAATTGGCTTAGCTGGGCTTAGCAAAGAGCTGAGCAAAATAAGAATAACACGAATACCATACATATCTACATTCTATTTTTAAAATATTCGTGTAGCTAAGTTTTTTTTCGATTTTTTAGAGTAAAATTCAATATAATAGATGACAATATTAATTAGTTATTAAGATTTAACAGTATTTATCTTAGTTCTATCATCTGATCATAGATGGCGAAAGTGAAGTTAAAATACTGTTAAAATGTTAATAACTTTTTAATGTTGCTCTATATAACATAAAATTTTACGGGTTGCCATAAAAAAAATGATTTATCAGAATTTTTAAAAAACAAAACAAAAATTTTACTGGTATTCGTGTTAATGGGTATGAGCTCAGCTCTCAGCTAAGCCCTGCTAAACCAATTTAAAACGCAGCCTTAAGAGTCAAATCCAGGAACTATATCCATTGGCGCATTATACTCACTGTACAAGTCATGCTTTGAATTTAGTGATTATGTCAAGTTGTGAAATACCGCAAATAAAAAATACAATTGGTACCATCAAAACAATAACCACTTATATTAGAAACAGCAATATAAGAAGAAGGGTATTTGAAAAGAATGTACCACAAGATTCAGGGAAAACTATGCTCAAGAAAATGTGTGAGACACGTTGGGTTGAGAGACATGCAGTTATTAACGATTTCGTAATAATGTTTTTACCAATCTGTACTACATTAGAACAGTTAAGTTTAACGGAAAAGGATGGACATGCTTTAGTAGTAAGGCTATGGGGAGGTCACTCATGCTTTCTCTTTCTAATACATGTCGATTTAGGTATGAAAATGTAAACATCCGGTCTTTACAAATGTATTGTTTTCTAAAAAATACAATTGGTACCATCAAAACAATAACCACTTATATTAGAGATAGCAATATAAGAAGAAGGGTATTTGAAAAGAATATACCACAAGATTCAGGGAAAACCATGCTCAAGAAAATGTGTGAGACACGTTGGGTTGAGGGACATGCAGTTATTAACGATTTCGTAATAATGTTTTTACCAATCTGTACTACATTAGAACAGTTAAGTTTAACGGAAAAAGATGGACATGCTTTAGTAGTAAGGCTATGGGGAGGTCACTCATGCTTTGTCTTTCTAATACATGTCGATTTAGGTATGAAAATGTAAACATCCGGTCTTTGCAAATGTATTGTTTTCTCTTTCTAAATTTTTATCAAAACCACAAAACCGCAACATCCGGTCCTCAAGAGATAGCGCGTATGCATAAATATAGTGTGGTGTCTTATAAATAAAAGTGAGCGCATCCGCTTTTGCGCATGCGCTTCCTTCTGCAGGCGTCGGGGTCCGCGCCTTGACGTCACGTCACCTTATCAGTATGTGGGATCGGATGATGGGAATGAAGAAAAGTCATGTTTATATTTTAGAATAAATTTTTTTATTAGATAATGTTTAAATATAAATATGGTACATACGGTTAAGGTTACAAAATAAAAATTACATTTTAAAATCATGAAAAAGTTTAATTATATTACATTTATTTATAATATAATATTACTTTTACATACATATTTTCTTATTTATTAATATTAGAAATACTGTTTGAATAGAAATTATTATACATAGTGATACAAATAAAGTTACAATATCAAATTTTGTGGAATTATTGGTTTCTGGAACATTTGAATACATTGTATTATTCATTTTAATACTATGTTTACCCAAAGATTGGTTATTTTCATATTTTTCAATATGTGGATTATTAATCTTTATCCAGTCACAAACGTCCCCCCAACTTCGATCTTGAAATACAAAACGTATTTTGTAATGTATAAATGAGTCATTTACAAAGTTTGTTGGAATTGGCGATGAAAGCACATTTAAATTATAATCCATTATTGGTTTATCATGTAAATCATGCCATGCACTAGGCCAACTATCATTTTTATTTATTGTATCATTTGAAAAACACACATATGATTCAATAAAAAATTTTGGAGAATTAATGTAGAAAATATTTTGGTTGATTGCAACAAAAATTATGAAACTTGATTGTAGGAACACCATTTTCACACTATTTTTTCATTTACATATTCAGGACAGTTAAGTTTTGATGTAGGTGGACCATCAATGTGAGTTCTATTTTCGGGTCTATTATAATGTAACAAACATGGAAGTTGTTTTCTCAATTTATCACAGCACTGATATTCTAATGGTAAATTTTCCCAAACTTCTTGTAGTTCCATAGGCGATGCACAACGAATTAAATATTTTAAAGGAAATGTTTTCAACTCAACTGTTGTATATTTACTAAGTCTTTTAACATGACTAATGTGATTTAATAAAATGTCATCATTCATATTGATAAATTTTTTGAATCTATTTGGATCAGTAAACACTTTTTCCCATTGCTTCTGTTGCGTTAATGACATACTGATTGGTTGTGCATAAAATATATGCATTTTAAACTTTATTTTACTTTTTACGAATTTATACATTGTCATCATAATCATCATAGTTATTCGGATTTAATTGTATATTATTGTTCAACAACTTTGAAAGCAGCGTTTTCAATTGTTTCATTATTCCAATGTTGGGACAATGAATGCCAGTTAATATTGAAAATAATTCAGATGTTTTCCGCTTTTTTGTAAAACATTGGTAAATTCATTATACTCGTAGAATGTATTTTTTTGAATAAAATAAGTCAAACTATTAATGTACCGGAAAACACTATCAATTTGGTTTGGTATCCCACTAAATTCATTCGAAATTGTACCGTATTTTTTTACTTTAAAATTACACACGTTAAGTTCAACAAATAAATTATCACTTGTAATTTCACAAGAGCATGAATTCTATCCGGAAATTTTTTTAAGTGCATTTCAACAACCACGAGGGCCCGATTACGTTGCTGGAATGCACGATAAAAATTTCCAGGATATGAATTCATGGTCTAGTGCAGATTAGGTAAGAAAATCGCACCAATACACTTACAAAAATTGATCAAAATTCAAAAAAGTTTTTGTTATTTTTTAATCAGGTTGCAATAGAATTGCGTACCTATGCACCGATTGTTAAAAACAAAATACTGAATCTGTGAAAGTAAAAAATGTCGCGGTTTCGAAAACAGTCATTGGATACAATAGATAAAGCTGTGGAAGATACGGTACCAAACAATACTAAACAAAGCAAATCTTCAGTCTGGAGTCAGTTTAATTTTTTTAGTTTACTTATTTTTTTGTATCTAGTTCTAATTAAATTATAATTTACAAAAATATTTATTTTGACATTTGTTTTGACATAAAAATTTCCGCTGAAATTTTCTACTGCTTGGTGTAGTAAGATAAAATTTCCGAAAAATTTTGTTGTTACCAAGGTAATTTATTCAAATGCAACGTTTCTATTTGTCATAAATTAGTATGGTGCGATTTTCATCATAAAATATGAATGTGTTATCTCTATAATTATTGTACACACCCTGAATTTGAGTGTTCACATTTAAACCAATTTCTCTTATTAATTTTCTTTCTTTCACAATAAAAGTTAGAAACTCAACAATATAATAGATATGTTGAATGAAAAATACTGTCACCATTGGGTCTTTGATATATTGCAGTGAAATTATGAAAATGATCAGGTAAATCACGCATATAGTCTTTAATTAATTTTGGATGTTTGTTCACTAAACGCATATTTTCTAAATTTATTATCCACACCCACTGATTGTGAATTACATATAAATGCTTATTCAAAATAAGAAAACTAATTTGTTTATGTTGTACATTACAAAGTTCATTTGGTGATAGATCATTTAATTTATTTATTAATTTTTTCATAGTAGTTTGGGGAATGCGTGGAGTTATGGTCGAGATTGTTGATGATGAAGTCATTTGATTTTTATTAACGTTTACCAATTTTTTTTTAACACCATATTGCTTTTGTATTGCATTAATATCATCTTGATCTAATTTTTGGAAAATATTTATGTAATTGTATGCATACATTATAGCATTCGGGTTAGATGAATGTTGTATACCCAAAATATGTCCAATTTCATGTATTAGTACAGTGAATAAACTTATTTTATCAATTGGTGGATTATCCAATCCAAAGTAACAATTCTCTTCTTTATCAAAGTGTATTTCTACACATTTATCATTGTCTGGAAAATATGCATGTGCTAACACATTTCCTCTCCCATCAAAATCTGGATAACAAATTTATCGTCCATCACATGCAACTTTTTTATGATTTCGAGCAGCAAATGATATTACTATATCAGCGTTAAATCTTACTTGTTTGAATTTTAAATTGGTAACGTTTTCCCATGTTTGAAATGCTTTATGGGCAATCTCTAACACTTCCTTATTTCCAACAAATACATGCCATGTTAAATTTGTTTTATTCCATTTATTGGGAGCAACTGAAAATTCCATCGGGTTATCAGCTATACCACATCGTGGTTTATTCAACAAACTTAATGTTTCTTGATTAAGTGTTCCATCAACTGGTAGATCATAATACTCTTGGAAACGAGTTAATGCTTCAATGTATTTATCTTCACTATTAGTTAAAAACGTAGAATTCAAATTATTATTACTAACCACAAGACACTTAATGTTAACCGCAACATGATACACATATCCCAAATCTAATAAAAATAGTGAAATAAAACAAATCAACGTAGTATTTATACATTTATTATTGTATTTTGAAAAAGGCAGTAAAACCAGTAGAAAAAGGTCCAATCTCTCTTATATCAAAATAATTTGTTGTACGACTAGTTTCGGTCTTTTATATAAAGACCATCTTTAGGTACAAATTAAGTTGCTAACATTTGTACCTGAAGATGGTCTTGATATAAAAGACCGAAACTAGTCGTACAATAAATTATTTTGCTATATGAGATATTGGACCTTTTTCTACTGGTTTTACTACCTTTTTCAAAATACATTACACTCTCATGGATTTCCACTTTTCAATTTATTATTGTGATGGTAAATTCCTTACAACATAATTATATATTTGTTCACAATTTGATAAAGCACAAATACATTTTTTATTAAAACTATGATTCATACATTTAGGTTTACATTTTACAAGTTTCGAAAACTCCAAATTAATAATATGAGGTTGAATTTTTTTATTATCAGTTATTTGATTTAATTTTCTTAATAGAAAATCTTTTTTGAGGTCACCTTTCACATAAACGACAACTACCTTTTGATTAATTATACTAAAATACAAAATATTATTCAGTTCAGAAAGATGAGTGTTCCCAGCGCTATATTTGATACAGTGATGGTTAAATTCCAAAAATTTTACTTGATTTTTTTCCTCTTCACTTAATGTGTGAAATGGTTTCAAAGATTTAAAAACATGATGTACAACTTGTTTTCCATCACTTATTGCCAATTCTTTAGCCCTAAAATATTCATTTGAAAAAAAACCTTGAACGTCTAATATAATGAACTTCATGAAAAACTTGATTGATACTGCAACTTTTAGGATTTCATTTTAAATATATGTAGGATCAAGCAAGTTTTGGTCGTTATTTGACATTTTAATGATTCAAACAATTTATTAATTATTTAAATAAAATAATTAAACACTAATTATAATTAACAACCGATTTAATTATACAAAAATATTAATAAAAATAGAACAAAGCGATCCGGAGCCAGATAGGTCTAATCACTTGCGTGTCTATCAAATCAATCCCCTTTCGATCATCCTCCAAGTCGTACCACTGGCCCCGTTCCGCTTCCCTTGAGTCCCACAGGAATCTCAAGTGCGTTCTTCTCTTTTACAAACATAGTCACATAATATAAACCAAAATAAACAAACTTAATATAAGGCTAGACATAATAAATCTTATTAATTAAAATAGTTTGTATTTTAAAAATATGGATCCAAATATTAGGCGCGCCGTCACGGCCATTCTGACATGTAGCACGTCCACGTGCGTTATTCTGCAGTTTCATCTAAAACGAAATTATCATTAGTACCTAATCTCAAAATTAGTACCCGCTCGTCCATTCTGACAATGAACTCCAAACGTGTTCGCAGTTGCAACCACTTCAACAATAAAGCTACCACAGCAGCTGAACTAAAGATTATTTCAACAATATCTTCTAGTTCACACAAATTCACATATCATATCACAATATGATATCATTTCCGGAAACAAATTACCGCAGCAATATTTTCCAACTCAATACAAAAGTATTCAATAAATCATCGCAACGATTTATAAATGACCAGATAACCACAGAAATCTGTCAATATCAACAACAACATTATCATATCCCAATACACACACTTTATATCCCAATACACACACCAATAGATACACTTTCTGAAAACAGATTACCGCAGCAATCTTTTTCGACTCAATACAAATGACCAGATAACCGCAGAAATCTGTCAATACAACAACAAAATTTTTCATCTTACTATAACTTATTGTCGGTTTCATGCGCCGACACTGGCTCATCCAAAATTCTTTCATCAATTTCTTGAAAGTCAAACATCTGTTGTGCCCCCTGGTCAGTTGGTACTACCCTTAACTGATCATGTGCAATAGTATATTACAACCGAGTTGGAAATGATATTCATTACAGCCGAGGGCTAATATCTGACCGAGAGGCGAAGCCTCGAGGTCAGATATAAGCGCGAGGCTGTAATGAAATTCCCACCGAGGTATGTATACTATTTTATTCACAATCGAACAATTTATTATCAAAAAAATAATTAAAAATGTAAGAATAAAAACACATTTTCGACCGTGGTGGAAATGCACTTTTCGATCAGCAAATCTGGAGTGAAATTGCAGTTGTCAAAACTCCAGTTCAAAACAAAAATACAGTGTTGCGTGTTGTTTTTTACGATAGTTCATTAATTTGTTGTGCTGTTGGACTAGATTAATCTTTAAATGTAATTAAAAGTGTGAAAATAGCGAAATACATTAAATACTTGTGTAAATTCTACTGTTGCAAGTGTCAAACAATCATATTTATTATTTGACAGTATTACGAACCTAGGTATGTAATGTTCAACTTCCCGACCTCTAAATCGTTGGTAATCACAACATTACAATAACGATTGTGAATAAACTTACTTACTCCTCCTTTTCCACTTACTTTTTCCACCTCATATCGATCATTTTGCAACACTTTAATGATTTTATATGGCCCTCTATACTTTCAATCTAATTTCGATAACATTCTTTCATTGCATTTAGCAAAAACAAAATCACCAATTTGGAATGGATTGATTTTTGCTCTACCGGAATTAAAACGGTTAGTATCTGCCTCTGCTACTTTACGAATGTTTACACTAGCTTTTTCTCTAATATCAGATAAAGTAATATTATCCTCATTTTTTATAAGTTTGTGCACTATTTTGTTCAATTGAATTGAATTTATTTTAATTCCAAACAATAACTCTGCAGGACTGAATCCAGTAGTTTTATGTTTACTGCTATTTAGTGCTAACTGAACCTCACCTAAACTATCTTGCCAAGTAGTACCTTCTGTTTCAGATATTGTAAAAACGTTTTTTAATATTTGCATAACGCGTTCAACTTGACCATTTGCTCTACTTGCACTATGTGCAATAAAATGTAATTTACAATTAAATCCAAGATAGAATTGTTTTTAAAAAGTATTTTATTAAACTAAAGGCAGACGTACATGACCTTATAGTATGAATCTTAGTAATAGACTGATCTCCTAATTCTAATATTAAACGTATGTTATCAAAAGTGATGATTCTGCAGACATGCAGAATTACAATGAATTTTATTTAATCTGCTGATTCTTTGTGAAACATTTATATTTCATGTAAAACAAGATGTTCGTGTCTTATCTCTTGATAACAAAAACCTATGTATAAAATATAACACCTTTTACATTATGATACCCAATACTTATATCTAATATAACTCCTCCCGGCCTAAGAGAAAAAATTACGGTTGGAAAACGTTAATTTTTTTAATTGAATTTCTTCAAGTGGATTAATCATTACATTATTTTTAGTTTTCTCCATTCTTGCTCTTAGGCATGGACAGTATTTCCTAAATGAATACAAAACTAAAATAAAAATAATTATATATAATAAAACAGTGTATAAACTAATATTGTTAAATTGAAATTGTACAGGTTTTATTGAATTAATTTGTTTAGGCAAAAGCTTTTGAATTTTAGTTTTTGTTAGATAACTATTAGTTATTTCACAATTTTTGTAATTGTCTCCAAAGTTTATCAATTCCACTTCGCATGGATTATTGTTTTTTGACAATACACTAGTTTTTAGATCAAAACACAAAAAAAATCATTTGATTAACTTCTTTACATCCATGATCTGTTAGACCATATTCTTGTTCACTTTGTAGTAGGTAAGGACTTTTTGGAATGATTACATGATACAAATTATTTTTCCACATGGGAAGGGAATAAAGCTTATAATAGTTGTATTGAATTGGTTCGATGATTAACGGAATTTCCAAGATAAAAGTTAGTTGATCTTTATATATATATATATATAACTCTTAATACTTATGACCGAATAGTAGTTAGTTAATTCATCATCTTCGAACTCATATGGCAATTTATTATTAGTTAATTTTGAATTTATTTCTAGTAATTCTGTTCTTAATTCATCTACTGTAATTATTGATGGATGAAGTGAATTTATTTTGGCAAAAGTAATAGCATTTTCTAAAGTATCTAAGGTTTCAACAACTATTTCTGTTGCTGACATTAATTGATTAAAAATTGTGTTTAAAAAAATAAAATTTTCAATTTTGAATATTGTGCTTGCATTTTTCATTATGCTGTCAATTTCATATATTCTGTTTTCCAATAGTATCTGATTATATTGTAACTTTACCATAGATTGGTTAAAAATATGTAAAGCATTGTCTGTTATACTGAGTTGCTGTTCTACTATGGTTTTAATTTGTTCTTGATTATTTTTCATTCGTGAAATAGCTTTATCATATTTTTCTGCGTCTGACTGATCTAAATTTCCACTAATGGCTTTCCATATTGACCCTAGCCCATTAATTAATCCGCGTGCAGTGCGTTTGCTTTTCTTAACTGAGATTTGTTTAAATTTTAATTTTGCTTGCGATAATTTAAATTCTAATAGATATCTGTAAGTGTATATTTCTCTAGCGTAAACTTTACCATATTGAGAAATATGAAATGAATTATTGAGTCTATCATAATTATTAACTAATTTGCCTAACTCTAATATTATACTGGCTAAATCGTATATTTGTATTAAGTTCCAATAGTCTACTACGTTTTGAGCTACTCCTAATTTTATAGGTAATAACCCTGGATTATTGAATACTTGATTTATTTCTATTCCTGAGCATTTCACGTTGCTGGCAATTCTTGTTGTGATAATGATGATGTACCTGCAACAATAGGTTGTCTTAGATTTTTTAAATGAACGGTACGTCCTCCTTTCTGTTTATCCAATTTTTGAATAATTGCTTTGTAATATTGTAATATTATTATAAAAACAATATTACCCAGTAATATTGTTTTTATAATAAAAGGTCCGTTAAATTTTTCGCCCGTTTTATTTCTAGCATACTTATAACTTATTTCATAAACAGTTTGACTTTCGACAAATGGATTATTAATTGGTACATTTCGTTTTTCTACAACTTTTCCTTTACTCTGAATTAAATTTTCGTTAATCTTGTCATATGATAACGATAATTTTTCTTTATGTTTATGTAGGTAGTCACTATACATCTGTTTATCGTAAAACAAATCATAGGGATCGCGTAACTTTGTATGCCCTAATGTTAATTCTAGTGGTGTAAAGTTTGTACTAGAATGAATTAAGTTGTTATAGGCCATGCATGCATATTTTACTAATTTATTAATAGGGTCTTTACAACTTGACTTTAATAGTCTTACATGTTCAATTAATGTGGAGTGAAATCTTTCTATTATGCCATTTGATTCAGGGTGATGGGCTGTGGAAAAATGGATTTTTACTTTGTGTAGTTCTAACAGTTCCTTTACTATATGATTATAAAACTCCAACCCTTGGTCTGCAGTGATATTTTCTGGGATGCCATAGTATGAAAAATATATTATTAATGCATTTGTTATGTCCAAAGCGTTTTTGGATTCTACTTCTATAGCTTGCCCTAACTTTGTAAATGCGTCTACTATAGTCAAAAATTTGACGTTTTCTAGTGTAACAATATCTATGTGTAACTTTTCGAACGGTCTATGTGGTGTATCAGTTAACATCATTTCTAGTCGCGGGGGATTTCTTTCATATTTATTTTTTTTACAAGTTTGGCAATTGGCAATATAATTTCCTACATGTTCATGCATAAGGGGAAAGTAATATTTTCTTTGAAGTTGTTTAATGGTTTCTGAGATACCTCGATGATTCGTTTTTCCTTCATGTTGGTGTCTAATTGCCATTTCTATTAAATCAAGTTCTTGTAAAAATTCACGCCGCTCGGTGCAATATATTATTTCAGGCCCGTTTGCATTAAACAAATTTTGAACGATTTTATTAAATTGTTTGAATAAATTTTCAGTTTCGAAATGGAAGTAAAATTTCTTTGCTTCGTTTGTAAATTCTTTCAGAAAGTTTGTAATCTCTATTTCGTTGTTGTCTTTGTTTATTTGGATATGGTATCGCTTAATTTTACCTATAATTTCTATTCTGGCCGGTTTTGCTTGTGTGTGAACTTCATAAATATAAAATTGATTTGGTTTAGATTCGATAATATCTGAACATATTTTAATACTTGTCAACTCGCTATTTTGGCTTACTGAATGAACCGTATCAGGTAGGTTTTCTAAATTGTCTATGCTTTCTAAAACACTTTCCATGTCTGTTTTGTCATAATTATTAATTAAAGATTCATTTTCTAAAGCGTTAATTTCGATAGTTTGGTTCTGAATATTTTAATTAGTATTATCCGAATTTATTTCTACTCTGCTTAGTGCGTCAGCATTAGTGTTTTGTTTTCCCTTTTTATAAATGATTTCGTAATCGTATTCCTCTAATCTAATTTTCCATCGTTGAAGCTTTGAGTTAGGCTCTTTTAGTTTTGATAACCAAACTAATGGACGATGATCAGTATAAATAATGAATTTATTTCCATACAGGTACGGTCTAAAATATTTAACTCCTCAAACGATAGCTAAGAACTCTTTTTCAAACGTACTGTATTTTTGCTCGGTATCATTTAGGGTGCGAGACGCATAGCATATTGGTTTATCTGATCCCACAGTTCCCTGTGATAAAACTGCACCAATTGCAACATTGGACGCATCTGTTGTAACTATGAATGGCTTATCAAAATTAGGGTACTGTAAAATAGGCTGATTAGTTAAAAGATGTTTACACTTATTAATTGCATTTAGAAATTCTTGATTATGTGCGATTTTGTGGCCTTTTTTCAAACATATAGTCAATGGTTTGGTTATTTTAGCATAGTCTTTCACGAATTTTCTGTAATATCCAGTTAGGCCTAAAAATCCTTTTATTTCTTTTGTGGTTTTAGGGATCGGGTAATTTAATACTGCATTGATTTTGCTAGGATTTGGTTTTACACCTTCGGGAGTTATGATGTGACCAAGAAATTGTGCTTCTTTTTTCAAAAATTCAGATTTATCCATTTGTACTTTTAGGTTTGCCTGCCTAAGTCGCTCGAATACAAGTTTTAGTTTGGTTATGTGTTCCTGCAAGGATGTTGAAAATACTACAATATCATCAAGATAAACGATACAAGCTTCGTTTTGTATTCCGCGCAAGATATTATCAATGACTCTTTGAAACGTAGCCGGTGCATTTTTCAACCCGAATGGCATTCGCTTATATTCGTAATGACCTCTTGGGATAGAGAACGCGGTTTTTTCCACATATTTAGGATGCATTTCGATTTGATGGTACCCTGACGCTAAATCTAAGGTAGTAAAATAGGAACATTTTCCCAATTTATCCAAAATATCGGTAATATGAGGTAATGGGTATTTATCGTCTAAGCACTTTTCGTTAAGTTGTCTATAGTCAATTACCATTCGAAATTTTTGTACACCCGATGCATCTACTTTCTTTGGCACCACAATAACAGGACTACTCCAAGGGCTGCTTGATGGCCTTATTATATCATTATCTAATAGTTCCTGAACTTGGTTTTCTACTTCTTTTTGCTGTGTGTACGGTAACCTATTCCTATAAGCTTTTTTGAAAACTGGTATATTATCTTTGGTTCTAATTTCGTGTTTTACTACGTTTGTGAATGATAGCGGCAATTTTGTACAGTGGAAAATATCTCTGTATTCATAGCAAATTGATTTAATGTGATCTCTTTCCTCTTTGTTTAAATGATCTAGTCTAAGGTTTTCTAAATTTTCTTTTAATAATAATTCAATTTCATTTTTATTTATTTCCAAATTATCCGTTTCCATGTTATATGTTTCCATAATATCTATTGATTCAATTACATTCAAAGGTTCGACATAATTTTTTTTTGGTGTTTCATTGCTATTGGTTATGCTTAAGATTGTTTCATGATTTTTGACATTGACAAAACATTGAGGAATTTCTATTCCTTCAGCTAATTTTACATATTCAATTATTCCATGATTCAGATTTGTATTTATTGGAACTTTCACTATGTGTTGTTGTCTGGCTTGTAATGTAATTGCTTTTGCTTTAAGATTTACAAAATAAATGGGAATTAATCCATTTTTTGTATATAATACATTTTTTTTTTAGATCAATATTAGCTTTTAAGTGTTTTAGTAAATCCATTCCTATTAAGCCATCATATTCAGAGTTAAAATCAAAGATGCAAAATTCAAAGTATTCGTTTGTTTTAAAAATTTTTGGTAGTGCTATATTTGCTATATATTTATGAAAAGTAGTTTGATGAGCTGTTTTAATTTTAAATGGGGACTCTATGACAAACTCGTTATAATATTTTTGTACTGTTCTAGGACTTATCAGTGTTTCAGAAGAACCTGTATCAATTAAAAATTTTAAATTTTCTTGTGGTATTTTAATATAGGGTAGAGCAGATGTATTTATATTGGATACTTGAATTATGTTAAATTTGTCGAACTGCCCGCTTCTTGAAAATCCTGATTTTTATATTCTGGGGTATAACTATTCTCAATAGTACCGTAATAATTTTCTTGAATATTATTCTCACCACTATCATAATAGTTTTCTTGAACTTGACTCATTTGAAGGTTATCTTGCTCAACTTGATGTTGAAACAATTCTTCAGACACAAAATTTGGTCTTCGATACTGTTGCGATTGAACTTGCGATTTTCTGGTATTTCCAGAGGATGTGTCCATTGGTTCGGGACGATATGATCTTTGATTATAACTAGTATTAGTGTAATTTTGATTAACCGGTCTAACATTTGTTTGATTGGGATAAAAGTTTGGTCTAAATGACGATTGAAAAGGTCTTGGATTGTTAAAGCGAAAATTACCTGAATTATTACCGTCAAATCGAGGTCTGTCGACTCTATACTCGTTTTGACGATTTTGAGGCCTATTAAAATTAATTTGTGGTTGATTATAAAATTGCTTACTAGCGAATTGTTTATTATTTTGAAATGCACGTGGTTTTTGTATATTACTATTTGTTCCACCGGCATTGTTTTGTGCGTACGAGAAGTTTTCTTCTTGTATGACGAAGCCAATAGCTTCTTCTAGATTAGCAGGGTTTCTTAATCTTATGGCTAAATTATTTTGCAATCCTCTTAGGAAAGCATCTAATGCTTGTTTAACATAAATTCCCGTTTTAATTAATCTTACATTTTGATCCTGTTCTGATATTTGTAATTTATTCAATAGTAAACTTAACAGATCTTGACACCTATTTCCAAACGCGACTGCACCTTCGTTTCTTTGCTGTTTTACCTGCATTAAGTCTCCTACAAGACAATTTTCATCGCGTTTGTCAGAGAAAAATTGAATTAATAATGTTTTGATTGATTGCCAAGTATTTAAAGTTCCTCGACTGCCTACTAAGTTTAGTGCCCTACCAGATAATTTTCCTATAATAGATCGAAGCAGCAACTCATTTTGCGGATTGTTAGCGTTTACTCTGTCACTGAAGGTGTTAATCAGATACTCACTGGAACGCAAAAATATAGCTAAAGTAGCTGGATTCCCTTCAAAATCCGGGATTGTATCAATATGAAACTTTTGTAATTGTGGGATTGCCATTTCTTCTCTTCGAAGTGGACTCCTATCTCTAAACCTTTCCGGCATATATTTTTAAATAGCAATGCTTAAAAATTTCTAGGTAGTTATACTCGCGTTTATAAATTTATTTTAAATTTAATTCTGTCGTTTATATTCCAATACAATTATTAAAAGTAAGGAAGCAATAAAAGGAAAGTGAACTTACAGAATGTATTGGTGTGTCATCTTCTTCAATGTTGAATGTTGATATTTATTTTAATATTACGCGACGTTTTTATATTTATTATTAATTCACTATTTTACTATTTCTTAGTAGAATGATGGTGCCAAGTGTTGGCGATGTGGTCCTCTGCTTGGTGTTGACAACCTTCGGCGATGTGGTCCTTGGTTGCGTTTTAGATTTTCTAGTCCAGTCAATCGTTGAAACAAACAATAACTATTCACGATTTTTGTTGAATTAATTAATGCTGAACTATCCTACCGACTGCGCCATTTACAATTAAATCCAAGATAGAATTGTTTTTAAAAAGTATTTTATTAAACTAAAGGCAGACGTACATGTCCTTATAGTATGAATCTTAGTAATAGACTGATCTCCTAATTCTAATATTGAACTTATGTTATCAAAAGTGATGATTCTGCAGACATGCAGAATTACAATGAATTTTATTTAATCTGCTGATTCTTTGTGAAACATTTATATTTCATGTAAAACAAGATGTTCGTGTCTTATCTCTTGATAACAAAAACCTATGTATAAAATATAACACCTTTTACATTATGATACCCAATACTTATATCTAATATAACTCGCATTTCTTTACAGTTATAATTTTGAAATTGAATCCATTTATTCGATTGGTTGGCATAACACATTTTACTGGTGCGGAATTTGAGCAATCAATTATATGTTGTGCGTAAAAATAACATAGGCATCTGTCACATAACCAGCGAGAGCTGCGATGTTTAGCGGTCATTTGATTACTCACTAATCTCGATAAATTCTTAATCCAGCAAAAATGATAGTTAGATGCACATTCTTCTTTTTCTTCTTCTTCTTTATCATTATTTTTTGGAATTTCGGCCATTAATAAATTTATGTGAACATCTTTATGATTTTTAGATATGCATACTGGTAATATCTCATACTTAACATTTTCGGACTTGGGGTCTTTTGTTGAATTTGTTTCGGTGGTGCATTTATTGAAAATAAGCCATTCACTCTTCGTTTTTAGTGCATATACATTAATCGATAGATTATTTTGCACTTCAAATTTGGGAATTTTATCCAATTCCATAGGAAACGTAACTCCATCTAAATTTAAAATGTCTTTATAGTCGGGATTTGAGGAAACTCTATTCGCATTCTTATTGACAGGCCGAAGGGCCGAAATTATGGCCCAAGCAAAACAACAATCAGCCGCGCATTGCACATTTATAACCGCCTTTCGAGCTTGAACATACTTGGGTAAAACAAAATAATTTGAGCCCACGGTAAAAGGGACATATTTGTTGATGTTTAAATTAACTTGTAGTATTCTGCGTAGAGCCCATCCGCTATCCCGCTCTTGATGTTCCTATAGTCTCGTTAAAAAAAATTCTCAGGCTTGATTATACCACTCGATTATATTTGAAATTTGGTAAATAATTTTATATGCAGAATTCAGATAAATGTTTTGAACTTCTTCGGTTTTAGGGAGAATCATCTCACAAATTAAATTTAGTTGTTATTTAATAGGAGCAATTAATCCCATATCATTAACCTTTGAGCTGATTAAATTTAGTGTTAATTGAAGAAAAAGTTTTGGGTTTAAAATTTTATTAGCATTTATTATTGCGTTTGTTAGAATACGTCTTTTAAACGCTGACTCAACCGCAACTAAAACTAATTCTTGTTCATGCATTATCCAATATTTACATTATCCAATATTATCTACAATCGGTGTCTCATGAATGTTATTTAGAACATCATTTAGGTATATAATCCGCATAATATTTATTACTTGCATTATTTACTTTTTGACGTTTCCTAAAATATAGGAAATGCTTCCATGATTCCATGCTTCCTAAATATCTTCCTGCTTCCATGCTTCCTAAATATCTCTATTCGATTTATTTCTATTCCTGAGCATTTCACGTTGCTGGCAATTCTTGTTGTGATAATGATGATGTACCTGCAACAATAGGTTGTCTTAGATTTTTTAAATGAACGGTACGTCCTCCTTTCTGTTTATCCAATTTTTGAATAATTGCTTTGTAATATTGTAATATTATTATAAAAACAATATTACCCAGTAATATTGTTTTTATAATAAAAGGTCCGTTAAATTTTTCGCCCGTTTTATTTCTAGCATACTTATAACTTATTTCATAAACAGTTTGACTTTCGACAAATGGATTATTAATTGGTACATTTCGTTTTTCTACAACTTTTCCTTTACTCTGAATTAAATTTTCGTTAATCTTGTCATATGATAACGATAATTTTTCTTTATGTTTATGTAGGTAGTCACTATACATCTGTTTATCGTAAAACAAATCATAGGGATCGCGTAACTTTGTATGCCCTAATGTTAATTCTAGTGGTGTAAAGTTTGTACTAGAATGAATTAAGTTGTTATAGGCCATGCATGCATATTTTACTAATTTATTAATAGGGTCTTTACAACTTGACTTTAATAGTCTTACATGTTCAATTAATGTGGAGTGAAATCTTTCTATTATGCCATTTGATTCAGGGTGATGGGCTGTGGAAAAATGGATTTTTACTTTGTGTAGTTCTAACAGTTCCTTTACTATATGATTATAAAACTCCAACCCTTGGTCTGCAGTGATATTTTCTGGGATGCCATAGTATGAAAAATATATTATTAATGCATTTGTTATGTCCAAAGCGTTTTTGGATTCTACTTCTATAGCTTGCCCTAACTTTGTAAATGCGTCTACTATAGTCAAAAATTTGACGTTTTCTAGTGTAACAATATCTATGTGTAACTTTTCGAACGGTCTATGTGGTGTATCAGTTAACATCATTTCTAGTCGCGGGGGATTTCTTTCATATTTATTTTTTTTACAAGTTTGGCAATTGGCAATATAATTTCCTACATGTTCATGCATAAGGGGAAAGTAATATTTTCTTTGAAGTTGTTTAATGGTTTCTGAGATACCTCGATGATTCGTTTTTCCTTCATGTTGGTGTCTAATTGCCATTTCTATTAAATCAAGTTCTTGTAAAAATTCACGCCGCTCGGTGCAATATATTATTTCAGGCCCGTTTGCATTAAACAAATTTTGAACGATTTTATTAAATTGTTTGAATAAATTTTCAGTTTCGAAATGGAAGTAAAATTTCTTTGCTTCGTTTGTAAATTCTTTCAGAAAGTTTGTAATCTCTATTTCGTTGTTGTCTTTGTTTATTTGGATATGGTATCGCTTAATTTTACCTATAATTTCTATTCTGGCCGGTTTTGCTTGTGTGTGAACTTCATAAATATAAAATTGATTTGGTTTAGATTCGATAATATCTGAACATATTTTAATACTTGTCAACTCGCTATTTTGGCTTACTGAATGAACCGTATCAGGTAGGTTTTCTAAATTGTCTATGCTTTCTAAAACACTTTCCATGTCTGTTTTGTCATAATTATTAATTAAAGATTCATTTTCTAAAGCGTTAATTTCGATAGTTTGGTTCTGAATATTTTAATTAGTATTATCCGAATTTATTTCTACTCTGCTTAGTGCGTCAGCATTAGTGTTTTGTTTTCCCTTTTTATAAATGATTTCGTAATCGTATTCCTCTAATCTAATTTTCCATCGTTGAAGCTTTGAGTTAGGCTCTTTTAGTTTTGATAACCAAACTAATGGACGATGATCAGTATAAATAATGAATTTATTTCCATACAGGTACGGTCTAAAATATTTAACTCCTCAAACGATAGCTAAGAACTCTTTTTCAAACGTACTGTATTTTTGCTCGGTATCATTTAGGGTGCGAGACGCATAGCATATTGGTTTATCTGATCCCACAGTTCCCTGTGATAAAACTGCACCAATTGCAACATTGGACGCATCTGTTGTAACTATGAATGGCTTATCAAAATTAGGGTACTGTAAAATAGGCTGATTAGTTAAAAGATGTTTACACTTATTAATTGCATTTAGAAATTCTTGATTATGTGCGATTTTGTGGCCTTTTTTCAAACATATAGTCAATGGTTTGGTTATTTTAGCATAGTCTTTCACGAATTTTCTGTAATATCCAGTTAGGCCTAAAAATCCTTTTATTTCTTTTGTGGTTTTAGGGATCGGGTAATTTAATACTGCATTGATTTTGCTAGGATTTGGTTTTACACCTTCGGGAGTTATGATGTGACCAAGAAATTGTGCTTCTTTTTTCAAAAATTCAGATTTATCCATTTGTACTTTTAGGTTTGCCTGCCTAAGTCGCTCGAATACAAGTTTTAGTTTGGTTATGTGTTCCTGCAAGGATGTTGAAAATACTACAATATCATCAAGATAAACGATACAAGCTTCGTTTTGTATTCCGCGCAAGATATTATCAATGACTCTTTGAAACGTAGCCGGTGCATTTTTCAACCCGAATGGCATTCGCTTATATTCGTAATGACCTCTTGGGATAGAGAACGCGGTTTTTTCCACATATTTAGGATGCATTTCGATTTGATGGTACCCTGACGCTAAATCTAAGGTAGTAAAATAGGAACATTTTCCCAATTTATCCAAAATATCGGTAATATGAGGTAATGGGTATTTATCGTCTAAGCACTTTTCGTTAAGTTGTCTATAGTCAATTACCATTCGAAATTTTTGTACACCCGATGCATCTACTTTCTTTGGCACCACAATAACAGGACTACTCCAAGGGCTGCTTGATGGCCTTATTATATCATTATCTAATAGTTCCTGAACTTGGTTTTCTACTTCTTTTTGCTGTGTGTACGGTAACCTATTCCTATAAGCTTTTTTGAAAACTGGTATATTATCTTTGGTTCTAATTTCGTGTTTTACTACGTTTGTGAATGATAGCGGCAATTTTGTACAGTGGAAAATATCTCTGTATTCATAGCAAATTGATTTAATGTGATCTCTTTCCTCTTTGTTTAAATGATCTAGTCTAAGGTTTTCTAAATTTTCTTTTAATAATAATTCAATTTCATTTTTATTTATTTCCAAATTATCCGTTTCCATGTTATATGTTTCCATAATATCTATTGATTCAATTACATTCAAAGGTTCGACATAATTTTTTTTTGGTGTTTCATTGCTATTGGTTATGCTTAAGATTGTTTCATGATTTTTGACATTGACAAAACATTGAGGAATTTCTATTCCTTCAGCTAATTTTACATATTCAATTATTCCATGATTCAGATTTGTATTTATTGGAACTTTCACTATGTGTTGTTGTCTGGCTTGTAATGTAATTGCTTTTGCTTTAAGATTTACAAAATAAATGGGAATTAATCCATTTTTTGTATATAATACATTTTTTTTTTAGATCAATATTAGCTTTTAAGTGTTTTAGTAAATCCATTCCTATTAAGCCATCATATTCAGAGTTAAAATCAAAGATGCAAAATTCAAAGTATTCGTTTGTTTTAAAAATTTTTGGTAGTGCTATATTTGCTATATATTTATGAAAAGTAGTTTGATGAGCTGTTTTAATTTTAAATGGGGACTCTATGACAAACTCGTTATAATATTTTTGTACTGTTCTAGGACTTATCAGTGTTTCAGAAGAACCTGTATCAATTAAAAATTTTAAATTTTCTTGTGGTATTTTAATATAGGGTAGAGCAGATGTATTTATATTGGATACTTGAATTATGTTAAATTTGTCGAACTGCCCGCTTCTTGAAAATCCTGATTTTTATATTCTGGGGTATAACTATTCTCAATAGTACCGTAATAATTTTCTTGAATATTATTCTCACCACTATCATAATAGTTTTCTTGAACTTGACTCATTTGAAGGTTATCTTGCTCAACTTGATGTTGAAACAATTCTTCAGACACAAAATTTGGTCTTCGATACTGTTGCGATTGAACTTGCGATTTTCTGGTATTTCCAGAGGATGTGTCCATTGGTTCGGGACGATATGATCTTTGATTATAACTAGTATTAGTGTAATTTTGATTAACCGGTCTAACATTTGTTTGATTGGGATAAAAGTTTGGTCTAAATGACGATTGAAAAGGTCTTGGATTGTTAAAGCGAAAATTACCTGAATTATTACCGTCAAATCGAGGTCTGTCGACTCTATACTCGTTTTGACGATTTTGAGGCCTATTAAAATTAATTTGTGGTTGATTATAAAATTGCTTACTAGCGAATTGTTTATTATTTTGAAATGCACGTGGTTTTTGTATATTACTATTTGTTCCACCGGCATTGTTTTGTGCGTACGAGAAGTTTTCTTCTTGTATGACGAAGCCAATAGCTTCTTCTAGATTAGCAGGGTTTCTTAATCTTATGGCTAAATTATTTTGCAATCCTCTTAGGAAAGCATCTAATGCTTGTTTAACATAAATTCCCGTTTTAATTAATCTTACATTTTGATCCTGTTCTGATATTTGTAATTTATTCAATAGTAAACTTAACAGATCTTGACACCTATTTCCAAACGCGACTGCACCTTCGTTTCTTTGCTGTTTTACCTGCATTAAGTCTCCTACAAGACAATTTTCATCGCGTTTGTCAGAGAAAAATTGAATTAATAATGTTTTGATTGATTGCCAAGTATTTAAAGTTCCTCGACTGCCTACTAAGTTTAGTGCCCTACCAGATAATTTTCCTATAATAGATCGAAGCAGCAACTCATTTTGCGGATTGTTAGCGTTTACTCTGTCACTGAAGGTGTTAATCAGATACTCACTGGAACGCAAAAATATAGCTAAAGTAGCTGGATTCCCTTCAAAATCCGGGATTGTATCAATATGAAACTTTTGTAATTGTGGGATTGCCATTTCTTCTCTTCGAAGTGGACTCCTATCTCTAAACCTTTCCGGCATATATTTTTAAATAGCAATGCTTAAAAATTTCTAGGTAGTTATACTCGCGTTTATAAATTTATTTTAAATTTAATTCTGTCGTTTATATTCCAATACAATTATTAAAAGTAAGGAAGCAATAAAAGGAAAGTGAACTTACAGAATGTATTGGTGTGTCATCTTCTTCAATGTTGAATGTTGATATTTATTTTAATATTACGCGACGTTTTTATATTTATTATTAATTCACTATTTTACTATTTCTTAGTAGAATGATGGTGCCAAGTGTTGGCGATGTGGTCCTCTGCTTGGTGTTGACAACCTTCGGCGATGTGGTCCTTGGTTGCGTTTTAGATTTTCTAGTCCAGTCAATCGTTGAAACAAACAATAACTATTCACGATTTTTGTTGAATTAATTAATGCTGAACTATCCTACCGACTGCGCCATTTACAATTAAATCCAAGATAGAATTGTTTTTAAAAAGTATTTTATTAAACTAAAGGCAGACGTACATGTCCTTATAGTATGAATCTTAGTAATAGACTGATCTCCTAATTCTAATATTGAACTTATGTTATCAAAAGTGATGATTCTGCAGACATGCAGAATTACAATGAATTTTATTTAATCTGCTGATTCTTTGTGAAACATTTATATTTCATGTAAAACAAGATGTTCGTGTCTTATCTCTTGATAACAAAAACCTATGTATAAAATATAACACCTTTTACATTATGATACCCAATACTTATATCTAATATAACTCGCATTTCTTTACAGTTATAATTTTGAAATTGAATCCATTTATTCGATTGGTTGGCATAACACATTTTACTGGTGCGGAATTTGAGCAATCAATTATATGTTGTGCGTAAAAATAACATAGGCATCTGTCACATAACCAGCGAGAGCTGCGATGTTTAGCGGTCATTTGATTACTCACTAATCTCGATAAATTCTTAATCCAGCAAAAATGATAGTTAGATGCACATTCTTCTTTTTCTTCTTCTTCTTTATCATTATTTTTTGGAATTTCGGCCATTAATAAATTTATGTGAACATCTTTATGATTTTTAGATATGCATACTGGTAATATCTCATACTTAACATTTTCGGACTTGGGGTCTTTTGTTGAATTTGTTTCGGTGGTGCATTTATTGAAAATAAGCCATTCACTCTTCGTTTTTAGTGCATATACATTAATCGATAGATTATTTTGCACTTCAAATTTGGGAATTTTATCCAATTCCATAGGAAACGTAACTCCATCTAAATTTAAAATGTCTTTATAGTCGGGATTTGAGGAAACTCTATTCGCATTCTTATTGACAGGCCGAAGGGCCGAAATTATGGCCCAAGCAAAACAACAATCAGCCGCGCATTGCACATTTATAACCGCCTTTCGAGCTTGAACATACTTGGGTAAAACAAAATAATTTGAGCCCACGGTAAAAGGGACATATTTGTTGATGTTTAAATTAACTTGTAGTATTCTGCGTAGAGCCCATCCGCTATCCCGCTCTTGATGTTCCTATAGTCTCGTTAAAAAAAATTCTCAGGCTTGATTATACCACTCGATTATATTTGAAATTTGGTAAATAATTTTATATGCAGAATTCAGATAAATGTTTTGAACTTCTTCGGTTTTAGGGAGAATCATCTCACAAATTAAATTTAGTTGTTATTTAATAGGAGCAATTAATCCCATATCATTAACCTTTGAGCTGATTAAATTTAGTGTTAATTGAAGAAAAAGTTTTGGGTTTAAAATTTTATTAGCATTTATTATTGCGTTTGTTAGAATACGTCTTTTAAACGCTGACTCAACCGCAACTAAAACTAATTCTTGTTCATGCATTATCCAATATTTACATTATCCAATATTATCTACAATCGGTGTCTCATGAATGTTATTTAGAACATCATTTAGGTATATAATCCGCATAATATTTATTACTTGCATTATTTACTTTTTGACGTTTCCTAAAATATAGGAAATGCTTCCATGATTCCATGCTTCCTAAATATCTTCCTGCTTCCATGCTTCCTAAATATCTCATGCTTCCTGTGGTATCTGGCTCACATGACGTTTGGCTTTTTTCATAATGTAATCAACGAAATAAAAAGTACATAGCAATTTTACAATAATTGATTGCGGTTGCTTTTCGAATGAAATTATGAATTGCGCAAAATGAGCTTATACTAATATTGTTACATTTATTCGATTTTATATGTACGTGTTCAAGCATATGAGATATTTGCACAAGTTTTTATGGTTTTGCAAATTCAGCATGTTTCTGGCTCAAGTGACTGTAGTCCAGAAAGTGTATATTGTATTTGGACCAACTATATTGCGCAATACTTAATAATTATTAAAAGCTCATATTATATTGTTACTTTTATTAGATTTCATAATGTACGTGTTTTGGTCAAATGCGCGGAAGCGACAATGACTCACCGACAGCAACATCTTAAGCTCGAGCGGTATCTCATTAAGAGCGTTATATAGCGCAAAAAGTAAACAAAACCATAACATTCATATTCTGACCTTAGTTTCCAATATTTTTAATTCTGGTTTTTGATAATATTTTTATAATTAGTCTCTGTTTTGTTGTAAAGTCATAGTGATAGCGATATAATGCCAAATTGTATTTCGTACCGCCATCTATCGTGTTTACATATTAGTTAGTTGACATTGCCGTAACTTGAGACGCTTGCTTAATCGAGTTTGAATTGTACTTGCACACACACACATTTTTGTATCACATCTGTTAATATACGAATCATCTTTTGGAATCGGTGTCATCATTCATCATTACCTACCTGCTACAAAACTCTCGCCAACAGGTTATGGGCCCAGATATTCGGAAAGGCATAGTTTGCGCGAATATTGACAGAGAAGTTGAAATCGACAATTTTGAAGGTTAAATTTTTTTTTTATTATTGCTGTGTACTAAGCTAATAAATAAAAATGAACATGTCCGGGTTAACGAGGATCGAGACCCTAAATAAAGACAACTATGATACTTGGAAGATGCAGATGGAAGCATTGTTGGTAAAAAACGACGCGTGGGCGTTCGTCAACGGTGAATTCTTGAAACCGGAACTTAAGCCAAATCAAGAGAACTTGAACGCAGTGGAAGCGTGGGTGAAGCTGGACAACAAGGCAAAGTCGGACATCATCTTATCTATTTCATCGTCGGAATTGAAACAAATCAAAGGATGCGTAACGTCTCGCCAGGTGTGGTTAAAATTGGAGAACATTTACCAATCAAAAGGACCAGCAAGAAAAGCGACGCTACTCAAGCAGCTCACTCTACAGCGAATGGAAGAAGGTAGTGATGTGCGCGAATACATAAATCGATTCTTTGACGCGGTCGACAAGTTAAGTGAAATGGAAGTCGACATAAATCCAGATCTTCTAGCGATAATGTTGTTATATAGCTTGCCGCCGAGTTTTGAAAATTTTCGGTGTGCGATTGAGTCACGGGACGATCTACCAAGCCCGGAAATGCTACGCGTTAAAATCGTTGAAGAAAGTGACGCTCGGAAGAATGATTCTCAGAATGCATCGCAGAACGCATTATTCGCGAACAAAGGCTCTGGCGCATACAAACGTCGGGATTGGAACAAAACCAAACGCGAACCTTTGGAATCAAAAGAAAAATTCAAATTCCAGTGCCACCGGTGTAGAAAAATCGGACACAAAGCCGCGGATTGCCGAGTAGACGTCGGCAAAAATCGTAGAAGTGCAATTAAGTCTGACGACGTTAGTATGTGTGCATCGGAAGAATTGTCAAGTCCATCTACAGCATTAGCAGGTGAAAATCGAAATCATGAACGAAAATGGTGCCTGGACAGTGGCGCCACCTCACATCTTTGTAAGGAAGTACAAGATTTCTCCAATATTTTTGAAAACGGAAAAGGCAAGTTAAATCTGGCAAACAACGCTTCAGCGGAAATCAAAGCAAGAGGAATAGTCCAACTATCAGCAGACGTTTTTGGTAAGAAGGCCAACATTTTATTAAACGACACTTTGCATGTTCCCGATTTACGCACTAATTTGTTATCGGTTGGGAAAATTACTGAACACAATTTCGACGTAATTTTCAAAAAGAACATGGCTCTGGTTGTCGACAGCAGTGGAACCCCGAAATTGGTGGCAGAAAAGATAAATGGACTGTACTATGTTCAAGAGGAAAAACGGAACGAGTGTAATATTTTCTCGGAACCTACGCCGCGAAGTGCTTCGGAAAAACTAATGACTTGGCATCGCCGATTTGGGCATATGAACGTCAAGGACCTCGTAAACGCGCAAAGACAAGGAACCGTTTTGGGAATGGACATTATCGACGCTAATGACAACATTAAATGTGACATATGTATCCAAGGAAAAATGACGAGGACACCTTTTCCTAAGCATTCGGAAAGAATTACGAAGTTACTTGATATCGTACACTCGGATGTATGCGGACCCATGCGGACAGAATCGCTCAACAAGGCCAAATACTACGTCACATTTATAGACGACAGTTCACGATATTGCGAAGTTCGATTTCTGCGATCCAAGGATGAAGTTTTCGGAAAATTTAAGGAATTTCAGAAGATGGTTGAAAACCAAAAGGAGAAGAAAATTAAATGTCTTCAATCCGACAACGGAGGCGAATATACAAGCAAAGAATTCGAAAGTTATTTGAAGGAACACGGTATTCTCCGAAGGTTAACCGTCGCGCAGAATCCGGAACAGAACGGGGTGGCGGAGAGAAAGAATCGAACATTGGTCGAAATGGCTCGTTGCCTCCTTATGCAGTCTGGCCTTCCACCATGCTTTTGGGCAGAAGCGATTTCAACCGCAAACTACATTCGGAATCGGTGTCCGACTAAGACACTGAATGGAATGACGCCGTACGAGGCTTGGACCGGTAAGAAACCAGATGTGCATCATTTTCGAGAATTTGGAAGCCCGATTTTCTTTCTCAATACAAATGCCAAGAAGGGGAAATTTGATGACCGAAGTGAAAAAGGAGTATTCCTGGGATATTCGGACGAAAGCAAAGCGTATCGGGTGTGGATGCCTAACGAAAAGAAAGTCGTCATAACTCGCGACGTAAAATTCAGAGAGAGATCGAGCAATGAGCAAAACGTATTTCAAGAATTTACTCATGAATATCTCAGAGAAGAAGAACCTCAAGAAGAATTGTCAAACTCATCGCAGGATCCTAACGAAATCGAAATCCAAGACGTTGTTTCAAACCAAAACAAGGAAGGAGTCCAACTTGAAAATTATGAGGAACAACACGACATTGTTGAAGAAGATGAACAAATACAAGTCGTCCGAAAAAGAGCACCAGGGCGCCCAAAGTTAGAACGTACCGGATCAAGTGGAAGACCGCGGAAAATTTTTCAACTAAGAGACGCCGAAGCCACAAATGCGGAAGTGGACTTTGCTTTTCTTTCGGAAATTCCATTGAAACAAGCAGTCTCTGGTCCAGACGCTGAACAATGGATCGATGCAATGGCAAGTGAGTTGAAATCTATCATTAGTAACGATACTTGGGATGTTGTAGATCGCCCGCGTGATGCCGAAGTCATTGGAAGTCGATTGGTTTTGCGAAACAAGTATAAGCCAGATGGAACAATCGAGAGGAGAAAGGCGCGGCTCGTTGCGCGCGGATTTGCTCAACGTCCGGGAATTCACTTCAACCAGACGTTTGCGCCTGTTGCTCGGTTGAGCTCAATTCGAATGCTTATGGCACTAGCTGTTCAACATGACATGAAGATTCATCAACTGGATGTGACCACCGCGTATTTGAACGGAAAAATTGAGGAGACAGTGTTCATGGAACCTCCGAGTTTTATCATAGAATCTTTAGAAGCTTTGATCGAGAAAGGCAACAGTGAAATCCGTCACAAGGCCAAAATGTTACTGAAAGAATTGGAAAACAGTGACAAAGTTTTCCATTTGAAGAAGTCACTTTACGGCCTTCGTCAAGCCGGAAGAAATTGGCACAACACGTTAGATGCAATTTTGAAGAAGCTAGGCGCAAACCCTTCTAACCACGATCCATGCATCTACAAGATGGGACAAGGAGAAGATGTGGTGTTAATTGCGGTCTACGTCGATGACATGTTGTTCGCATCTAGAAACGTACACCAGATCGAATACCTGAAGAAAAATCTAGGACGAGAGTTTGATGTAAAGGATCTCGGCGAAATCGATTATTGTTTGGGAATCGAATTTAGCCGAAGTGACAACTCTATAACCATGCATCAGTCGGGTTATATCAAAGACATTTTGGATCGTTTTGGTATGGCTGAATCAAATCCAGTCAAAACTCCATTCGACCCGAACGTGAAGCTTGTTAAACCAGTGGGGAATAATTCGTACGACAAGACTTCAGCAGTACCATATCGAGAGCTAATCGGAGCGCTCATGTACCTTGCCGTCTCAACAAGGCCGGACATTGCGTTCGCTGTTAGCACACTCAGTCAATTTAACGAATGCCACGATCAAACTCATTGGACCGCGGCTAAACGAGTATTGAGGTACTTAAAGGGTACTATCGATATCGGAATTGTATTTAAACGTACTACCGAACCGATGACTTGTTTTGTGGACGCTGATTGGGCCAGTTGTTTAGTCGACAGGCGTTCATACACCGGATACGTTTCCATTCTGGCAGGTGGACCTGTCTCATGGGAGGCGAAAAAGCAGAGAACCGTTGCGCTTTCCTCTACGGAAGCCGAATACATGGGATTGGGTGAGGCCGCTAAAGAAGTTATATGTCTCCGTAATTTCCTTACGGAATTAGGTTTTGAGCCACTCGCAGACATCGTCATATTCAATGACAATCTCGGAGCGCAGAAACTGGCCGAAAATCAGACATATCACGCCAGGAGTAAACACATTGACGTAAGACACCACTTCGTGCGCGGAGCCCTAAAAGACAGGAAGATCAAGATCGCGCACATTTCAACCTCCGACATGCCAGCTGACATTTTGACAAAGGGATTATTGGGGCCAAAGCATCAAAAGTGCATTGAACTTTTGGGACTAGGGTCATGCGAGCTGATTTAAGTTTATATGTGTCATTACATCGAGTGGGAGTGTTGTAAAGTCATAGTGATAGCGATATAATGCCAAATTGTATTTCGTACCGCCATCTATCGTGTTTACATATTAGTTAGTTGACATTGCCGTAACTTGAGACGCTTGCTTAATCGAGTCACTTCCGTTTGAATTGTACTTGCACACACACACATTTTTGTATCACATCTGTTAATATACGAATCATCTTTTGGAATCGGTGTCATCATTCATCATTACCTACCTACCTGCTACAAAACTCTCGCCAACATGTTTTGCAGTACATCCGGATATTTTATAAATTATCAATTTTTATTAATCAATGCAAAATTTATACAAAAAAAATTAAAACCTCATGTCGCTCAAATATATAAATTATATAAATCATTTTAGTAATTTTTTTTCCAAAAGTAATAAAAATTAAGAATTTAAAACGACTTTTTAGTTTACATTATTTTCTATTAAAACTACGTCCTCTGTTGGCCCACAGTTTAAGCAAAAGTAATGGTAAATCGAAAAAGCAACATTGCTTTTATGGATTCTCGGAAGCTGTTTTCGTACAATATAACAAATGTGTAACGAATTCATATTTAATAAATGCATTTTTAATATGATTGGTAAATGAAATCCAATTAAGTCATACTAAATTGAATTTCTGTTTTAATTTCTCAGTCTAAATTACTAAAACACTAATTAATGTATTCTGACTTATGTTGTGAAAAAAGTATTGTAATAATAGTATTGTAATAATCAAATTTTGTTTCTAGTAGTAATTTCAATTAAATTTAGAGATGATCTGATAAAAAATAGTTAACTACCCTTAATTCAGTTTTTCCACCAAAATTTAATTTTGAGTATTTAAGCTCGTATTTTCTTCAAATTTGGTTTCTATAAGTAAATTTACAAATGATCTGATAAATATTATTTAACTACCCTTGGTTCAATTTTTCTGCCCTTATTCTTCTTTTTCCCTTAATTTTTCTCTTAATTCCGTAGTCTTCTTCTCTTAATTCCGTTTTTCTTAATTCCGTTTTTCCACCCTTATTCTAGTTTTTTAGTATTTTTGCTCGGATTTTCTTTTAAATTTTGTTTCTAGTAGTAAATTTATAAATAATTTGATAAAAATAGTAAACTTCTTTTAATTCCGTTTTTCCACCCTTGTTCTACTTTTTTTAGTATTTTTGCTCGGATTTTTTTCAAATTTGGTTTCTAGTAGTAAATTTACAAATGATCTGATAAAAAATTATTAATTACTCTTGAATCAGTTTTTCATCTTATCCTACTTACTTGAGTATCATTGCTCAGATTTTTGTCAAATTTCGATTATAATAGTAACAATTAAAAGATTCTAGAGGAGTAGAAAATTATATTTAAGACTAGATTTTCAATATTGTTAATATAATGGTAATTATGTATTTAATCGCTTTTCTGGTTAAATTAAGAAATGCCTTCTGATTAATAAGTATAACACAAGTTGAATTAAAAATAAGCCAAAAGTATTTTTCTACAACAGAATTGACGTTTATTTCTGTTCCCACCAAAATAAATATAAATTATAAATTACACATGATATTCAATATGATAATGAGATTGTTAATACTCCAAGTAATCATATTTATTTTATAATATATTACTAATACATTTGTTAAATGAACAAATTAATCCATTCAATTATCTGGCAATA
This sequence comes from Cryptophagus acutangulus, assembly GCA_963556235.1. Taxonomy (NCBI): domain Eukaryota; kingdom Metazoa; phylum Arthropoda; class Insecta; order Coleoptera; family Cryptophagidae; genus Cryptophagus; species Cryptophagus acutangulus. The sequence continues at coordinate 1,410,952 of OY744564.1, forward strand.
AAACTATATTTTATGCAAACCGGCGAGCAATTGTTTTTTATCATAATTTAAGAACAAATTAATTTAATTATCTGATAATAAAAATATATCTATTTTATGCAAGGGACTGTTTATCAGTTTTAAATTTCGTCTGGCTTCGATTCATTTTCACTTCCACCGTGTAGGTATTAAATGTTGCCAAATGTATTACCGTTAGAATGACCCCCGTAGCTGAGGTAAAATTGTAACGGACCGATGAAGACGTAAGGGGCGATTTGTTTACGTCGGAAATTTCACTCGGCTATACAGCACTCTTAACGGAACTAGCTACAAAAGAAATAACAACAGACCTTTCTTTCTTTTATAGAGTTTTTAACTTCAGGGCTCCACCACCTGGGACATAACGTTTAACTGGTTTTGCTTTGGTAAGTGGAATAATCTTTTTTGCAGCGTTAATTATTGCGCTTGTAATTGTTTTAACATTTATAGTTTTAGGAGGGTGTAAAGTCTCCGCAAACCTGACCCAGTCAGCCTTAGCTGTGTTATATCTTTTTACTGCAGATTGAGCAGTAATTGGTATATCAGTATTTATAAAAATGGGAAAGTGGTCACTGTTGTGTAGATTGTCTGCCGTGTACCAAGTAAGTTAACCAGCCAGGCAGCTTGAGACAAGCGACAGATCTATCGCAGCAAAATTGCTGGAAATAGTGTTAAAGCTTGTTGGAGATCCTGTGTTGAGTAACACTAAATCATCTTTTTCCAACCAGCGTTTAATTTGGCGTCCCCTTGTATCGGTAGAAGTAGATCCCCAGAGTGGGCAGTGAGCATTAAAGTCTCCTACTACTAAATAAGGTTTAGGTAATTGGTTTAGAATATGATTTAGGTCTTCTATGCTCCAGTCGTATTGTGGCAAGTATATATTACATAAAGTAACTTCAATAGGTCGGATAATTCGTATCGCGACAACCTGTAGCCCAGAGTCGACCGCTACGAAGTTATAATACACATCTTTCTTACTAGTATAGCAACGCCTCCACTAGCTCTCTGTCGATACGGCGCATCTTTTCTTTCTAGGCTATAATCACGAATTGCATATGATTGTCCTATACTGAAATGTGTCTCTTGCAGGCATATACACATAAGAGTAGATTCTTGAATTAGAATTTTAATGTCGTAGTATTTATCAATAAAACCTCTACAGTTCCACTGAATAATGCTATTGTTAGCCATTTTTAAATGTTTTTAAAATATATATTACAAAAGAAAGTATGTGTACAGATAAAATTAAAAATACGTAGACAAATAAATAAATAGATAAATAAATAAATACATAAAAAAGATAAATGGGGTTCCTCCAATGGACCTCATGGCCACCCTGCGGAAGGATAATTTTCGAGCGTCGACGGCTGAGCGCAGCGCCAACGAGGAGAGACAGTGCCTCTGAATTCTCCAATTAAATATCTGGGGATATGGTTGGACACCAATGAGAGCTGGGTTAGGCATGTCGAGGAGGCATGCTGTAAGGCAGAGGCGACAGCCCGAGGACTACGTTCTCTCATGCCGAGGATTGGAGGTGCCGGGAGCGGGGCAAGGAGGCTTCTTGCGTCTGCTCACCAGTCGGTCGTGCTGTACGGGGCCCCCGTATGGCAGATACGGTTGGGAAACTACAGAAGGTGAGGCAGATGCTGTGCAGGTCGCAGAGGAGTTTGCTGTTAGGCATAACCCGAGCTAACAGAACGGTATCGAGCGAGGCGCTGCAGGTGCTGGCAGGGGTTCCTCCAATGGACCTCATGGCCACCCTGCGGAAGGATAATTTTCGAGCGTCGACGGCTGAGCGCAGCGCCAACGAGGACGGGATGATGGGCATCTGGCAACGGCGCTGGGACGAGGCTACTAAAGGCCTCTGGACGAAGCAGCTAATCCCGCAGATCAGGGAGTGGAAGGAGCGGCAGCACGGGGAACTGTCATACTGCACCATGCAGTTTCTTACTGGACATGGGCAGTTTGGCAGCTACCTGCAGAAGATAGGGAAGGCTGCGTCCAATCGTTGCTTAGCGTGCAACACCCGAGACACTGCCGACTACACCCTTTTCCATTGCGAAGAGTGGGATGTGGAAAGACAGGAGGCAGAAGCGGCGGTTGGTGCAGCTATCCACGCGGGCAACCTGGTCGGGATAATGCTGCGAGGGCAGGAGGATTGGGATGCCATAGATAGGCTGTGCATGAGGATCTTGCTCAAAAAGGATCCTGTTGTGGCAGCGAGGTATGGAGCAAGTGAATCAGATTCTTTGTGATAGGCAGTCTGTGATATTAGTGGTAGGGTTAGATGTTTGTTTATACTTGTTTATCTATATTATTTGTTTATATTTATTTACATTTATTTATTTATATTAAGTAGTAGGGGTATTGTCTATTAGGTTATTAGGTCGTTGTCTTTGTTTTAATCGCTTGTATGATTGGTTCTGTTTATCGAGTGGCTGTATTTATTGATTGATTGGTTCCGTTGATATCATTATTGTTCGGTGTTTGTCTAGGTTCAAGAAAATGGAAGAAGAAGAAGAAGATGAAGGAGCTAAGATTGTAATGATGGTTACATCGAATCATCACTGGGTCGAAGTTTATGCCGAGAGGCGGTCCCGACCCAGTTGAATGACATTTCGAGTGATGGTGGTTTAGTGGGTATGGCCTCAACTGATGTTGAGGACGAGCCCCACACTCCCCTGCAGATATGCAGGGGGCAGGTGCGTAACGCATTCCACCATCAAAAAAAAAAAAAAAAGACCGCCAACGTGGCTTTGCGACGTCGAAACTCTCTTACGCGAATTTTTCCGAATTTCCCGTTTAAGGGGTTTTAAAAGGCCGTGTTAGCTAGTTAGGAATTGGGGTGCGTTCTATCTGTGTCGTAAAGTTTACCGTTTTCCGCCCGACCATCTAACTATTTGGAGATTTGTTAATGTAATTTCGGCTAGCGTGCCCGTTTAAAAATAAAGATTAACTGATAACCGATATTGGCTATAGTTTTTTTTGTGAAAAACCGAACCCTTTATCTTCGACTCTAGATTAGCTATCCGTTTAAGAGAAAACTCAACAAATCTGGCGCCCGAGCTCCGTAACACGTAAGTACCCGAATAAAATACTTGCGGAAAACCGAAAGCGCGTCACAAATTGGCGCCCGGGCAGGGACCGTTTTTTTGGAAATTTAAAATTAGCTAATTGTTCGGACCGTCGTGTATTTACAAGTTTGACCGTCAATTGAAGATCATTTTATTTATTTTTTTTGTTTTTTTTTCTCCGTAAGTTACGGGATTCCGCTTAATTAAATCGAGATTATTTGAGTGGAGAAGTGCAAAAGAAAATAAAGAGAACGTTTTTTTTGTGTTGGGACATTTTTATTCAACTTGTAAATTCGAGTTGTCAATTTGGAAAAAACGCGTTTTATTCCGTTTGTTCCAAGTCCGTTTTATTTTTGCGACTGCTACGTTCAACATAATGTCCGATAACGAAGGGGATGATCATCACAATGTTCTGAGGCTAAAGGGCGCGGCCAGACCCGTTTCGCCAGCTCCCTCCGAAGGTGAAGTCGAGGAAAAACAGATATCCTGGGTATACAAGCTGCGCAAATCCGAGTTAATTTCTCAGCTTGAAGCAAGGAATTTGCCATTCGATGGCAAAGTACTGGCATTGAGAATCCGGCTAATGCAGTTCCTGGGTTCGATGCCGCCAGATCCGCTACAAGAACCGCCGGCTACCACATTTTCAACTAGTATATCGCCACCTCCGACCTTTTCGTTAAATGTACCGACTCCGCCGTCCGCCTTGTCAATAAACGCGCCGGCGATAACCCAAACAACCTCGCGACCGATCTCCAGCATGGCTTTCCCGTCCTCAACCGCGGCGTTTGCTCCTGCCGATTTGTCGGCAATAGACACCATAAGACGATGGAACGTCTCGTTTAATGGTGAGGCCGATCCGCTGGCATTTCTGGAACGTATCGACGAGCTTCGGGAAATGTATGGTTTGAGCGAAAACCAGTTGTTGAGAGGAATGCCGCATCTGTTACGGGATCAAGCGCTCCGTTGGTTCCATTTGGGACAGATGAACCGAGGTACCTAGGAAAGTTTCCGTCAGGCGTTCCACGGGAGTTTTCTACCGCCGGATCATGCATACATAGCATGGGAAGCCGTCCGTAACCGTGTCCAGGGTACCCACAAAAAAGCGGTATAGTATATAATTGAACTTCGTACCCTTATCCGCCGTGTGGGTGGCATAAACGAGGAGCAAGAACTCGACGTATGCTACCGAAACATGCGGCCAATATTCATGCAAAATATACGCCGCGCCGATTGCCAGAACATAGACGAGTTGCTTCTCCGAATGCGCGAACAGGAAGTTGTCCAGGAGCGGATCGCTCAGGACGCTGCGACTAATCATTCTCGAGAGCCAGTCGCACGGGCGTATTCGAGACCGCCGCCAAATGTCCGTTTCGGTTTGGACCGACCGCCGCCGCCGATAGGTAGTCGGTTACCTCCAGCGCCGTCCCCACCTAGAGTAACCCCTATATCCGACCCGCCCAGGTTCAATTCACCCCGACCTCCACTTGACCGCTCCACCAAGATTTGCTTTCGTTGTGGTGAGCCGGGACACCGCCGCGCCGATTGCCGAAACCCATCGCGTATTTTCTGTTCTCGTTGCAAGACGGAGGGTGTGTATTCCAGGGATTGTCCCTGTGAAAATCGCTCGGAAAACTGAGTGACAACTGTTTGATGACGAGGCCACAACAGTTGTCATCTACCGAGGCCTCATTTTGTGGAATTAGCACCGATAATCGGTTGTTCATTCCCATTTCGTTAGACCGTAGAATTTTCATCGCGTTAGTCGATACCAGAGCTATGGTTTCCTACGTAAGCTCCTCCGTGACCAACGCTCTTCCCGCCGTTAAAGTTGAGGGCGTGCGTTGCAACACCCGTCTAGCCGATGGGTTTTCTACCCAAACCATTGGCGTGGTAAACTTGGCAGCCCGGTTAGGCAACACAGTGTCCGTCGAGCAATTTTTATATTTGCCCTCCTTTGTCGCCGACGTAGTGCTGGGAATGGACCTTCTGAAGAAGTTCAAAATGACCGTCGACATTGTTAATAACAAAGTATATTTTTCCGCGCCCGTTATCACGGAAATTCCCGTGACCGAACCCGTTAATGCAGTCATGAAAACCGAACCAATCGCGACTCCCGCTATTTCCGAGCAGTTGTCGTTTGCTGAACAGACGCAACTCCAGCATTTTCTGGATGCCGAATTAGCCGAGTTTTTGCGGCTACATGGTTCAACCACCCTCGTCCAGCACAATATCGGCCTAATTGATCCGACGCCAATTAAGCAGCGATATCGGTCCCAGAATTCCTGTATGCAGCAGATTGTATACGAGGAAGTTGACCAGATGTTGGCCGATGGGATAATTGAGCCATCGAACAGTTCGTGGAGCTCACCGGTCGTGATTGTCCGCAAGAAAGATGGCAAGCCAAGGTTCTGCATCGATTTCCGCAAGGTCAACGATGTGACCAGGAAAGATGCATATCCGCTGCCATTGATCCATGCCATTTTGGACAAGCTGCGTGGGGCTCGCCACATAACCACTCTGGATTTGAAACACGGATACTGGTAGATTCCGCTGTCTTCCGCTAGTAAACCAATAACCGCCTTCACCGTTGCCGGGAAGGGGTTATTTCAGTTCAAAGTTATGCCATTTGGCTTGCATTCTGCACCCGCCACATTTCAACGTCTCCTGGACAAAATTATTGGTCCAGAAATGGAGCCACACGCCTTTGCCTATCTGGATGACATTATCATCCTTGGTAAAACGTTCCAGGAGCACTTGGGGAATATCCGGGAAATCTTCCGTCGTCTTAGACTGGCCAACTTAAAACTAAATCCCGATAAGTGTCAGTTCTAAATCCTTAACTAAATCCTTAACTTACCTCGGTCATGTAGTAACGGTCAAAGGTATCCATACCGATCCCGATAAAGTTGCTTCAATCCTAGAAATTAAGCCGCCAATCAATGTAAAGACATTGCGGAGTTTTCTAGGTGTTGCTTCCTGGTACCGTCGATTTATTTCGAACTTTTCAAAGTTAGTCGCTCCGCTCAACAAGCTCCACTGTAAAGGACAACGTTGGATCTGGGACGAATCCCATTAGAGTGCGTTTCTCTCTCTGAAGACCGCACTCACCGAAGCTCCTGTGCTAGCTTGTCCGGATTTATCCCAACGATTCACGTTGCAAACCGATGCATTCGACTATGGTCTTGGAGCCGCATTGACGCAGAAAGTCGAGGGCCATGACCGCGTAATTGCTTACGCCAGCCGTACTCTGTCTCCCACCGAGAAAAACTATTCCGTAACCGAGAAAGTGTTTGGCCATCGTGTACAGCATAGAAAAGATGCGTCCGTACCTCGAACTGTATCCATATACCGTTGTCACCGACCACCGGGAAAATGCAGCCGCACACCATTCACCGTCCGTGGGAAACCGTCAGCACCGATTTAGTCGGACCATTGCCCAGGTCGACAAAAGGTAACACCTTCCTCGTGGTTTTCCAGGACCGTTTCTCTAAATGGGTGCATTGTAAGCCGTTGTCCAGCGCTACCGCGAACAATGTGGCTAAAGCGTTATTCGACGAAGTCATAACGCGTTTTGGTTGTCCGGATACGGTCATAAGTGATAACGGCACTCAATTCTGCAGCCAAACTTTCAAGACCTTGCTGAAGGATTTAGGGATCCGCCACCGCCTTACCCCGCCTTATACTCCGCAGGCGAACCCGGTTAAGCAAGCAAATCGCACGCTAAAAACTATAATCGCGCAGTTCTGCGATCAGGAACACCGTAAGTGGGACCAACAACTGCCATCGTTGTTGATGGCCATCAATAGCGCCAAGCCTCGCGCCAAGCAAAATTCCACAGGATTTTCACCGGCATTCCTAAACTTTGGTAGGGAAGTTAGGTTACCAAACGCCTTGCATCACAATCCGTTGCCCGAAGAAATCGAATCCGATCCCGACGCTACACCCGACCAGTTAGCGCAACCACATGCCCGCCGTCTGGCCGGATTACAGGACGTGTTTAAACTCGTCCGTCTTAATCTAGGCCGGGCCTATACTCAGCAAAGTCATCACTACAACCTACGCCGAAGGGTTTAAGACGCCACGTTGGAAATCAGGTGATGAAGAAGGAGCATCATCGCTCTTCAGTCGCCCAGGGTTTTACCGCCAAGTTAGCCCCAAAATACACGGGACCCTATACCGTTACCAAAGTGGTGTCTCCTGTTGTGTTTAACCTAAAAGATTCCCGGGGTAAATGTTTCCGTAGGGTTCATGTAAAGGATTTGAAACCTGCTGTGTTGTCCGAAACTGTTTAGCCGGTCGACACTATTATCCAGCTTTGTTTTAGGAATTTTAGGATGCCAAACCGCTGTAGGTCCGCGGGACCTTTGTACGTTCCGTTCCGCCGCCGGAAGAGCCTGCTTCTTCCCGTAGTGAATATCACTCGGTACTTGCGGCAGCCTCGTCCCGAGTTGGCGGTAAGGGTCCATCTGCTCCGGGACCCCGCTGTTGAAGCCAGGGTGCAGTGTTCGACCCGCACCCTCGGTCGCCCGTCGCTGCCAGTGTCGATCGCGCTATCCCCAAGTCTCCGGAGACTCCTCCGCCGAGCAAAGCTAGCGCAACGACTTCGGGAGTTGTTCGGCGAGGATCCGCCAACCCCGCCGTCCGTCGAAATACCGGTAGACGTCTCCGCCATACCGGTTGCTGCCGTCCAGGAGTCGCGGGAAAGAAATCCGGTGCGTCCCTCCTCTCCTGTTTCGGAATCTCAGTCCCCTGACGCCGATGGTCCGCTGGGCAACGCGGAGTGGAGAATGCTCCTGCTTGGGCAGTCGCAACCGTGGAGTCCGGAAATGTGGACCACCGCTTGGGCTCTCCGTCCGCCAACATATCCGCGGGGGAAGAGTTACCGCCATCGATTCTTGGGTCCCGATGGAAAGAGGAGGTTCCTAATTATCCCCGGTCTTCCTCGTTAAAGGTTCCTATTTCCCGCCGTGCCCCTGTATGTGTTCCGTGTGTCGTATTAGTTGCCGCTCGGTGAGAAAGATTTACCGTTTTGTTGGTTGTCAGATCCAACGACTTTACTCTGGAGCTCTGGACGTCTGATGTGGACACCAGTTCCTCCGTGTCCCCACCACCGACCACCGTCCCGTCCGCCCCGGCGTCCGTTACACCGCCGCCATCGACTCCGACTGATGGATCCGCCGCTGACCCGCGTTTCCGCCGCCTGCGACCCGTTTCCCGGGCCGATGTCGAACGACGCATCGCCCTTACCGCCGCAGCGAGTTCGGCCGGTAAACCGGTGTACTGGCAGCATCTGGAGGACATAAAGCACGGCATCGCCAGACCGAACAGCCCGTTCCGGCCCGTGTCCCCGCCGTACTCCCCGGAGTATTTAACTAGTTGTCGGGACAAACCACGAGACTTCCCCCCGCCTCACCAGACGCTGTGGCTGTTGTTGGCGCACACCCGGTCTCCAACCGCCTGCCAATTGCCCCGGTACTATGTGCCGTTCCCGGATACCCGACCCGAACAGTTTTCGGACATCGCTATAGCGCTTCGGGTTATGGGATTTCCGCCCCGGGACGTGGGCTGTCTTATGCATCGGCAGCGTATGTGCTATGAACGCACCCCGCTACCGGTTCACCGGATAGATTTGTGCTGGCGTTGTGGCGAAGTCGGCCACCTCCGGTCCACCTGCACCCGGCCAGCGGTGTTGTTTTGCTCCCGGTGCGGCCGTAGGGGCCAGATGTCTCGGTCTTGTCGCTGCTACCCGTTCACTGCCTGGTACGAGGAACCCGGATATCCGTCACCGGATCTACCGCCACAACAACCGTTGTAACTTTTTTTTGGAAAATAAATAATTTACCGCCATGTGTTGTTTGGTTTTTAATGACTCCTTAGCTGCAAAGACCGTTTCCGTGCCCAATGAAGGCTCTGTGGGGTTGTTCAGAAGTAAGAAGACCTTTTTTTTATTTTTCTTGGTTTTTCTTTTTGTTTCCCGAAGTAAGAGGGGGATGTAACGAAGTGTTTCCGCAAATGTCCTAAAACAGAACAAGTTGTTTAGCGGATAAATACTTCGCTGCTATTTCGACCCTAATACTTACCTTATTTCATAGGGCTGTCCGCCTATGCATGATTAAATCAGTTTTAAGGTAAATCCAGTCCAGAATTCAGAACACTTGAATTCGTGCCCGTCCGCAAATGTAGGCTAGTAAGGTTAGGGTCGTGCTACAAAATAGTTAGTCATGTATTTTAGGAATCACTTACCGGGTTTTCCATGCACGTCACTGGGCTAGTGCATCTCGTTGCCCTCTGCTCCATTGCACGTCATCTGCGCATTCACTGCACTTGCACTCCGATGCACTGCTGGTGTTTGTTTACGTTCGCGCACCGTGAAGTTAGCAACTGTCAAACCGAACACCGTAAACTGCACCAAGGTGATCAGCTGTTGCAGTTAAGTATTTAAAATGCAAACTGCACTTTGAGATGCAGTCGTTTTTCTCGATGCGGTGTAACCATCTTTTCCACCACGGAAAAGTGGTTCTTTTGAACTTCTGTAAATGGGGTGTGCACAAACCCTCGCCCCACCGCTACCACCACCAACGGCCAAAGGATGTTTTTTTGGATTTGGTGTCCAATAAAAGTGTCTGCAGAGCCCAAAATCGCTCTCTTTCCAAGCCCAAAATCGCTCCCAAAATCGCTCGTTTGCATCAATTCCGATACGTTCGTGAAAACTTTCGCCATTTCGCTACGTGTGATAATTTGTTTTATTTCTTTCGCCGCCGTTATTTTCGAAGTCATCAATCATCAGTATGCAGTAAGTACCATTTAATTTCTTCGGGCTAGTTAACACAGACCGCGCATTAATTAAGAAGCCGGTATTTTTGGGGATTCGTTTAACTTGAGAGTTTCGCGTATCGGTTGGTCGTCAGGAAAGTTTGAGTTCGCTGGGTTGGCGTAGTCCGCCGGCGTTTCGAACAGGGGTTAACTCGTTGGTTCCGGGAAAATCTGCGTTGGGTTGGCGTAGACCGCCAGCGTGTGATTTTCCGGGAGCAAGCGGCGCGACCAGGCGACCGATTGATCGTATAAACCGATATTTCGGTCCGCGTAGCTGGAAGGCATTGGGTTGGCGCAGACCGCCATTGTTTTCCGGTGGAAACCGTTTTCCTCGACAGGCAAAGTTGCGTTGGGTTGGCGTAGACCGCCAACGTGGCTTTGCGACGTCGAAAGTCACTTACGCGAGCTTTTCGAGTTTCCCGTTCAAGGGGTTTTAAAAGTCCGTGTTAGCTAGTTGGAAATTGGGGTGCGTTCTGTCTGTGTCGTAAAGTTTAGCGTTTTCCGCCCGACCCTCTAACTATTTGGAGATTTTTGTTAATGTATTTTCGGCTAACATGGCCGGTTAAAAATAAAGATCAATTGGTAACCGATATTGGCTATTGTTTCATTTGTAAAAAAACCGAACCCTTTATCTTCGACTCTAGATTAGCTATCAGTTTGAGAGAAAACTCAACAAATCTGGCGCCCGAGCTCCGTAACACGTAAGTACCCAAATAAAATACTGCGGAAAACCGAAAGCGCGTCACAGTATGCCAAGGCTTTTCAATTTTTGGTATAGAATGCAATTGAATTTGTGTAGAACCACTTTTACCTTTAGATGTTTTGCAGACTAAACAGTTATCAACAAACTTTCTTACATTCTTGGACATATTTGGAAACCAATAAAATTCGTACAATTTGTCCAACGTCTTTTCCCAGCCTAAATGCTTTAAGTCAATATGAACATGATTAATAACTGACAATGCCATAGAGCGAAGAACAATAGGTAACCATTTTGATCTATTGTTTTGTTCTATTTTGCGAAGTCAAACTTTATTTTGGACATCATCTAAATCAGATGGAAGCTTACGGGATTTCCATTTTGCTGTTAATTGAATAATTTCATTATCGCGTTGCTGTTCAACTTTGATAAATGAAATTGATCATGTAGTAAAATTTATATTCGATTCTATTAAATAAGTTTCTGTATTGTATACATATATCGGTAGCATTTTGGTCAATATAAAAAATTAAAGGATATTTGGAAGGTCACACGACTACGAGCAAAATGTAACGAAGCCAGTCTTGCTATAGCACTGAATTAAGGCGGTCGAACCAAATATCCAAATAATTCTGATTCTAACTGTTGTGTGAAATCCATATTACCTACTATTAATAAATGGCATTATTTGTCTACTCGACTTTTAATTACCTATCGAACGAAGAGAAAACTACAAATCGAATCGCAATATTTTTCATGGTCCTTCGAGCCGGATACGAACAGAAGTTAGAAAATTCCAGAACTATCGGCCATCTTACCGGTTGCAAAATTTGTAACATCAATCGCAAGGCTCCCAGGGTGCAAGTGGCAATTTGGATGACAAACCGCAATTAATGTGAGTCCTTTTTCCATTATCCTATTTATCGAATTTGTTGTTTTTTAAATCAATTTGAAATTGTGTCAATATCGTAATCATTTATCGTAATCGTATAATCGTGTCTAATCGTGACAAATTGCTGCATCAGCAATATATTTTTATTAATCGAATTAGCAATTAATCGAATAAGCAATATAATTATTAATCGAATTTAAATCAAAATGGCTGAGTTAAGAGAATTAATTTCAAAACGTGGTATATTAAAAGGTCATATTACTCGGCAAAAAAGATATGTATCGGAGTTCAAAGATATGAAGCAGGTTGTGGAGTTGCAAGTGCGCATAAAAAATATTGAACAAGTTTGGGATGAGTTTGATGAACTTCAAAGTAAGATTGAAAGTTTAGATTCAGATCCAGACTCAGATACTGACCATACCATTGAACGGTCAGAATTTGAAAATTCGTATTTTTTGTTAGTTGCGCGCGCAAAAGAAATCATTTCAGAAGCTAAACGTACGCATTTAGAAGACTCATTTGCAAATAGTTCGCAATCGGGACGTCCAAGACCACTAGTGGCTCCGACTAACAATATTAATATTGATAGTGTAAAATTACCGACTCTTCAGCTGCCGGAATTTAACGGAAATGTTGCTGATTTTATGCAGTTTTATAATAGTTTCAATGCTTTAATTAATGAGAATGAATCGCTATCGAATGTCAAGCGCTTCTATTATCTCAAATCATGTTTAAAGGGCGACGCAAAACAAATTATCGAAAACTTAAACGTATCTGATGGGAATTATCAAATTGCATGGGATTTATTGAAAGAAAGGTATAAAAATGAACGTGTTTTAATAAATAATTATATAAAATCATTAGTTGAATTACCAGTTTTAAATCGAGAAACAGCATCGGGACTTAGAAATTTGGTAGATTTATTCATGAAAAATATTAGGTCATTAGAAAATTTAAATCAAAAGATTGAACATTGGGATTCCGTTCTAATATATTTAGGTTCATCAAAATTAGATAATACTACGAAGCGGGAGTGGGAAAGCTCCATTAAATCAAATAATATTACTAAATTAGACGTGTTTACAACGTTTCTGACCGCACGGTGTCAGCTTCTCGAAAATTTAAAATCAGAATCGCAAGCGAGTCACAGCAATAGTCATTCCCAACCATTTAAGTCTAATTCAAGGATACATAATTTTAATAATAATAAAGCGGTAGCTAACTTATCAACTTACAAGCCTACTTGTGAATATTGCAAGGATCGTCATTATATTTATTTTTGTGAAAAATTTAAAGCCTTAAGTGTCAAGAATAGATATGCTGAAGTGAGAAAACTTAAGTTATGTTCAAATTGTCTAAGATCGAATCACTCTACGCACAATTGTTTATCGTATGGTTGTAAAACTTGCAAAAAGCAACATAACACCTTATTACATTTCGAAGAAGAGCCCCAAAATCATTCTCCTAACCACGTCGACAGCGATAATGACGATTTAAGTCAGATAACTGCACATTGCGTTTAAAAATCTACGGTGTTATTGTCAACCGCACTAGTGTTAATTTATAACAGCAGAAACGAACCTGTACAGTGCCGCGCTCTGTTAGATTCAGGATCCCAGAGTAATTTTATCACAAAAAATCTTTTTGAAAAACTTAAAATTAAACGCGAAAGGATCAACATTCCAATAGTTGGAATCAGTCAGGCTTCAATTCAAGTATCGCATATGACTAATGCCAAAATTCAATCACTTCATAATAAATTTAATGCTCAATAGCCATTTTTAATACTTCCTAGAACTACTGAAAACATTCCTTTGAATTCATTATCTATAGCTCATTAAAATATTCCTCAAAATATTAAACTGGCAGACCCCATGTTTTACAAATCTAATCAAATTGACATCTTAATTGGCGCATCAATATTCTACGATCTGCTTTCGGTTGGACAAGTATCACTAGGAAATCAATTTCCCACACTGCAGAAAACTAAGCTAGGTTGGGTTGTTTCGGGCACTATAGGTAAAGTAAAAAATGTCAATAGTTTATCGCACACCTTGGTTTCAATTCAAGATGAGACTCACGCTCTATTAGAAAATTTTTGGAAAATAGAAGAATTGCCTAAAAAACAATTCCTAAGCGATGAACATTTGTTTTGTAAAAATCAATTTATTAAGGCAGTAGAGATATTGATGGGCGTTATATAGTAAATTTACAGAGAGGAAGAATTGCAATAAAGCGTTTCATTTCTATGGAACGAAAATTAATGCACACTCTCGACGATAAAAAGCAGTACGATGACTTTTTAGAAGAATATGAAAATTTAGGGCATATGACACAATTAAATCCCAATGAAATAAACGTATTGGAACCTACGTACTATCTTCCTCACCATTTCGTCAAAAAGGAAAGTAGTATAACCACAAAACTTAGAGTAGTTTTTGACGGGTCAGCTAAAAGTAGTACAAATGTATCGTTGAATGACGTACTAATGGTAGGTCCAATTATTCAGGATGATTTAAATGCAATATTATTGAGATTCAGACAACATGAAGTAGTAATGACAGGCGATGTTGAAAAAATGTATCGCCAGGTAAATGTGGTTAAAAGCCAAAGAGATTTGCAGCGCATTGTTTGGAGAAAATGCCCAAATAAAAATATCAATCATTATCGTTTAAATACCTTAACTTACGGAACCGCGCCCTCCTCATACCTGGCAATGCGTTCTCTACAACAAGCTGCTAATGAAAATTGTAAGCAATTTCCAGAAGCAAGTAACATTATAAAGCGCGATTTCTATGTTGACGATTTGCTAACAGGCAGTACTACTGTGGAAAATGCTAAAATACTTAAAATTCAAATCGACAAAATTTGCTCAAGTACAGGATTTAAATTGAGAAAATGGCTATCTAATGTGGAAAATGGCTATCTAATTAAAATGTTGGGCATTTTGTGGGATTCGGTACATGATCAATTGAAATATAAAGTAGATTTAAAACAAAAGAGCCGGAAGGTCACAAAGCGTAGCATATTGTCTTCAATCGCGCAAATATTCGACCCGTTAGGTTTACTAGGATCGATAACAATCAGAGCAAAAGTTCTATTACAAGAACTATGGAAAACTAAGTTAAACTGGGATGAATCAGTACCAACAAACATTTATACAGCTTGGACCCAATTTTATTCTGAGATAACGCATGTAAATCAATTAGACATACCTCGAAAATCCATAATTAGCAATGCAATCAGTATTGAAATTCAAGGTTTTTGTGATGCTTCAGAGACAGCTTATGGCTGCTGCATATACTGAAGATCAATGGATTCACAGGGGAAAGTGTCTATACAACTGCTCTGTGCCAAATCACGAGTTGCACCCTTAAAACAAATTTCATTGCCTCGTTTAGAATTATGTGGGGCATTGCTGTTAGCTCGACTTATTGAAAAGGTAACAACCTCCCTTAGCGTTAAAATTGATAACATATATTATTGGACTGATTCGGAGATTGCCCTAGCTTGGTTATCAC
Organism: Cryptophagus acutangulus; assembly: GCA_963556235.1. Classification (NCBI taxonomy): domain Eukaryota; kingdom Metazoa; phylum Arthropoda; class Insecta; order Coleoptera; family Cryptophagidae; genus Cryptophagus; species Cryptophagus acutangulus. Next base: position 1,425,970 of record OY744564.1, read on the forward strand.
GGGAACCAGTTGAATGGAAAACCTTTGTGGCCAATCGTGTCTCGGAAATACAATCTTTAACAAGTATTAATCATTGGAACCATGTCGCGTCAAGTGAAAATCCCGCTGACTTAATTTCGCGTGGTATGGACCCCACACAATTATTAAATTATTCATTAGGGTGGCAAGGTCCTGCGTTTTTGCAAAATCGATCATACGATGTAAACAAAAATTCAAAGGGTGTTAGTAAAAATCCACCAGAAAAACGCAAAGAAAAATCATTAGTTCACGTAAATTGTGCATTAGACAAATTTGATATTTTTAATCGGTTTTCTTCATTTACAAAACTGACACGCGTTGTTACATTTGTATTGAGGTTTATTAATAACATACAATCAAAATCAAAATTGACCGGCCATTTATCAATTGCAGAACTTGATAATTCAATAATGGTCTTGATAAAGCATATTCAAAAACATGCTTTCTACATTGAACTAAAACTGTTGCAACAATCAAAGAATGTGGCAAAGTCAAGCAAGCTACTATGTTTAAATCCATTTATAGATAAAGATGGAATCATTCGTGTTGGGGGTAGGCTTAAAAACTCAAAATTAACTCATAACCATAAGTATCCTATGGTCCTACCATCTGATCATAAATTTACAGAAATGTTGATCAGATATGAGCGTATAAAATTAATGCATGCTGGACCGCAAGCGGTAGTAGCGTCATTGAGGCGAACGTACTGGCCGTTAAATGCTAGGCAAGTAGTTAAAAAAATAACTCGAAACTGCGTAAATTGTTTTAAAATTCAACCAAAAAACTTAGACCAATTAATGGGAGATTTGCCCTCATCAAGAGTGATTCCTGCTCGTCCGTTAGTACCTGCGGCATAGATTATGCCGGACCATTTTTACTAAAAGACGGTAAAACCAGATCGCGAAAAATTGTTAATTCGTACGTTTGTGTGATAATTTGTTTTGTAACAAAGGCTATGCACTTGGAAATTGTCGGTGATTTGACTACAGACGGGTTCTTGAATGCTCTGAAGTGATTTATTTCGCGCCGAGGCAGATGCTCAAATATCATTTCGGACAATGCGAAAAACTTTGTTGGCGCAAATAACTTACTTTCAAACGTGTATCGAACTCAGACCAAACTCAAACGAGAATAATGAATTTAAATTTTTTTTGCTATTAAATAAAATAAATTGGCATTTTATAACACCAAGATCGCCACACTTTGGCGGTTTATGGGAATCGGGGGTCAAGTCAGTAAAGACACACTTAAAGCGTGTCATGTCAGACACACCATTGGATTTCGAGTTATTTTACACGATATTGACACAAGTAGAATCGATTTTAAATTCGAGACCATTAACTCCACTATCCAATGATCCGAATGATTTACAACCCCTCAGACCTGGCCACTTCTTAATTGGAGCTCCGCTTACATCTTTTCCGGAAGAATCTGTTATGGAGACAGCTACAAATAGACTGAGGAAATACCACCAACTCCAGCAAAAGGTGGAACATTTTTGGAAGCGATGGAGTGCTGAGTACTTAAATACATTGCAGCAACGCAACAAATGGAACATCGAAAAGGGAAACATTGTCGTACCCGGCACATTAGTCATTCTACACGAAGATAACGTTCCACCTCGAAATTGGAGGCTTGGAAGAATTATAGAAGTCCACCCTGGAAAGGACAACCAAATTCGCGTAGTCACCGTAAAAACGCAGCATGGTGTTTTAAAGAGAGCCATCAACAAGGTTTGTGTTCTCCTAATTGAGGATGCAGCACACCAATAGTACCTGTGATCGAAATACATATTGACCTGACGTCAATTGTTATTGTGTTTTTTTTTTTTTTTTTTTTGGCTTACTTTTGTCGTATAATGTATTATTATGTGGTAATTTTATTATTTGATAACCCTTAATACCATTCAGTATACAAATATTGAATCTGTCCTTGAAAGGTTGTACTTGTTTAATTGTTATCGAAAAATCATTTATGTATTTCATTATGCTAATTTGTGCTACACTAACTATTGCATCACTAATGCTACAGACTCAAATTGAGATGTTATTATTGTTTGTTTTGAAATCACCCAGCTGATTTCAAGGCGGTGAATATGATAAATGAAATTGATCATGTAGTAAAATTTATATTCGATTCTATAAAATAAGTTTCTGTATTGTATACATATATCGGTAGCATTTTTGTCAATATAAAAAATTAAAGGATATTTGGAAGGTCACACGACTACGAGCAAAATGTAACGAAGCCAGTCTTGCTATAGCACTGAATTAAGACGGTCGAACCAAATATCCAAATAATTCTTATTCTAACTGTTGTGTGAAATCCATATTACCTACTATTAATAAACGGCATTATTAGTCTACTCGACTTTTAATTACCTATCGAACGAAGAGAAAACTACAAATTGAATCGCAATATTTTTCAAACTTGAAGCCAATCTTTTTCAATATCTAATATTTGAATTATTTTAGTTTTAGAATTAATTTTTGATGAATTATCAGAATTATAAATTGGATTACGCGAAAAGAAATCAGCATGTTTCATACGAATACCTTCGCGATACTAAATATCAAAATCGAAAGCCTGTAAATAAGCCCACGATCTATGAACCCGGGGTGTTAAATCAATTTTATTTTTAGACGCCTTTAATGAATTACAGTCTGTTACTACGTTGAAATGTTTTCCATGCAGAAAATGTCTAAAATTTTTGATTCCATTGACAACTGCCAATGTCTCAAGTTCATACAAATGATATCGGGATTCTACTTCAGTTGTGCGTTTACTAAAATAAGCTACAGCATGCAATTTTGATTCTTTCTTTTGCAATAAAACAGCACCGTAGCCTTCAGAACTAGCATCCGTATGTAATTCAATAGGTAAATCAGGGTCAAAAATAGAAAGTACAGGTTCAGACGTTAAAGATTTTATCAAAATTTCACGAGCGTTATCATGTTTTGGTAGCCATTTAATTGATTTTACATCGCTTTTAGTAAGCTGATACAAAGGTGCTGCTATTCTAGAAAAATTTAAAATAAACTGTCTAAAGTAAGACGCTAAACCCATAAATTGACAAACTTGCGTTACAGTTTTGGGAACTGGCAAGTTTCTTAAAGCTGAGATTTTACTTGGGTTTGGTAGTAGTGTAATAAGGGGATTCTAGAACAAAGCGTTTGCCGACGTTTAATATAAACAAATGAGTAGCGTTATCATGTGTATTTCTGAGAATTTTATGTGATAAATGTCGGCATCGATTGTAATAATTGTAATCATATGTGATAACACATGTATGAATGTGTGATAAGTAACTGACCATTTTAAGCCATGGGGATTCTGAAACAATGACGTCATTGTATAAAAAAATGTGTATGGTATGGTACGTATATGTGTATGGTGAAACAAAATGCTGACATAGCATAGGTAGCATGAGTTTTCTGGAAGCAACACCGGATATTACAATTCGAACTATAATGCAAAAAAATTGCAGCATTAACTGCAATTTTAATTTTCAATTCATTAGTTTCTCAAATGTTTTCAATCGAACAAAATTATTGTTATCACATAATAATATTATTTTGCTGATTCAACCAAAGTGTAATAGTTAAATAGAACAACGGTGTAATATTTGTATTGAAAGATTATTTGTTCAGAATTATTATTATTTAAAATAATATTCATTATACAATTGAATTTTACGAAAAGAAAAATCTGGTAAGTAAATTATCGTAATATCTAAATAAAATAGATAAAATAGATTTTATTTTATTTATTTTTTTTGTTTAGGGAAATAAAATGGATTCTCTCTCAAAATATTTTTTCGATCACTTAAAAACGGGTGCTCTAAATAGTTTAATTGTTAAAGACTGTGATTTAGTGAAATCCATCGAAAGTGATTTAAGATTTATGGAAGATTTAAATGCGTTTCCGACAAAAAAATGGGTTATTGCTGGTGGTTATGTGGCATTCAAAAATGGATATACGTCTAACTACGGCGATATTGACATTTTCTATTTTGGATCTGAATTCTGCCCAAATGAACGGGTTTGGAGATTGGTGACCGGTGGAAGATACGATGAATTGTGTTGTGATGAAACGTCTAAATTTAAAGTGTATAATCATAAAAAATTCAAATATCAACTTGTAATTTCCTTTAAAAACCAAAATGAATTAACTTTTATTGAAAGAATGTTTATTTTATTGAACAATTTTGATTTATCTATTTGTAGACAATGTATTCATTTAGATAGTGCATACAAACTTAGTTTACATTTTGGTGATGAAAATCATGACATCAATAGGAATAGAGTCAGTAAATATATGTCACGCACCATCAAAAAAATGTATGATGTTCCAACTCTAAGCTATTTAGCTTGGAGAAAAATAAAAAAAAATGTAAATACTAAATGTAATACAGTATAATTTCAAATAGTATAATGCTTATTTTCTGCATGTACGCATATGAGGAGATAGGCGTAGGCAAACATGATTTTATTAATTTCTTTGTTCCAGCGTTTTGAAATTAAATTAAATAACAACAAAAAATGAATGATATAATTGACTATATTATGGTTGTAAAATTCTACAATCTAATCCCTAAACAATACGTGTATACAAATATATAAATAAAACATAATTGTATTAACTTATTTATTTTACATATACTAATTTAATATGCATATTCATTGTTATGAAATTACATAAATCAAGAATATAATTCAAAAAAGATTTTTTTTACTCCTCGACACCGAATTCCGCTAAAAAAATAACAAAAAAAAAAAGAAATGTTTTAATGGTTATTATTACAATAGAAATATTACTCACGATAGGTATTAACAGCATCTTGCATATTCACGATATATTGAAGCTCATACATTCCGCTACTAGCAATACTTTCGGCATATTCATACTCATCCTCACCGATAAAATAGTTTAATATAATATTTTCATTTTCGCATAACACTTGAATTTGGCACACATCACCTTCTTCGGCATTATTGTTTAAAACCACTTCTTCCGAAAAATTCCAAAAATTATTTACAATAAATCTGATAAACAGATGATTCCCTAACTGAACAAACGCATTTTTTGCAAACTTGAAGTTATTACAGGATCGTGCATCAATTTTAACCAAATATTCAACCTCCGACATATCCATCTTAACGTACGAATACAATGATGGATTATAAATATAAATGTTCGAATCATAAAAGCAAAATAGCAACACAAGTAAATTTTGCAAAACACATTTATATCGCCGGACAGATTTTAAATATTGAATGATGCTAGAAAGTGAAAATAATTTCTCGATTAACAAATTTGTTAAAACATAGTTTTAAATTATTTTAATTTAGCATTTTTATGTAAAAATAATTTCAAATTTAGATCAATTTTCAATGGTGTCAAAACTTTGTTGTTATATTACATTGAAATTTGTAATAAATGAATCTAAAATATTTTTTCTATTGTGTTTAGCATTATTATTTTGATTAGAATGATCTTTTTAATTATATTTTCATTACAAATTGTTTAATATACTTCACTAGAGATTATTTATTGATTCAAAAAAAAATTGGAAGCTATTAAATCCTAATCATTTGACTAATAAATTGTCACAGCGTCTTTTTATTGTTTTGTTAAAACAGATAATTTATTTGTATTTTTTTATATGTGTGCTATGGGTTGAGAAGAGGATTGTTTTAGGTTTTGTTATTTTACGTTCGAATATTTTACAACATTTAAAATGAAAAGTTATATAAATTAAGGTTGCATTAGGTTGCTGGTTGATATCAAAACTATTACTTTCTTACGCTGAATATGGTGTGGTTTGACTCATCTACTTTAGGGCTTTTCCAAAAAGTATCGCTAATATTCAAAGCTTACAAGTTCAAATCGGAAGTTTTACCAAAAGTAGGAAATGGGGTAGATACGAATAAAACTTTATAGTTATATTTACTCATTTATTTTGGCATAAACAAATTAATTATACATTTTCATTAGTATTAATATAACTATATAGCTACATTAATATAACTATACAGCTATGATGATGTCTGCTTTATGCAATTCTTCTACTATTGATATTATTTCATTTTGATGATTGTTGTTACCAGCTGGTTGTGAAGCGATTAATATTCGTAGACGGTCGACTAATTCATTTGGATCATCCCAATGTGCATAATCCACAGCAGGGGTCATAAATTCGTTATTAAAAGTTTCGGGTATCCCAGAACCGTGTACATTTTCTAATTTAATGAATGATCTTTTTTTTGATCTAATACTTCTCTCACCTTCAAAGAGTTTAGATATATATTTGCGATATTTTTCTCCTTTTGATGCAGAAATCTTTCCATTTGATTTATATTTTTGTTTATGGCCGTTAGAAGATTTCAATATTTCCTTATAGTTAGCTTCATCATTTTCTGTAATAACTTTATCGTTCGGAAATTTTTTAAATAGTAACTCCAATAGACCCTCAGAAATCGGATAACTTAAATCATTCACAGTAATTTTACCATCAGGAAAATATATTGGGCTATCTCCAATCATTTGTATATCATTCTCCATTCTTACACCAAAAACACGATCAAAATTCGAAATTTGTCCTTTTATTGTTAAAAGTGGTTCATATTTATTTATGATGTTTTTATTATCAGTAATTTCCTTATTTTTGTCCACTTCTAACTGTTTTATTAAGTTGTTACTTTTGGCGACAGTGACTAGCTCGTTTAACGGATTAGTGATAGAGCTGAATTTATAATTCATTTCATCATCTAACATCATTTTATTTAATTTCAATAATCGTTTTTTTTTTTTCGAATAGCATTACTGGTTGATACAGTCTTACGCAAAAGATCTTTTTTATCTTTGATTTCCAATACCAACATAATTTGATCAGTAGCACAATGTTTTGTTAGTTAGTAACTTAACTTTTGTTGGTTAGTAACTAGCTAGTAATTTAGGTTTCCGCCAGTTTTTTCCTGTAGATTTGCTTGCTACTAGAGCGGCTATATATGTAGCGTTCTCTATATTCACATACCTATTAAAGCACATTTTTATCATCTATAAGATAGTAGTTTAATCATTTACGTCAAGTATGACATCAAGTTTAACAATTTAAGTTAAGTTTACTACCAAGGTGTATGTTATGTTCAAAAACTTGAGTCAAGTTTGATGCATGTTTAATGTTAAGTTAAGGAGTTAAGTTAAGTTTGAAGTCAAGTTGTATGTTAAGTTTATTAATTTAAGTCAAGTTTGATGTCATGTTTGAGGTTAAGTTCAATAATTTAAGTCAAGTTTGATTTCATGTTTGATGTTAAGTTTAATGATTTAAGTTAAGTTTCGGTTAAATAGGGATGTTCACAAAAAAAATAAAATAAATAAATAAATAAATAAATAAATAAACTTATTTATTGTATACTTATACATATTAACCACTTATTTACAGAGTTTTTCACTTGCTTATCACTATATTGCAATTGTTTTTCCCTATACCTATCTCAAATGATTTCCCCGTTTGTCAAATACTTTTCTTTTTATTTCAAATACTTTTCCCTTTGTATCAAATGGAATCACTGTATGTCAAATGTTTTTCATTTTATGTCAAATGCTTTTCCCACCGACCGACGAACGTTACGTACCATAACGCGGCACCAAACGAGTTTGAAAATCCCGCACGTAACGTGTAGAAAACTGTTCAACTTTCAAAATTCTCGTAGTTTAGAAAAAATATGTAGTTTTAAAAATAGATTTTTAATAGTATAGAGAAAATAAATCCTTTCTTAATTTTAGTTACGTTTTTATTATCTTACATAGTATAATTATTGTAATATTCAGTTTATTAAAAGTTTCATAATATGTGCATTATTTTGACTATTTTAAATAGTGGGAAAAGCATTTGACATAAAACGAAAAACATTTGATGTATGCAGTGAATCTGTTTGTTACAAAGGGAAAAGTATTTGAAATAAAAAGAAAGGCATTTGACAAACCGGAAAATCATTTGAGATGTAGGGAAAAACATTTGCAATATAGTTAAAAGCAAGCGAAAAACTCTTTATATTTATTAACTCTTTATAATTATATTTATTTATAATTTATTAAAAATTTGTAATTTGTCAAAATATTTAATTTTTCTTTCTCCATCAAAAATTGTTATATTGCTAATTGTCTGATGATGGTTAAAACCCGAAGCTTGTTACAAAAATCAATAAATGTTGTATTGGAGAAGACTTCGAATTTTATTTGAATTTTATTATTAAATTCACTCCAATTTTGAGAAATATAATGGATAAACTACAAACTTTAAGGATTGAAGTTAAGTTTGAAGTCAAGTTGTATGATAAGTTTATTAATTTAAGTCAAGTTTAATGTCATGTTTGAGGTTAAGTTTAATAATTTAAGTCAAGTTTAAGGTCATGTTTTGAGGTTAAGTTCAATAAATTAAGTCAGGATTTAGTTTTACTTTAAAATCGATTGGCTTAAGAATCATCATCATCATCATCTTCAAACTATGGGTTGAAAGCATGATTACCTCATCACTCTGTATATAAATTTTAAAAAACTGTTTATTTATATTCCGCCTAATCTAATAATATCATTGCGGTATGATACCTTTGTGCTATATTATTTTTCAATATACAAAATGTTGATGATACATTGGGTCAACATTTTTTTGTTTTTTTTGTTTTTTTTTTTTTCGTTGATAGGTACCATCAAGGGTCATAATTTCAATTTCATCTTTGAGTTTAATCTTGATGTGAGTGAATCTTGTGTGTGAAAATCATGGGTAAGTCGAAATTTTATAATATATATTATTAGAGTGTTTGTTAGTATTATATAATTTTTAAATATATAATACAGAGTTTTTCACTTGCTTATCACTATATTAGAATTGTTTTCCCGAAATCTCAAATGATTTTCCCGTTTGTCAAATACTTTTCTTTTTATTTCAAATACTTTTCCCTTTGTAACAAATAGATTCACTGTACATCAAATGTTTTTCATTTTATGTCAAATGCTTTTCCCACTATTTAAAATAGTCAAAATCCCGCACGTAACATGTAGAAAACTGTTCAACTTTCAAAATACTCGTAGTTTAGAAAAAATATGTAGTTTTAAAAATAGATTTTTAATAGTTTAGAGAAAATAAATCCTTTCTTAATTTTAGTTACGTTTTTGTTATCTTACATAGTATAATTATTGTAATATTCACTTGTAATCTCACAAGAGCATGAATTCTATCCGGAAATTTTTTTGAGTGCATTTCAACAACGTAATAATCGGCCCGAGTGGAACACGAGGGCCCAATTACGTTGTTGGAATGCACAATAAAAAATTTCCAGGATATGAATTCATGCTCGAGTGCAGATTCGGTAAGAAAATCGCACCAATACACTTTGATGTACATACATTACATACATTTTGATACATACATACATTTTGATCAAAAATTGATCAAAATTCAAAAAAGTTTTTGTTATTTTTTAATCAAGTTGCAATAGAATTGCGTATCTATGCACCGATTGTTGAAAACAAAATACTGAATCTGTTAAAGTAAAAAATGTCGCGGTTCGGAAAACAGTCATTGGATACAATAGATAAAGCTGTGGAACATACGGTACCAAACAATACTAAACGAAGCAAATCTTCAGTCTGGAGTCAGTTTAATTTTTT